>OY726526.1:24509415-24519415 GCA_963383655.1 Bathymodiolus septemdierum | reverse complement strand
TCGGGTTGGATTTGAGACGAACAGTAGTAGTATTGCGGTTTGTTGACGTTGGCGAAACGGCGGTGATACGTTTCCGGTGTGCTTCCCAGCGAATCAACAAATTCGGCGGATACTACGAGGGGAAAGTGAAAGACAAACTTTATCACATAATGTTGTATCGAGTACACCTCGTCATGAACAGGGTTCGAACTCAAAACTTTAGTGGTGATAGGCACTGATTGCACAGGTAGTTGTGGATGCAACTACCACACGATCACGACCACGACGACCTGGTAAATGAGATTGAAAATCGTGATTTGTAAATATGAAAGAAACCACTTAATGTGTAAAAAGACTTAAATGTTAACTATTTTTGAGCGAAGGTATGACATTTGGAGAAAATGACACTGTCACTAGAGTGCAGTATATTTAAATTGTAAATTGTAAAATTCCATTCCATTACAACTGGTACATTATGTATTTGCTTAAAGCGCGCATTATGTCACTCCACGTTTACATTGTACTGATATAGTAGAAAGTGTGAACCACAAGTTTGAAACCTGCATGCAATTTTATATAGCAAAAACTCTTAATACGATATTGGTAGTTAAAATTTCATTTTTCTGTTCCAAATCAGAGAGATATGTTAATAATTTAACATTTATATTTGACATCTGGATGTAATCCGTGTATATATTGAGGTTGCAGTAATTAAAAAGAATTATTTTTCTGGTCTACCAACCTGATTTTCAATATCCAGACTACATCATTTTTATTTGGACTTGTAATAAATTAGCGAAAATTTAGAAAAATAAAAGGAATATAAAGAATGATAACATTAGATCTACTTTATCTGGGAACTTCTTTGATTTATTTATTCTCCCCCTAAGGGGAGTGGGCCGATCCTGGAGGTACTGCAATACCAGGCCAACCCGTGACGAGAGCGGAGCAAGCCCCTGACATCTCATCGAATGCCAAAAATCAGTTTAATATCGAAGTACCCACATGGGGCACGTATCAGATATTAAGCTGATAAGAACAGATACTACACTTTGATCTTAGCCAAAAGGCCGAGAAGCGATACCTGTAGCTAAAAATTTAGAGGACTGGTATGATTGAGGTTATTTCAACACAGAAGGTGACATTTTGAAAATATATTTTACATTTGACTTGAATCCTGAAAATACTATACATTAATATAACACAAATGGGAACTATTTATTGTAATGTTTAGCAATAGAAGATTTTGGTTTATGTAAATAGCCGTATTCTGTAAGTATTATTAAAAAAATAAGGTAAATATAAGCTATTCCTAAAAACATTTGGGTAAGAGTTATCGTTCTTTGTTTAAACTGTTTTGTTATCGTATTTATAATTGTATTTACCTCAAGACTACATTGTTTACATATGCAACAAACGCATTTTCTCTCTATCATATTTAAATACTCAGATTATTTAGTTTTTTTTCTCTTATATCTAAAAAAAAATGTAGATTATTATTTTTATCACAGTTGAGCAGGGGTTTCAAAGTTTTTAATAATAGGAGGTACTTCTTAAATTTCAGGAGGTACCTAAAAAATTAGGCTGAGGGCCGTAAGGGGTCCAGGGGGCGGAAGCTCCTGAAATCTAGCATTTTGTGGACCAAAAAATGTACTTCAGAGACTGCAAAACATTAAGTGTTTTTGAAAGAAAAATCCCATTAACTTTAGAGTTCAGATTTCACCAAGAGTGAAGACCATGCATAATGCCTGGATTTTCCCCTCAAATTTCTTTATTGAATATTTCAGTTTACAGACTTCAGCCAAGATTATTCATAGATAGTCTGTCCTATCTTAAAAAAAACCCCAAAAAGGACCATAAAGAGCTACGGTTCCGCAGCTAGGCTTGACCAAGCCATTGTTATCAAAGCTTAAACTTCTCAAAATTCTTTTGTTGGCTTTGTCCTTTTCTTTTTCACAATACCTTGGCTTGTGTGTTTTTTTTTTTACTTTATTACCAGTAATTAAACTCATCAAAGACCATTGGCAGGATCAAGACATATAAGTGTCATAATTAATGAAACCAAGGACGTATATAGAATACGACCTTGATCAAACATATAGATTTAATTTGCAATCATCAATCTTTAATAAAATTTATAACTTTTTAATAGATGAATACAAATATAATTAAACAAAAACAATATATATTGTTACTTTCACGACTTATATGCAAAAAAAAATGTTCGAACAAAAACGATTCGCGGGAAGACATTTATTAACATTTGAATCACAAAAGTTAAATTATTTTGGAAAAAAAAGGGGGGACCGGCGTTTTGACATTACAATGTAATTCGTATTTGAGCCATGTCCGGTCTAACTCGAATAATACTGCGCCCTCTATCGGCACTATCGCTGGACGAGGTTAATGCAGCGACTAGCGGGAGAGTAATATAACGACTGGATTATTCGGGTTATGTCCGGTCCTTTTTCAAAATTTCTAGTAATTTTCTATCCCTTATCTCCTCGTACCCCACTTTAAAAATGTTTTTCAGCACACTTTCATTCTGTGAACAACCGCGGTAGGGCCCCGTCAAAATATGTAAATAAATTAGCCATAGGTTTTTATTTTTTTATACCGGAAGTTAAACAATATGGACGGAGTTAAGCAACAAGACAGTACGCCCCAGAATGATTCGACCTTGGGTTTTAAATGGGTAAAAAAAAAATGGCACAAAGTATATTGTGTAGTCATATATTCATAATACATAATGATCATACTAATATTACTGGAGATTACACTAAATTGTATTTGAACATAATTTGTAATCGGTCATTTTTTTATTTTGAAATGATGTCAGCTTTGTTCCGGTCCGAGTTTTACACAAGGATGAACAATCGTAGCTACTCGGCCATTCTCGCTACCCTGCAAATAACAGGGTAGCGAGAATGGCCGAGTAATTACGATTGAAGGATGAAAAGATATTGGGGCGAAAACATAACTATTTACCGCATGCGCAAACTGCTATTTACGATTCTAAGGTAAAGTTATTTTTAAAACAGGGAATATCGCATCAACTTGGTCGTGACGCAGTTGTTCGATTTGAATGCGAGAATTCAGCAATTGACGTGATCATTAATTTTTTATGAAAAATATTTCACAAGCCAATCGACCATCGTACTTGTGGTTTTTGACCACCGCTAATTTTGGGGGGTTCAGTAATTTCTGCCGGTACTATACACGATCTCAGGCGGGTAAAAGTACCGGGTACCGGCCCACTTTGAAACCCCTGGAACTTGAGTCCAAGCATGGGAAACGTTGTAGGCTAGGAAGCCTAGGTACTGGCAATGTTTGGGGGTTTTTTTTAATAACGTTTTCAAAATATGGAACAAAATTTAAACTAGAACTGTGAATGAAAAAAAATAATTATATGAGAAAAAAAAAAGATTTTAAAATTAAAATTATAACCCTTTCTACATTTTGGAAAGCAAATATCCAGATGTGAAAAGGTCAATTAAAATCTTATTTCATTCAGGAATAGTTAGCTTACATCACCTTCCAAATTTTTGACAGGAACCATATTCCTTCATGCACATCTGCAGGCAGTGTATTACAACTGTGTAAAGTTTCATTTAAATCCAATGAGCCGTTTGTTTAGGAGGAGTTGCGCTTACAAGCCCATCTCTCCATACAGAACGTATTTAAGAGTATAAGTTAAATTATCTCCCCTTCCAAATTTTGGACAGCATCCATATTCCTTCATGCACATCTGCAGGTAGTGTATTATAACTGTAAAGTTTCATAAAAATCCAATAAGTTGTTTAGGAGGAGTTGCGCTTACAAGGTACATGCCCTCCTTCTTTTCGTGAAAGTACAAGTTGAATTATCTCCCCTTCCAAATTTTGGACAGGGATCATATTTCTTCATGCACATCTGCAGGTAGTGTACTACAACTGTGTAAAGTTTCACAAAAATCCAATAAGCTGTTTAGGAGGAGTTGCGCTTACAAGGTACATGCCCTCCTTCTTTTCGTGAAAGTACAAGTTGAATTATCTCCCCTTCTAAATTTTAGACAGCAACGGTATTCCTTCATGCACATCTGCAGGCTGTGTACTACAACTGTGTAAAGTTTCATCAAAATTCAATAAGCAGTTTAGTAGGAGTTGCGCTTACAAGGTACATGCCCCCCCCCCCCCCTTTTCGTGAAAGTATAAGTTGAATTATCTCCCCTTCTAATTTTGGACAGCAACCATATTCCATCGTGCACATCTGCAGGTAGTGTATTACAACTGTGTAAAGTTTCACAAAACTCCAATAAGCCGTTTAGGAGGAGTTGCGCTTACAAGGTACACAACCCCCTTTTCATGAAAGTATAAGTTGAATTATCTCCCCTTCTAAATTTTAGACAGCAACGGTATTCCTTCATGCACATCTGCAGGTTGTGTACTACAAATGTGTAAAGTTTCATAAAAATCCAATAAGCCGTTTAGGAGGAGTTGCGCTTACAAGGTACATGGACGGACGGACAGCCAGAAGGATGGATGGACGAACGGATGGACAGGGTGATTCCTATATACCCCCCAAACTTTGTTTGCAGGGGGTATAATAAAACGGGAATAGATTCATATCAAGTGAATATCTTCAATGAAAGGACACAATTTATTTTAAGCTTTCTTTGTAAAATGAACATTTAACAGCTTGGTCTTCTTCTTATCATAAGGGCCACTCCCAGTGTCGGATTTAGGCACAGTCACTTGAAGTTTCAAAAAAAAAAAAAAATTAAAAAAAATTAAAAAAAATGTTGGTCATCTAACATTTTTCGAAGTTTTTCTTATTTTTTTTTTTTATTTTTGAAATTTCAAGTGACTGTGATTTAGGACACATGAGGCCCTGTGCTTGTTCAGTTATGAGGCCCCTTACGTGGACCCTGAAGGAGGTAAACCCGGTAGACCTACACAGGCAGTCAGGCATACATGCTCAGGAAATTTAGAAATAGTTAAAATATTACGCTATAGGCCTATTAGGTCAGACATGTAAAAAAAAAATTGGCAGGAAGAAATATTCTACATTAATTGTAAATAAAAGACTTTAATTACATGCTATGTTCTGCTTGTTATTTTTGTTCCTGTCATAATGTTACTATTATATATATTTATTGTTGATGAAATTATCTGAATATGATAGGATTTGAATAAAACATACAAATAAGTAAATAAAGATACATTAAAACAAATCACCAACGGATCTGAATTTCCGTAATGAGCGTTCCAGTTCTACTTTATTATAGGCAGTTTTATTATCTTAACTCAAATTTTCCAATTAGTCAATTGTTGTGTTAGCGTGAGAATAATGGTGAGTGTGAGAGCGTGATTTGATGTCTTGAAGCGTGACTCTCATACTCAAAGCGTGAGACTTGACAGGTATGCAGGTGTTTGGTGTTGATAAAAGACTAAGAAAACAACATTTTCCAAACTATATCCCCCCTTACTATGTTTAACTACATTAACATACCTTTACATGAGTCTTGAAATTGGAAGTGACTTTCAAACTACCAGATATGTATGCTGGACAATGTCTGCATTTGGCTTTAAAATCTCCCTGTGTGTCTTTTGGCAATTCATATTGACCTAATATATTAGTCTCCATGTTAACAGTGTGAAGTCTTTCTCAACAATGAAAAACTAAAAGTTGTATATAAGTAGAAGTTAAAACAGTTCAGTTTTGTGTTTGAGAAAGTTGACCAAAAAATGCCCTAGGGAAGTGACATTAACATTAGTAGTCTTATGGTATTCATTGTATATGGATATAAGGGCAGATCATTCCTTTATTTGACAATTATTATGTTGTATATAGGTATTGATCTTTCATCATTAAGATCAAGTTTAATAAAAATAATGCAATGTCCTAGATACAACTTGTACTGAATCTGTTTTTTAAAAATCATTTGAAACATTGATTTAAAAAAAAACTCCTCAAAACACAAAGAAAAACCATCAAAAGTAATTGACATTACAGCAACATTTCAAAAGTAATCATTACAATTGCAATTAACTTGTAATTGAAAAATTGACCATTACAAATTACATAGCATTACTTTGGGAAAATATAATCATTACAATGTACATGTATTACCATTACCCCAGATCTGGGGGTGTAGATTAGTTTCTAAAAACATTTGATCTTATTAGAAGGAAATAACATGTAATGATTAAGTTAGTAGTGCAATGCAGGGCCACTTTAATAGAGACTTCTTCTTCTATACATTTCTGGCCGTCCTTCACTACTGAAGATTATTGGCCGAGCGCCGTATTAAATTTAGTTAATACATAAGTTAACATATATACAATAAACAATGAATCAAAGGTTAAAACTATATACATTTGATAACTACTATGAGTATGAGTGATTATGGTGTGAAAATTGGAATCAAGGCAGATACTGGGATCATGCTCTTGAAACCGTCAACTGTGTCTGCAGTGGTAAATGTTGTAGGTGTGATATGATGTCACACAACAACCAATCATTCTTTTTACAACACTGCTGGCAAATAAAACCCAAATTTGTAATCATATTGTTCCTCAGACCTTAATATTAATTTACACAATATCATGTTTGCTTTTATTTTTCTTTGTTAGCAATCATGTCCTTATATTATAGGTATAACAGTATGGCGGATGGAATGTTCATAGCAGTTTTCGAAAATAGTAAATAATTTCTCATTTTCACTGGATTGAGTTTTGTGCCAGAGTATCATATAACAATGCAACAATTAATAACAACCCTAGGTAAATTTGAGTGAGTGAGTGATTGTTGTTTAATGCCAACTCATGAAGCAATTTGTTTTCATCTACATCATTGCGAGACCAAGTTAATTTTCAATGAGAAGATGATGGGGTCCATTTTGTACAGACCATAACGCTCAGTTGGATTTTTATAGTGCTAGCTCACTGAAACAACAGTCCACAGATAGACACGTCGCCCTACTCGAACACATTATCCTGATTCCGAGAAAACCAGTCTTTTTTCTTTCTCCTTAATGCTGCGTGCTTGGCAGAGAAATAACAAATACCAATTTTGTAGTCTTTTTGGTTTGACCCGACCGGGGCTAGAATTCACGATCTACCACACTCGAGGCACGCACTCTAACAATTACGTCCCCGATGCCGTGACAATTGTAAGGACCGATAACTCTGTGCAAGAGATTGATTACAATGCAACCTGTGTACATTTGATATCTACGTGTTTATTACCGATATGAAAGGAAGTGTAATTATAATTAAAAGCAAATTGCATCTCCCTCAGATATATTATGTTCCCCTAGACGAATGTAGCTATCCTGTTCAGGTCGCTTGGTTTTCTTGTTCTCAGAGACTCTGCTCTTATTTGGCTGTCCAACATTTCGACTTTGAGCGTACCTGTTGATGGTTATTCAGACCACTAAATTAGATAATCTACATTTTTATTACTCATATCTACTCATTAAGAGTATTCCTTAAAAAAATGCTCAGCGCACCTACAACATCACACGTGTTTACGTCCAGGATATTATATAGCCATGATGTCTCTTTAAAGATATAATAGTGCGATCTATTTCACATTTTCGAAGATTACCTGTTTGAGTGATATAATTTCAGTACAAAAGATAATCCCCAGTAATTCTAAGAAATATTAAGAACGTAATATATATTTACGCCTAATCGGCATATAAATGTAAGACTGTCTGTGATAGCTAGATGATAGTATTTCAAGTATACAGGATCCTTCACCTTTGAGATATAGCTTGCACTAATAGCTAATTCTACGATTTTGAACTTTATCCACTAAATTTTGGTAAAAACAAGAAAATTACCCACTCAGCGTATACCCATTTGAGTCTTAAAGTTTTAAATTCGCATAAATTGTTCTTATTTCATAAAATAGAGAGTAATAATATCGGTTGGTTTTGTAGTGTTTAACGCCACTTTCAACAATATTTCAGTTATATCGTGGCAATCAGCTTTATTGGTGGAGGAAACCGGAGAAAACCACCGACCTGTCGCAAGTTACTGACAAACTTTAAATAATACTGGTAAAAACTTTTCTAGCAGATTAAGAAAGATAACTTAAATTTATTTTCTGTGACTAAGATACACACAGATATCTATAGAGATTAAGAACATATTTCAAACTATCAATCTCATTTTCATCTTCTTTAATGTAAATATAAATTCGAAAGAAATTCAAAACAGAGAAAATTGAGGAAATAAATAAATCAAAATTTATGCAAATGCCTTTTCAATCACTAGGTGGTTTTTTTTTAATCTCAAATAATTTTATTGTACTACATTTTGTTGTAAACAATTTACTAAGTATCCCTAACTGTTAATCACTAAATAGCAAGGGATTTACTATTAAGCAATCACTAGGGTAATCTATATATTTTTGTATAATACTGATACCACTGTCGTCAAAGAGCTCCGGTCGGAAATGCTCTGTTATCTTCCGGTACAAGTCAATTAGGCATGTTTGACATACAGGCGACGACAAAAAGTAAGTATTATGATCATATAGTATTATTATATCTTGAATCCAGAAGATGTCGCTATCGGTCGATTATTTTTGCTTGTTTTTACCTATATATTACTATAGTTGTCCTCATCGATTACTCAGATATAGATAAAATGATGGATATAAACAATGAAAAATGCTAATAATGAGATTGAAATCATCAAATAAAGCTATAAAAAGTAGTTTATATGTGTAATTAAAGTACACAAACCCTTTGTAACGCTTATATACATGATAGTTTGCATTGGCGTGCCACCATGAATAGTTTTAGATTTACTACAGTGAAAAACACAATGTTTATTTACGTACATTCGTTCCGGCTCTGTCAGCCACTACTTTCCGGTTGGGTCGCAAAAATTGTGTTTCAGTAGAACCGGTTTTGTCTATGTAAAAAATTGAAAGAATAGCGAAAACAGCTCAATATCACAATTATGTTTCCTTTCTGTAATTTATTTACCGGTAAGGTTCATTATAACACTTGTCAAGGGTATGTTCGACTTGCAAATTGATGAAAAAAAATTGTCTTCAATGAATAAAAGTTGTGAAAAAAAAACCAACAGCACATAGTCAAAATAGGTTACATGTGGATGTTTTGTATACCATTAAAAGGAAGAAATACAAAACGGTTTGTGCAGAATTGGCATTCACCAAGTCACCTTCGACAGAATAGTCATGATTTTGTATAGAACTTATAATTCTTTTTCTTTATTTGCTAGACAGTTAGATTATTGCATATTCAAAGAGTGTTTGATCAAAAGTAGGAACTGTTTATATAGATATCAAGTAACTCTTATTGTTTTGGATTAATTTTTGTTTTCAAATAATATATTGAAGGACAATAAGAAATTTTGATTAAAAAAATAAATAAAAATTAAATAAAAAATAGGGAACCGCATCGGTAGCGTAATGGCTAGCGTGCTCGCCTCGAGTGCGATAGATTGTGGGTACGAGCCGCGGTCTTGTCAAACAAAAGAATATAAAATTGGTATTTGTTGCTTCTCCGCTAAGAACGCAGCATTAAGGAGAAAGAGTATGAAGCATCTATAGAAGGTCCTCTGTAACGATTACTCATTTCGTCCCGATCCGTTAACAAACATGGTCGCCACAAGCGATTCTTGTTTCTAATTGGCCAATTTGATCAAATTTTCTCCTCTCAAACTGCTAAGTCAAATGAATATGGGTAATAACAAAATTACCGAACTCCGAACAATCTTCCAAAGGGAAAGTATATAAACAGACAAAATCTGTACACATTATTTCACTAAAGCTAGATACAATAAAAACCGAAACTTTGTAGGAAGCAACTATGGAAGGTCTTCTAAAAAGATTGCTCATTCCATCCCGATCCGTTGACAAACATGGTCGCCATGGACAATTCTTGTTTCTGATTGGCCGATTTCACTCACTCACTCACTCACTCACTCACTCACTCACTCACTCACTCACTCACTCACTCACTCACTCACTCACTCACTCACTCACTCACTCACGCACT
>OY726526.1:24489415-24504415 GCA_963383655.1 Bathymodiolus septemdierum | reverse complement strand
CTCATCACTCACTCACTCACTCACTCACTCATTATTCACTCACCAACTCATCATTCACTCACTCACTCACTCACTCATCACTCAGGCACTCATCATTCACTCACGCACTCTCTCATCACTCACTCACTCACTCACTCACTCACTCACTCACTCACTCACAGTGAGTGTAGCGTATTGAGCACCAACTGTGATTCCAGTGCCACAAAAAGCATAAAAAAAAATAAAAAAAAGTAGCAATTTAACATAGAAATAACGATTTTTTTATTATACAAAGTAGCTGAAATTAGTAGCCATGGCGAATATTCATACTATGGATCAGTATTTATTTCCTAATCATAACTATTGTTAAATTGCAATATAATGCTCAATAACAATAAGATCAGTGGTATTTACATACTGACAAACCCTGTTTTTTATAAATGACACAACCGGTTTCTATACATGTTTACATTTTGACCAAACCGGATTTCAAAAACATCTGTTGACATCATGTTTTATGGTATAATTAGTTACTAATTGACTTTTCATCAACAAAATAATATTTTTAAGCAAAATCAATCATTCATCAATATTTGTTTCTTCTTGGGCAACATTTAATTCATTCGTAAATGCAAGATATAGCGATATTTCAGTTGATTGTAATGATTTTGAAGCCGGATTCCTTATAACTTATAGAAAAATCTAATTTTACACTGCAAAAATAAATGATATTTGGACAAAAAATTTAATTAATAATAATAACAATCATAAAGTATCATAATTCAAAACATTATATACACAGTATATTTATAAATACTTACGATAATTATCCGTTTATAAACCAAGGGAAATAACTTTATGTTCGGTGAGAGTGGGGGAGATAACTCAATGTGTTTGTTCAAAGGGAAGTAATTATGCGTTTCCAGTATGGTTAAGCGTATTCAAAGGGAAGTAACTCTGAGCATAACACAACAACACGATTTCGTTCGTATCATTTATTACGTATGGCAATGCTTGACAATATACAATAGTCGTTTTAACACGATTTCGTCCGTTTATTAAGTACGATACATTTGATAATGGGGACATTTACCAACACAATGCACGACAACATACAATTTTAACAGTTCGATTGTTTATTAAGTTCAATACATTCTTATCATAACGATAATTACAATGCATGACAATATACAATGTTAACAGCTAGATCTTAAAATTTTGTTCTCGTTCCTCGATGTTTCCGTTTGAAGTAACACAGGCAATACAGGTGTCGGTGTCGTCAGGTTGGATTTGAGACGAACAGTAGTAGCATTGCGGTTTGTTGACGTTGGCGAAACGGCGGTGATACGTTTCTGGTGTGCTTTCCAGCGAATCAACAAATTCGGTGGATACTACGAGGGGAAAGTGAAACGCCACCCAGTGACTTCCGCCACGGTCGCACGTGTCCGTATTGACGATGAACGTGCGGGGCCGCCGCCATCACCAATACAGACATATAAACAATCGAGGATATCCACTGCCGCCGCCGCCACTGCCGCGGGGTCGACAGGCTAAGAGATCCGGGTGTTTCTCTTGTTCTTTCGCCTTCTCCTCCTCATCCTCCGTTTTCTCCTCCTCACCCTCCTCTACCTCCGCTTTCTCCTCCTCCTCTTCATCTTTCTCCTTCTCCACACCCCCCAACCTCCAGATCCTCCTCCTCCACACACTCCTCCATATCCTCATTCTCCTCCGCCTCTTCCTTCTCCACACCCTTCTCCTTCACCTCATCCCCTCCTCCACTCTTCCTCCACACCCTCCTCCGCCTTTCCCTCCTCCTCTTCATCTTTCTCCTCCACACTTTCCTCCTCTTCCCTCCTCCAAATCCTCCTCCCCTCATCCTCCTGCTAGTCAACATCATCCTCCTCCTCCATATATCCTGCTCTCCCTCCGCCTCCACATCCTGCATTTTTTTAATTACTTTGAATCAAGCATGTTTACATCAAAAACCAGATCACTTTATTTGTTTTATTTTTAACACCTTCTGTAATTTATATCAATATATTATTAGTTAGTTCTATATGCTTCTCCCCTGAGAGATTTACAGTATATTATAAATGAAATTTATTCCTACGAATAGGGATTAATATAAGTTCTTGTAACTTGTTTCCTAATCCAATTAATTACTTCCTATTATGTAATGTATATAGTTGAATATTGTAATGTTATGTTGAATTAATTAATAAAATATGCTTAAACTAAGGGATTGGCTTTATCTTGGAGTAACGAACCAGGAAGTATATTATCACAAACATCTGCCGTCATTTCTGTAGGACTTTTAGGTTTGGTTTATGGTGCTTAACGCCACTTTCAACAATATTTCAATTATATCGTTGCGGTCAGTCTTATTGGTTGAGGAATCCGGAGTACCGGGAGAAAATCACAGACCTGTCGCAAGCCACTGACAAACTTTATCACATAATGTTGTATCGAGTACACCTCGCCATGAACGGGGTTCGAACTCAAAACTTTAGTGGTGATAGGCACTGATTGCACAGGTAGTTGTGGATGCAACTACCACACGATCACGACCACGACGACCTGGTAAATGAGATTGAAAACCGTGATTTGTAAATATGAAAGAAACCACTTAATGTGTAAAAAGACTTAAATGTTAACTATTTTTGAGCGAAGGTATGACATTTGGAGAAAATGACACTGTCACTAGAGTGCAGTATATTTAAATTGTAAATTGTAAAATTCCATTCCATTACAACTGGTACATTATGTATTTGCTTAAAGCGCGCATTATGTCACTCCACGTTTACATTGTACTGATATAGTAGAAAAGTGTGAACCACAAGTTTGAAACCTGCATGCAATTTTATATAGCAAAAACTCTTAATACGATATTGGTTGTTAAAATTTCATTTTTCTGTTCCAAATCAGAGAGATATGTTAATAATTTAACATTTATATTTGACATCTGGATGTAATCCGTGTATATATTGAGGTTGCAGTAATTAAAAAGAATTATTTTTCTGGTCTACCAACCTGATTTTCAATATCCAGACTACATCATTTTTATTTGGACTTGTAATAAATTAGCGAAAATTTAGAAAAATAAAAGGAATATAAAGAATGATAACATTAGATCTACTTTATCTGGGAACTTCTTTGATTTATTTATTCTCCCCCTAAGGGGAGTGGGCCGATCCTGGAGGTACTGCAATACCAGGCCAACCCGTGACGAGAGCGGAGCAAGCCCCTGACATCTCATCGAATGCCAAAAATCAGTTTAATATCGAAGTACCCACATGGGGCACGTATCAGATATTAAGCTGATAAGAACAGATACTACACTTTGATCTTAGCCAAAAGGCCGAGAAGCGATACCTATAGTTAAAAATTTAGAGGACTGGTATGATTGAGGTTATTTCAACACAGAAGGTGACATTTTGAAAATATATTTTACATTTGACTTGAATCCTGAAAATACTATACATTAATATAACACAAATGGGAACTATTTATTGTAATGTTTAGCAATAGAAGATTTTGGTTTATGTAAATAGCCGTATTCTGTAAGTATTATTAAAAAAATAAGGTAAATATAAGCTATTCCTAAAAAAATTTGGGTAAGAGTTATCGTTCTTTGTTTAAACTGTTTTGTTATCGTATTTATAATTGTATTTACCACAAGACTACATTTTTTACATATGCAACAAACGCATTTTCTCTCTATCATATTTAAATACTCAGATTATTTAATTTTTTTTCTCTTATATCTAAAAAAAAATGTAGATTATTATTATTTTTATCACAGTTGAGTCCAAGCATGGGAAACGTTGTAGGCTAGGAAGCCTAGGTACTGGCAATATTTGGGGTTTTTTTTAAATAACGTTTTCAAAATATGGAAAAATAATTAAACTAGAACTGTGAGTGACCTCACTGAGTGATACCCCCCGCTTGCAATACTATGATGTTCAAACTTTGGAATACAGGTATATTAGCAAGTTACCTATGAAAAAAAAAAAAATTATATGAGAAAAAAAAAAGATTTTAAAATTAAAATTATAACTCTTTCTACATTTTGGAAAGCAAATATCCAGATGTGAAAATTAAAATCTTATTTCATTCAGGAATAGTTACGCTTACATCACCTTCCAAATTTTTGACAGGAACCATATTCTTTCATGCACATCTGCAGGCAGTGTATTACAACTGTGTAAAGTTTCATTTAAATCCAATGAGCCGTTTGTTTAGGAGGAGTTGCGCTTACAAGCCCATCTCTCCATACAGAACGTATTTAAGAGTATAAGTTAAATTATCTCCCCTTCCAAATTTCGGACAGCATCCATATTCCTTCATGCACATCTGCAGGTAGTGTATTATAACTGTGTAAAGTTTCATAAAAATCCAATAAGCTGTTTAGGAGGAGCTGCGCTTACAAGGTACATGCCCTCCTTCTTTTCGTGAAAGTACAAGTTGAATTATCTCCCCTTCCAAATTTTGGACAGGGATCATATTTCTTCATGCACATCTGCAGGTAGTGTACTACAACTGTGTAAAGTTTCACAAAAATTCAATAAGCTGTTTAGGAGTTGTGCTTACAAGGTACATGCCCTCCTTCGTTTCGTGAAAGTACAAGTTGAATTATCTCCCCTTCTAAATTTTAGACAGCAACCATATTCCTTCATGCACATCTGCAGGTAGTGTATTACAACTGTGTAAAGTTTCACAAAACTCCAATAAGCCGTTTAGGAGGAGTTGCGCTTACAAGGTACACAACCCCCTTTTCATGAAAGTATAAGTTGAATTATCTCCCCTTCTAAATTTTAGACAGCAACGGTATTCCTTCATGCACATCTGCAGGTTGTGTACTACAACTGTGTAAAGTTTCATAAAAATTCAATAAGCAGTTTAGTAGTAGTTGCACTTACAAGGTACATGCCCACCCCCTTTTCGTGAAAGTATAAGTTGAATTATCTCCCCTTGTAAATTTTGGACAGCAACCATATTCCATCATGCACATCTGCAGGTAGTGTATTACAAATGTGTAAAGTTTCACAAAACTCCAATAAGCCGTTTAGGAGGAGTTGCGCTTACAAGGTACATGGACGGACGGACAGCCAGACGGATGGATGGACGAACGGATGGACAGGGTGATTCCTATATACCCCCCAAACTTTGTTTGCAGGGGGTATAATAAAACGGGAATAGATTCATATCAAGTGAATATCTTCAATGAAAGGACACAATTTATTTTAAGCTTTCTTTGTAAAATGAACATTTAACAGCTTGGTCTTCTTCCTTATCATAAGGGCCACTCCAGTGTCGGATTTAGGCACAGTCACTTGAAGTTTCAAAAAAAAATTTAAATTAAAAAAAATTTAAAAATATTTTGGTCATCTAACATTTTTCGAAGTTTTTCTTATTTTTTTTTTATTTTTGAAACTTCAAGTGACTGTGATTTAGGACACATGAGGCCCTGTGCTTGTTCAGTTATGAGGCCCCTTACGTGGACCCTGAAGGAGGTAAACCCGGTAGACCTACACAGGCAGTCAGGCATACATGCTCAGGAAATTTAGAAATAGTTAAAATATTACGCTATAGGCCTATTAGGTCAGACATGTAAAAAAAAAATTGGCAGGAAGAAATATTCTACATTAATTGTAAATAAAAGACTTTAATTACATGCTATGTTCTGCTTGTTATTTTTGTTCCTGTCATAATGTTACTATTATATATATTTATTGTTGATGAAATTATCTGAATATGATAGGATTTGAATAAAACATACAAATAAGTAAATAAAGATACATTAAAACAAATCACCAACGGATCTGAATTTCCGTAATGAGCGTTCCAGTTCTGCTTTATTATAGGCAGTTTTATTATCTTAACTCAAATTTTCCAATTAGTCAATTGTTGTGTTAGCGTGAGAATAATGGTGAGTGTGAGAGCGTGATTTGATGTCTTGAAGCGTGACTCTCATGCTCAAAGCGTGAGACTTGACAGGTATGCAGGTGTTTGGTGTTGATAAAAGACTAAGAAAACAACATTTTCCAAACTATATCCCCCCTTACTATGTTTAACTACATTAACATACCTTTTTTCATTTCAAATATTTTATTGATAAATCAATAGGATTGGATAACAGGCTATGCCTATACAAATCCTCTCCAACAACAAGATGGAACCATTTGAACACAATTTACATAAGACATAGAGCAATCTACCCATCATGTATACATGCAATTCATCTTAATTACCAAGCATAAACACATGTATATTAATAGCAGAATAATACAAACAAAACAAAAAAGAATTTTCCCTTTCTTTTCTTTTTTTTTTGTTAATAGGTATGATATAATATGTATATTAATAGCAGGATCATACAAAATAAGGTTATTTTTTTTCCCTTTTTTTCCCCCTTTTTAATAGGTATGATATAATTTGGAATAGCCAAATTATGGCTTTACATTTAAGCTATTACTATTTATAATATTAATGATGATGAATTGGCATAGCATGATGGATAGACTGAACTTACATTTAATCACACAATATATACAACTATGTAAACTGAAATTATGATATCAAAATCACTAATTAAGTGAGGTCCACCATATCAATATGAATTATCTCTTTTCAGTATATATATTTATTATTGGATAAAGGGAATTTGGGAGAGATGGAGGAAGAAGAGACAAATAAGTAAATAAGGGGGGAAATATCTAAACAAAATAGTGATTGTGATTGAGATAAGCAAGTACAAATTGGGTAAAAGGGGGGAGGGGGAAGGGAGACCTGAATAATTGAAAGATTTACAGCTATTAATTAGGCTGAAAAATTTAAAGATTTGGAGCTACATGTATATATAGGAAGACTTTTCAATGTTATATGACCAAATACAAAGAAAAGGAAAATCTATTGAATCATGTGAATCTTCTACTACCAGTAATGAAATGGTGAACAGCATCGAATATCTCAGTATTCTCATCTACAGTAAGGATTGGTGAGCCTTTCAATAATATATCCAAATTTAAAACATCTTGAAACTTTCTTAGAGAATTAAAAAGTTGTATTCTGTGTCTTATGAACAATGGGCAAACATAAAAATAATGGAAATTATTTTCAATTGCATCCCCACAGGCACACTGGGAGCTGTCGGACAGATGAGACTGAAACAAGTGGTGATTTAAGCTGCTTGCTTCATTTCGAAGTTGGCAATGCCAAATATTTAAGCTGCGAGAACCAATAGAGTAGAAGCTAGGAGATTTATCAACATCCTCATTAAGTTTAATCTTGAATGAAGATAATGACATACCTTTACATCAGTCTTGAAATTGGAAGTGACTTTCAAACTACCAGATATGTATGCTGGACAATGTCTGCATTTGGCTTTAAAATCTCCCTGTGTGTCTTTTGGCAATTCATATTGACCTAATATATTAGTCTCCATGTTAACAGTGTGAAGTCTTTCTCAACAATGAAAAACTAAAAGTTGTATATAAGTAGAAGTTAAAACAGTTCAGTTTTGTGTTTGAGAAAGTTGACCAAAAAATGCCCTAGGGAAGTGACATTAACATTAGTAGTCTTATGGTATTCATTGTATATGTATATAAGGGCAGATCGTTCCTTTATATGACAATTATTATGTTGTATATAGGTATTGATCTTTCATCATTAAGATCAAGTTTAATAAAAATAATGCAATGTCCTAGATACAACTGGTACTGAATCTGTTTTTTAAAAATCATTTGAAACATTGATTTAAAAAAAAACTCCTCAAAACACAAAGAAAAACCATCAAAAGTAATTGACATTACAGCAACATTTCAAAAGTAATCATTACAATTGCAATTAACTTGTAATTGAAAAATTGACCATCACAAATTACAGAGCATTACTTTGGGAAAATATAATCATTACAATGTACATGTATTACCATTATCCCAGATCTGGGGGTGTCGATTAGTTTCTAAAAGCATTTGATCTTATTAGAAGGAAATAACATGTAATGATTAAGTTAGTAGTGCAATGCAGGGCCACTTTAATAGAGACTTCTTCTTTTATACATTTCTGGCCGTCCTTCACTACTGAAGATTATTGGCCGAGCGCCGTATTAAATTTAGTTAATACATAAGTTAACATATATACAATAAACAACGAATCAAAGGTTAAAACTATATACATTTGATAACTACAATGAGTATGAGTGATTATGGTGTGAAAATTGGAATCAAGGCAGATACTGGGATCATGCTCTTGAAACCGTCAATTGTGTCTGCAGTGGTAAATGTTGTAGGTGTGATGTGATGTCACACAACAACCAATCATTCTTTTTACATCACTGCTGGCAAATAAAACCCAAATTTGTAATCATATTGTTCCTCAGACCTTAATATTAATTTACACAATATCATGTTTGCTTTTATTTTTCTTTGTTAGCAATCATGTCCTTATATTATAGGTATAACAGTATGGCGGATGGAATGTTCATAGCAGTTTTCGAAAATAGTAAATAATTTCTCATTTTCACTGGATTGAGTTTTGTGCCAGAGTATCATATAACAATGCAACAATTAATAACAACCCTAGGTAAATTTGAGTGAGTGAGTGATTGTTGTTTAATGCCAACTCATGAAGCAATTTGTTTTCATCTACATCATTGCGAGACCAAGTTAATTTTCAATGAGAAGATGATGGGGTCCATTTTGTACAGACCATAACGCTCAGTTGGATTTTTATAGTGCTAGCTCACTGAAACAACAGTCCACGGATAGACACGTCGCCCTACTCGAACACATTATCCTGATTCCGAGACAACCAGTCTTTTTTCTTTCTCCTTAATGCTGCGTGCTTGGCAGAGAAATAACAAATACCAATTTTGTAGTCTTTTTGGTTTGACCCGACCGGGGCTCGAATCCACGATCTACCACACTCGAGGCACGCACTCTAACAATTACGTCCCCGATGCCGTGACAATTGTAAGGACCGATAACTCTGTGCAAGAGATTGATTACAATGCAACCTGTGTACATTTGATATCTACGTGTTTATTACCGATATGAAAGGAAGTGTAATTATAATTAAAAGCAAATTGCATCTCCCTCAGATATAGTATGTTCCCCTAGACGAATGTAGCTATCCTGTTCAGGTCGCTTGGTTTTCTTGTTCTCAGAGACTCTGCTCTTATTTGGCTGTCCAACATTTCGACTTTGAGCGTACCTGTTGATGGTTATTCAGAGCACTAAATTAGATAATCTACATTTTTATTACTCATTAAGAGTATTCCTTAAAAAAATGCTCAGCGCACCTACAACATCACACGTGTTTACGTCCAGGATATTATATAGCCATGATGTCTCTTTAAAGATATAATAGTGCGATCTATTTCACATTTTCGAAGATTACCTGTTTGAGTGATATAATTTCAGTACAAAAGATAATCCCCAGTAATTCTAAGAAATATTAAGAACGTAATATATATTTACGCCTAATCGGCATATAAATGTAAGACTGTCTGTGATAGCTAGATGATAGTATTTCAAGCATACAGGATCCTTCACCTTTGAGATATAGCTTGCACTAATAGCTAATTCTACGATTTTGAACTTTATCCACTAAATATTGGTAAAAACAAGAAAATTGCCCACTCAGCGAATACCCATTTGAGTCTTAAAGTTTTAAATTCGCATAAATTGTCCTTATTTCATAAAATAGAGAGTAATAATATCGGTTGGTTTTGTAGTGTTTAACGCCACTTTCAACAATATTTCAGTTATATCGTGGCGATCAGCTTTATTGGTGGAGGAAACCGGAGAAAACCACCGACCTGTCGCAAGTTACTGACAAACTTTAAATAATACTGGTAAAAACTTTTCTAGCAGATTAAGAAAGATAACTTAAATTTATTTTCTGTGACTAAGATACACACAGATATCTATAGAGATTAAGAACATATTTCAAACTATCAATCTCATTTTCATCTTCTTTAATGTAAATATAAATTCGAAAGAAATGCAAAACAGAGAAAATTGAGAAAATAAATAAATCAAAATTTATGCAAATGCCTTTTCAATCACTAGGTGTTTTTTTTTTAATCTCAAATAATTTTATTGTACTACATTTTGTTGTAAACAATTTACTAAGTATCCCTAACTGTTAATCACTAAATAGCAAGGGATTTACTATTAAGCAATCACTAGGGTAATCTATATATTTTTGTATAATACTGATACCACTGTCGTCAAAGAGCTCCGTCGGAAATGCTCTGTCATCTTCCGGTACAAGTCAATTAGGCATGTTTGACATACAGGCGACGACAAAAAGTAAGTATTATGATCATATAGTATTATTATATCTTGAATCCAGAAGATGTCGTTATCGGTCGATTATTTTTGCTTGTTTTTACCTATATATTACTGTAGTTGTCCTCATCGATTACTCAGATATAAATAAAATGATGGATATAAACAATGAAAAATGCTAATAATGAGATTGAAATCATCAAATAAAGCTATAAAAAGTAGTTTATATGTGTAATTAATGTACACAAACCCTTTGTAACGCTTATATACATGATAGTTTGCATTGGCGTGCCACCATGAATAGTTTTAGATTTACTACAGTGAAAAACACAATGTTTATTTACGTACATTCGTTCCGGCTCTGTCAGCCACTACTTTCCGGTTGGGTCGCAAAAATTGTGTTTCAGTAGAACCGGTTTTGTCTATGTAAAAAATTGAAAGAATAGCGAAAACAGCTCAATATCACAATTATGTTTCCTTTCTGTAATTTATTTACCGGTAAGGTTCATTATAACACTTGTCAAGGGTATGTTCGACTTGCAAATTGATGAAAAAAAATTGTCTTCAATGAATAAAAGTTGTGAAAAAAAACCCAACAGCACATAGTCAAAATAGGTTACATGTGCATGTTTTGTATACCATTAAAAGGAAGAAATACAAAACGGTTTGTGCAGAATTGGCATTCACCAAGTCACCTTCGACAGAATAGTCATGATTTTGTATAGAACTTATAATTTTTTTTCTTTATTTGCTAGACAGTTAGATTATTGCATATTCAAAGAGTGTTTGATCAAAAGTAGGAACTGTTTATATAGATATCAAGTAACTCTTATTGTTTTGGATTAATTTTTGTTTTCAAATAATATATTGAAGGACAATAAGAAATTTTGATTAAAAAAATAAATAAAAATTAAATAAAAAATAGGGAACCGCATCGGTAGCGTAATGGCTAGCGTGCTCGCCTCGAGTGCGATAGATTGTGGGTACGAGCCGCGGTCTTGTCAAACAAAAGAATATAAAATTGGTATTTGTTGCCTCTCCGCTAAGAGCGCAGCATTAAGGAGAAAGAGTATGAAGCATCTATGGAAGGTCCTCTGTAACGATTACTCATTTCGTCCCGATCCGTTAACAAACATGGTCGCCACAAGCGATTCTTGTTTCTAATTGGCCAATTTTATCAAATTTTCTCCTCTCAAACTGCTAAGTCAAATGAATATGGGTAATAACAAAATTACCGAACTCCGAACAATCTTCCAAAGGGAAAGGCAAAACTCATAAGTATATAAACAGACAAAATCTGTACACATTATTTCACTAAAGCTAGATACAATAAAAACCGAAACTTTGTAGGAAGCAACTATGGAAGGTCTTCTAAAAAGATTGCTCATTCCATCCCGATCCGTTGACAAACATGGTCGCCACGGACAATTCTTGTTTCTCATTGGCCGATTTCACTCACTCACTCACTCACTCACTCACTCACTCACTCACTCACTCACTCACTCACTCACTCACTCACTCACTCACTCACTCACTCACTCACTCACTCACTCACTCACTCACTCACTCACTCACTCACTCACTCACTCACTCACTCACTCACTCACTCACTCACTCACTCACTCACTCACTCACTCACTCACTCACTCACTCACTCACTCACTCACTCACTTCACTCACTCACTCACTCACTCACTCACTCACTCACTCACTCACTCACTCATTCACTCTCACTCACTCACTCACTCACTCACTCACTCACGCACGCACGCACGCACTCATTCATCACTCACTCACATACTCAATCATCACTCACTCACTCACTCACTCACTCACTCACTCACTCCTCACTCACTCACTCACTCACTCATTCACTCATTCACTCACTCACTCACTCACTCACTCACTCATCACTCACTCACTCACTCACTCACTCACTCACTCACTCACTCACTCACTCACTCAAAAATATTGTTTGAAAGTGGCGTTAAACACCATAACCCTAACCCCCTCCTCTATCAAAGTTTATGGATTGATACGTTTATTTTCTTCTACATTGTAATTTTGTTTCTGTACATACACCAAAACAGAAATCTTGCGAATACTTCTATAATTTAACTGGCTTAATTGAATGTACGTCTCTAAATTCTGACTTTATATTGGGAAGAAACAACATAGTTTCAAGGTGTAGGGTTATTGATACACCTATTTACCGTCGCTTTCAGCAATTCGCCATCAATATCGGGACTATCATACTGAATGGAGTAGGATATTATGGGGAATTGTATTGAACAAACAAAAAAAAACCGTCTATGGATGGGTCTCTGGAAAGCATGACACTTGCGGTATGTATCTCCATTCCCACTTCCGTGACTTAAATCTTGTGGTATGGTGTTGCGACAACATTAAACTATTAATCAAACGAACAGTAGAAAACACACTTCTTGTAAATAAAACATAAAATACATGTACTAAATATATTAATAGCACAAACTATCAACAAATCAGACAAACAAAACAAATAATAAAGAAATAAACGTTAGAGAAAACTGAATGGTTAATCAAGAAACTATGGCAACATTGGACAAGCAAGAAACAAGACGAAAATAAAATAAAATAAATAAATAAATATAAAAACAAATCACAACACAGAAAACTAAAATGATAAGTAATATGGACAACACCTAAAAACCGGCTATAATCCCGGGGGCTTGGGAGGGGTAAGCAGTTTCTGCTTCTTATAAAACTCTTATCGGTGATAACTGAAAGAAAACAATCAACGTAAAAGGTAAAAAAAGCCAATTAAAGAGATAGTACAAATCATCACAATATAAGTAGAATATAAAAACAACAAGATGACAACATACAATTGTCATATCAAATCATGGCTATGAAGACATTCATCAGTAGAACATAAAATACTGATTAAATGAGAAATTATACAACATCACAATCAGTATATACAAAACACCCGTGTAACATAAATGATAGTATCAGACATGAAAAATAATCCGAGGGATAAACAAAACCGGAGGGAAAGTACACATAGAGTAATATTATGCATAGATAGCACACTGCAATTAGTATTTATTGTGCGGCTTTTACGTTCATGTGGTTTTGAATTGTTGTAAGAAACATGAATAAACACTAACCGCACCTGTTCGGTTCACTTAGATTATGTTGAAACAATGCGGGAAAACCAGAGGTTGAACAGAAAAGGCGATAGCAACCGCATAGTGGAAAACATGACTGTTATTTAGTTTCTCAAGAGAACGTAGCTATTGATGTTTCTTAGTCCAATAGGGATACGGATTATTGTAATTATCTCTATTACATTAATAGTACGTTTGTTGACTTCGGTTTTGGGAGCATCTGTTTATTGCGTGTGTTGCGTAGGTGTAATTTAACAATCACATTGTCGTTCGAGTGTTACTTAACGTACATTGACAAAACCAGTTGTAAGTGACAATCGCTCCAACAGGGGCAAATAAAATATACAACCTGATTTCATAAAGTCTAAGCAAATTTTAAATGATCCTGTTATCTAGAGATATGTATAATTATCTTCCCCAGCTAATAGTACCGATCCAACTCCCATACGCTTCACCTTTGGTCGTGTTAGTTTGATTTTCGTTGTCAAATGATTAGGTTTTTTACTGGGTGTAACCAGTGGTAGTTGTAATTTATCCGAATGCGTCAACATTACAAAGACATTTGTTGTTAGGAAAAATATAAAATGAACACGTTTAGGTTGCCATGAGTGATTGCCAAATAAAAGATAAATAAAAAAAAGTACGGACTATTTTGTGGTTGAATTGCTGAAAATGATGTCATTATAAGGAATGTAACTGACACAGTACAACAGATGACAGTGCACGGGCATTGCGAACTTACAGCTAACGCGACCAATGGTGAAGAGGAGGGTAATAATTGTATCCCTTAGCTAGAGAAGTTGTATAGCGTGGATTCAATATTGTTGGCACACGTGAAAAGCTAACTTACCTTTGGGATATAAAGTATATCATGTTTATTTTAAATTGGAATGTAACTGAAGTGACCCTTAAAATCAATATATAGGAATTAGACTTAAAACGATGCGGGCATGTTATTTCAGTTGCATCTTTGAGAAACTTAAATTATATAGGGATTAGTTGTCGCTAAAAATGGGGTTATTTTATATCATTTACATTTCGAAAAGTAAGAGAATTGTACAGGCTAAAACAATTCTTATTTCTATCTTTCAAAAATCCTTGAATAATTTACATCTGACTTAAAAAATAAAAATATACCAGGAAGTACGGATACACAGTATGTTCCCATATGAATACCAACTCTGTAGAAAATACAACCACAAATCTCGATTAATATATTCTAAATTATTATTGTAACATCATCACCCCACAGGGAGTACATGAGTTTTCTGTTTTCCAAAGACGAGTTTGAAGAAACCAAACGTAGGTAGAAATATATCTCTATGTATCACATTTACGATCAATATAGATGTATCGAGGTCCTTCATTTAAAACCTGCTATGATGGACAAAGTGCTTAGAAATCAAGTATTTCAGACTCTGACTAAATTTTAAATGTAATAAGGATATTGTCATGTAGTTATTTTAAGCGTGATTGTTGACAATCTAACGGAGTGAGTGAGTAATTGTTGTTTAACGCCAACTCAGCAATTTTTCAACTATATCATGGCGAGGACAGTCATTATTAATTTAATA
>OY726526.1:17709415-17784415 GCA_963383655.1 Bathymodiolus septemdierum | reverse complement strand
AGATGCATGACATACAAAAAAAACCAATTTAACCGTGTACACAAACCTTTATAATTGTAATCTCAACATTGTTTAATTATACCTTCTCCTGTTTCACTTGTATTCATTTTAGAAGTGTCATTTGCAATATACTGTAAAAAAACACCACCCTGTCGGAACAATTACATAATCGTAGAAAGAGAGGCACAATCGATTCCTTTAACACATATATACATCACTGCTCAATTTTCCGGCTTGTTACAGGCACTTCAATAAAAAGTGCCGAGGTTTATTTAGTTTATTGTGCCAGTACAAGGATGCATGTAAACCACATGGACGCCCATACATTAGTGTGCTAATAAACCCTCCTCAGTCTAAATTGCTGGTCAGATGTGTAAATTGCACCAAAAGAAACATCTGAACCTCTGATTGGCATGATTTTTCTTTACCGAAATTTTCTATAGTTTGTTAAAAAAAAAGAAAAAAAAAAGTTTGAAAATACCAAAGGGTACATTGAAAGCTGTAAATCGAGGGAAGGGCAATACAGTGGCCAAAAGAAAAAAGGAAAAAAACAAAACAAACAACGATCTACAAAATACTACACAGAAAACTAAGATCGAGCAACATGAACCCCACTAAAAGCGACGTGTGTACTCAGTTACTCAGGATTAGTAAGTCATGCTCCATTTGTGGCATCCGTCGTGTTGCTCCAGTTACAAACCGGTGATAAACAATGAATGGAGGAAAGGAACGAGAAGAAAGCTGAAGATTGAGCAACACGAACTACACACTTATCCGTTGGTCATCTGTGACACAGATATTCAAAAAGCTTTCTATCTTCACGAATAAAGCTGAAATAGTGCTATCTTTAGATTGAATAGCAATTAATCAATCAACCAATCAATCAATCAATGACAAAATCAAAGCATGTTTACAGAAAACAAAAACAAATCAATCCATGTAAAACATTGTGTGTACTACCTCCAAAAACTATTGCAGTCATATTAAGCTTTCATTCACAATATTATATGTTTATAGGAACGTGCACAAAATGGCGACTTCTACAGTTGCATGTAATATTTGTTTTGTGCGTTGCATCACTACGTCATCAGCAATCTGGTGCTCTGAATGTGATGAAGGTTTTTGTACTGATTGTCAAGAATACCATAGCCTTGCCAAAGCAACACGAGACCACGTCACAATAACTATTGGTGAATACCAGAAAATACCTCCCTTTATCGTCGGAATTAATCTGCTCTGTGATGAACATTGCGAAAAGTACCAAATGTATTGTAAGGATCACGAAAACCTATGCTGCCGAAAATGCGCATTTTCATCCCACAAAAATTGCAAAGATCTAGTTCCACTTGAAGACGTCGTAGATAACGTAAAGAGCTCAGGTTCTGTCCAAGAAATGGAACATTTGTTTGATGAATTGACCAAAAACATCAAAACAATTATTGCATCAGGATAGGATAATCTGGATATCTTAAATATCACCAAGGCAAGCATTGAAAAAGAAATCAAACAGACCCGACGTGTCATCAATGGCTACCTTGATCAATTGGAAAAAGAGCTTTTGACAAAATTACAAGAGGCAAGTGATAGTGCAAAGGGTCAGATAATGGAATTGGTGGCTACCTTGGCAGAAAAAGAAAAAGAAATCCTTGAATGCCAGGACAATTTACAAAATATAAAATCACATGCGACAGACCTTGAAACTTTTCTTGGTTTGAAGAAAATTGAAGCTGAAATAACTAAGAATGAGCTGTTTGTGCAATCACTGATAGATGACCACAAGGTGTCTCAGAGAATGCTGCATTGCAAGATTCATCAATCGCTAAAGACCTTAACTACTGATGTAGACTGTTTTGGCGAAGTGACGACCTCTATCACACCATGTGACATTACCTTAGTAAGGCGAAAAGATAACCAAGCGCAGATGATAGTGGCTGGTGGACCTTCAACGTCTATTAGTAATATATGTTTAAAACTAAAGCATCAACTGACTACTGGTGGTAATGATATAGCAGGATGTTCAATTCTAACTGGTGGTAAAATGGCATTTATTAACTTTCATCCGGTTTATCTACTAATACTAAATGTCGACGGATCAAAAGAGCGCAATCTTTCTCTACCCATATGGAATGCTCTTGATGTTGCATGTATCGACCAGAAAACGGCCGCTATAGCATCGTCTACTGGAAAGTTCATCCAACTTGTTGATCTTAACACCGGTAAAGCCGTGAAATGTATCAATACGAATACAACATGTAGTAGTATTACTTCAACAAACGGGATGTTAGTGTTCTGTGCCATTGGTAAAGGTTTAAGAAAAGTTGATTTGAAAGATGATAATATTGTTGAAATCGTTGCCTTCGCCGCTGATTCCTGGTCTCGTGTTACCTCATTTAATGACAGACTGTACTACACCAATTCGAAGCGTGGCGAAGTTGTGTGTTGCGACATTAACGGCACCATATTGTGGACATTTACAGATAAATCTGTTTTGAAGGATCCACGTTCTATCACCGTAGATGATTATGGACACGTTTATGTGGTCGGTGCCAATTCAACCAATGTCATCGTAATATCTCCTAATGGGAAGAAACACAGAACATTGTTGTCGACAGCAGGTATACTTGACAAACCAAGGGCACTGTATTATGACATGAAAACTAAGCAGTTGCTTGTTGCCATCAGAAAGACATCTGCTTGTATATACAGTGTTGATTATCAGTAAGCATTAACAACTGCTTTATCATGCGATATACACACATATGCATAGCTCTGTGTGTGTAGAAATCGGGGGGCGTGGTGGGAGGGAGATGTAAGAAAAAAACAATGCATAACGCCTTAACGCCAACTTCAAAACTATTTCAAGTAACCGTGGCGATCATTTTTGAGATGAACGAAACCGACGTACCCGCTAAAACCACTGATCTACCGCATATAATTGATATATGTTAACAATATATGTATATGATAAACTCTCGTGTTCAATTTTATTAAAGACATTTATTTTCAGAATGACGTTATAATAAACAATGAATACAATATGGTACCGGATTTGACAATTTCCCGCGAAATCAACGTCATTATTGTTTATTATAGCAATATGTTGCTATGTGTAAAACAATTGTTTTCCATTCTGAAATAAGTTTCACTGAGGAAGGCTGTACGGTCAGGTGAAACGTCTGGGAAATGGAATAGAGTATTTGATAAAACTTTAGCTGCTGACTATTTATCATATGCTTAGATACTTTTAGTTCAAAGATGATTGGTATTTAACCGACACATTCTACTTTCCTCGCTAGTAGTTATTTATCTCCGAGCATTCATTGTACTGTCTATGTTTATCTTGACATTTATTATAATATGTGGGTTTTCAGAGTGGAAGTAAATCTCTACAGGTTTTCCTATCGTTCATTTACTAATGCATTTCCGTTAGAGAACCATTTATATAGAGAGGAGGGATCCTATTAACCGGCTTAATCCCGCCACAGATTTGTGTCTGTCCCAAACCATGACATGGATTTTCAACATCATATGTCATGTTCTTTTTGTGTTCAATGAGCTTAGATGAGAGGTGATTGTTCGCTTTGTTGATATTTTGGAGTTGTTAACCATCACTGTTTAACTGATTTTTTCTGTTTATATACTTATGAGTTTTGACTTTCCCTTTGTAAGATTGTTCGATAATTTTGTTATTACCCTTGTTAAAACTTTTTTTTCTTTTTCACAATATAAATTAATTAGGTGTTTACATTGAATATCTTTACCTTTTCCCATGCCAAAAAGACAAAAAAAAAGCTTGAGCACCTGATTTCACCCCCGGTTATTAGTGGGGTCCGTGTTACTCGATCTTTAGTTTTATGCGTATGTTTTGTATATCGTTGTTTGTCCCTTTGTACCTTTTATTTTGGCTATTGTGTTGTCTGTTCTTCTTCGATTTACGGAGGGCACATATTTCTCAATGAGCTAGGTAGTTGGTTGACTTAGCAACTTATACAAGCCTACCACCAATACAAATTACAAAAACGGGTGCACTCGACTCGCAGCCACAAGTGATAAAATTTTCCAGTTGCTTGCCCATGGTCGGTGGTCCTTACCGGGTACTTCGGCTTCCTCCATCACTAAAAGTGGTCGCCATGACATAGCTGAAATATTGCTGAAAGTGGTGTTAAACATAAAACATAAATTAATCAATCAATCGATTCACGGATTCCGATTACCCCTACGGTATCTTCAAACCCTTCGTAAGGTGAGAGGTGATTGCTCATTTTGTTGATATTGGTTGAATTGTTGATAATTACTATATAAACTTATTTTTTCATAATATAAATTAATTAGGTGTTTGCATGTTACATGTTTACCTTATCCCATCCCATGCCATACTGTCGTCACAATGAACTTGATAACCTTTCAACTATTATTTACAGAGAATACTTACACAACTTAAAACAATATATACTGTTCATTGTAAACTAGCTTTACACTAATGAATATTCATCATATGTAAAATAGCTTTGCACTAATTTATATTTATCATATGTAAACTAGCTTTACACTAATGACTATTTATCATATGTAAAATAGCTGTACACTAATGAATATTAATCATACGTGAAATAGCTTTACACTAATTTATATTTATCATATGTAAAATAGCTTTACACTAATGAATAGTTATCATATGTAAAATAGTCTTACACTAATAAATAGTCATCATATGTAAAATAGCTTTACAATAATGAATAGTTATCATATGTAATAGATTTACTCTAATAAATAGTTATCATATAAAATAGATTTACACTAATGAATAGCTATCATATAAAATAGATTTACTCTAATGAATAGTCATCATATATAATAGCTTTACTCCAATGAATAGTCATCATATAAAATAGATTTACACTAATGAATAGTTATCATATAAAATAGATTTACTCTCATGAATAGTTATCATATAAAATAGATTTACTCTAATGAATAGATATCATATGCTTAAATTAATAAAAAATTGGGTGTTTGTATTTTGTATTTTGTATTGGTACCTTATCTCACGTCGTTTCATCTTGTTGTCATAATTTAATGACTAAAAGTACAGGAACAAAAAGACAAAAGATGTTTGAGACAGAAAGCTGCATATTGAGCAACATGAACGTCACTAAAAGCCATTGAGGAAACACAGATGCTCCTCAAAGGTTAACAGTTCCTGTTACACTAATATCACCCGTGGTGTAAATATAGAGTATGTAGATGTACATAAAAACAACTTTTCAGAAGTGTCTAATACACAACGGTTTGTGATGAGTGTATCATTAGCTTTATTAAAGATGCTACACTCAGTTTCTACCTGATAAAACATGATCAAGTATTTCATTTGACTGAAATTCAGTATTCTGTCGGATCTTTCCATGATTTCTGTACCAGCACTCCCAGTAAAATCGTCTTCATTGATTAAGCTAAAGTTGAACTGGAACTGAGATGTTTCAGTTGTTTCAAAATATGATTTTTATCAGAATGTGATTGATTTAGACAGTGATGTGAGCATGATTGTATACATAATTCACTGTTTGAGGAATGTAAAGTTATTACCTCCCTTTTCTTAATTTTTAAAGAGTTGTCTTTCGTTGATAGGTAGTTTGATACACATCATGGAATGATTTATAGATATGCATTAATGCTATGGAAAGATATGAGGACATGAGGCGCGTACAAAAAAAGCAAATTCTCTTACTTTTGCATCGTCCAGTGGTCTTTGCATTCATTCGTTATGGACATGAGGCTGGTACATACAGGAGCAATATGGAATAGAAGGTTTGCCCGGACGCACTCATTATCCAGTATATAGATTTAAGCTTATGTTTTTGTATCTATATTACAAATATTGTTGATCATACTGAAAAGCTGTTCAACAATATTTGCTGCATGTCTTTTATTATTATTTCTGTTATTTCTTAAATCAAACTATCTTGTAAAGTATTCAGGAAATTATTTGCATATTCATCCTCATTTTGGTGGAACATTTTGCTAACTTCAGTGCGTAAAGCTAAAACTCTAATGTATTTAAGACAAATATTAAGAACTACATTTTTGATTCTTCAAACCATCAATGAAGTCAAGTGTATGATTCATTATTCTATTGATAAGTCATTTTTAGCTCACCTTGCTAAAGGCAATGTGGGCTTTTGCCATCACGTGGGGTACGTCGTCCGTCGTCTGTCGCCCATTAACTTTTTACATTTTAATCTCCTCCGAAACCACATGGCCAAATGAACCGAAACTTGGTAGGAAGCATCTATGGAAGATCCTCAATAAAGGTTGCTCATTCATCCCGATCCGTTAACACACATGGCCGCCGCAGGCAATTCTTGTTTCTGATTGGTTCATTTCTAAAACAAACTTCTCCATTGTAGTAAAGAGTTAAAAGAGAGATAACTCTTGCCATTAAACTGTTAAAAGAAAGATAACGCTTGCCATTATATCCCTTAGAAATTAACTAATGCTGATATAGTGTAACAGGTTTATACTATACATTACATGTAGGTATTCACACTTTAATATTCTTTTTAGCTCACCTTGTACATTTGGCATCACTTGGCGTCCGTCGTTTGTTGTCTGTCATCTGTTAATTTGTCACATTTTAATCTTCTCCTCTGAAACCCATCAGCCCAATGAGCTGAAACTTAGTAGAAAGTATCTATGGAAGGACCTCTCTAATGAGTGCACATTTTGTGATGATCCATTACTAAACATGACCACTACAGGCAATTCTTATTTCTGATTGGCCATTTTTTTTTAAATATCCTCCTCTAAAACCACTTGGCCAAATTAACCGAAATTTGGTAGGAAGCATCTATGGAATGTCCTCTATGACGATTGCTCATTTTGTCACAATCAGTTAACAACCATGGCCACAACAGGTAATTCTTGTTTCTGCTTGGTCGATATCTAAAAATGGCGGGAAGGGGAATATAACCAGTAAAAGAGCTAGTTCGTAGAAGGTTATAGGACGCGGACGTCGTAGAGAACACCCCAACCAACATGTTGTACTTCTACTAAGAAAAAAGTACGGGAAAAAAGTACGGGAAAAAAGTACGGGAGAAAAAAGTACGAGAAAAAAAATACGGGAAAAAGTACGAGGAGAAAAAAGTGCGGGGAAAAAAAATCTTCTCCTCTGAAACTGCTTAGCCAGATGACTGAAACTTTGTAGGAAGCAGAATGAAAGGTAAGCGACAAAGGCTCAGTTCACTGAGCCACTAGTCTATTATATTCTTATGGCATATGATCTATTTTTCTAGTATGTTATTGTGCTAAAATCTAGATGCATTTGTTTTGAATTATGTTTGATTGGTATAATTGTAATGTAATGTAATATAATATCATATCCTCTATTGTGTAATCTGAAGGCATCATGGTAGATTAGTGTAGCTAACTGAGTTTATCCTCATAAAATAAAGTATTATTATTATGAATATTATTATTACTATTATTATTATTGTTATTGTTGTAATTAAGCTGTTTCTTTTTACGAGTAAATCGTTTAGCTTTGCCAATGATACAATGGAGCATGGGAGATAATTGACGCTTCATTTTAAATGATAATAAGACTCTGTTGGTCAGTTATACTCTTGACAAAAGTCGCAGCCGAACAATTCGAGAAATAGAAATATAAAATATTATATGACCACCTCATCTGTAATAGTTTGAGACATAGCATTCTGAAGTGAGTAGTAAACACATTGGTGTTGTAATGGTCAGCGTGATCGTCTCCAGTGCCGGGTAAAACCTAGGTTCCAGACCCCATCAGGTCAAACCAAAAGAATGAAATTTGGATTTGCTACTTTCTCGTCAAAATGCATCATTAAGGAGTAAAAGCAGACTAATTAATTCGGAATCAGGATAATGTCTACCCGTGGCCTGCTGTTGCAGTGAACTGGTACCATAAATTCCAAAGATAAGAGTGTTCATATAGTACAAAACATATCATCGAATGGCTACAAATAGCTGTAAAATGATCACTTGGCGTTAAACAACAATCCTTCACTCACTTACCATGAATTGAGTATATGTTTCTCGTTTTCCGTGGTCTTCGTGGAGTGAATAGTAGAAAGTGTGAGGTTTTCACTATCAATGAGCCGTAAAAGATTAAAATAAAAATTTTGCTAACAGATGAAAGCTTAAACAGTGATGGTCAACAATTCAACCAATATCTACAAAGCGAACAATCATTTCTTACCTCAAATCATTGAATATACAGAAGACCACGACATATGACGTTGAAAATCGAGGTCCTGGCTTAGGACAGGCACCAAAAAATGTTGCTGCGGTGAACAACCGGTTAATGACATCACAGCCACCACCCTCTTGATAATTTGATCTCCAACGGAAATTCCTATATAAACAACCAACAAGCAAAACATTGCACATATTACCTTCCAAAAATCATATATAATCACAAATAGGAATGACAACACAAACACGGAAAGTTCAATAACAGAGTCAGTGAAATCTTCTATACCATTAGCTTAATCCTTTGTGTTTCGGTTGTCATCAAAATTGTGAAACACAATGCAGAAGACAACAAGTAAATTCGTACAGAAAAAAAGGATTAAACACTATTTACCATACAAAATAATCCGTGCAATTTTAGTTTCCAAATTAAGTGAAAAATATTCAGAGATTAGTGCATGACATTTTCCATATAGGTCTTGTTAACAACTCGAGACTTCCATATGAATTCCGACAGCGAAGCTGGGTGCTGATATTGATCGAGGGCTGATACCAGGGACGACATGGAAAAATTCATGTCGTAATATATTTATCACATAGTTCACATTGACTTTTTTCATTCATTGACTTTAATATTTCAGAAAAGATCTTTGAACTGACAAATTGCAAAAATAAATCCTTAAGAGAGTTGCCTTTGTTCAACTTGCAAATATTTTTGCTTCGAGACTGGTTTCAAAAAGATATCAAACAATGTCGATCTGTACAATGACGTTAGAAAGTGTTTGTAAAATCTACCCAAGACGTTGACATTTGAATGGATATTTCTATTCAACACGACGTATACATTTGATTTAAATATTATGTTTCAAGTTATTTAAACTTTATTCCAATATTTTGAAATGTGTTAATTTGATTGAAATACGATTATGCATGTCTTTATGCACCATCTTTCTTATACCTTGACATGCAATCTTCGAGACCACTGCGCAGATACAGGAAGTTTATTTCCGGGGCAAATAATGATATTTGAGGGCAAAAAACCAACTCTGACTTCTAGCTATTATTGGACATGAACAATTTTAGCAGCCTAAATATGGTCATTTGTAACATAGTTCTGCAACAATATTGCAGCATATTAATTGTAAAGGTATAATGTGTAAATAATATCATTTGTACCGATGTATTACTGTATTATGATAACTGCAACCGTAAAGAAAACCTTATTATGAAAAGAAAGTTTAAACAGTGATGGTCTTACATTACAACAATATCAATAAATCAAACAATCACCTCTCATCTTAACTCACTGAACATAAAGTAAGGACCACGACCGACCACGTTGGAAATCCATGTCCTGGCTGTAGACAGAGACAAGATATGGCGGGGTTAAACCAGTTACTGGGATCTCGACCCCCTTGATTACTGGATATCCAACGGTAATACAAATTTAAACAAACGATAAAAACATGCACATATTAACTTTCACTCAAATAGACCTATACTATCACAAAAATGAATGACACAATACAAGGGTCAATGATAGTCTGGTACTCATGACCCATTGGATTGTTTTCTTGTAAAAGGTGATTGAATCCATGTTTGTAATTGTGGCCTCCATAAGCGATCAGAAACTCCATCTCAGCAAAGGACCAACATAATATTTAAAAATACATTTGTATTGATATTCATTAAAACAGCCGTTACCTGACCCATCTATCAACACCAAAATTCGAGGGTTCACGGGAGCATTCGTGGTCGTGATCGTATTGTAGTTGGATTTGCAATTACCTATGCAATTAGTGCCTATCACCAGCAATAGTATATGGACTCATCCATTTGGATTCGACCGAATACGAAAATGCACGCATCACAACTTCTGTAAATTGTCTGAGTAAAATTGGATTTAATTTGACAATTGAATTCTGGAAGCCCAATCTAACGTACGATGCTTGGGTGCAATGGAAGGCCTGCCCAAAGTAGTTCTGACTTGCAATACACAGCTGATGTAATGTTGAAGAACTCGATTATACCTTGTAATATATAAAGTATTCTTATTATTAAAAAATGCTTTCACTTATACATCCACACAACCAAGAAATGTTTGAAGATATCAAAGGTGTTATAAGACGCCGTAAATCACAGAATGACAGACAATACAATGTCTAGATTAAAAGAACAAAAGGTGTAATAAGACGCCGTAAATCACAGAATGACAGACAATACAATGTCTAGATTAAAAGAACAAAAGGTGTTATAAGACGCCGTAAATCACAGAATGACAGACAATACAATGTCCAGATTAAAAGGTACCGTCCTCTTCTCGTCTGTGGTCCATCGTGGGTATCAACCTTCGATCGGATCGAACCAAATTGATATGTGTTGCTTCCCTGCTAAGCACGCAGTATTGAGGAGTAAGAACAAATATTGGCTAACTCAAACTAATGGTGGACTGTTGCTTCATTTAGTGAACCAATACGTGCATTAAGCATAAGTGTATGTGCAATCAAATTGCATTAAATTACATAGTATAATGCAGGTTTTAAAATATAAAAGAAAGAGTTGTCTTTCTTAATGTGTACTTAACATTATTGTCCAAGTAAAATAGATAATAGAAGAACAATACTTCTGATAATTACAACCCAACAAACGTGTTACAGCATTCGAACTATACCAGTCTGTGCTCTTTCTCTTAGATCCTGCTTGGTTTGATCCGATCGGGGCTCAAATTATCAATTTACCGCACTAGCGGGTAGCACGCTAACCAATAATGTGGTTATATATAGGTATATGCGCTTAAACGATTAAACTGTAGTGTATCAATCGTGTAGTTCGAATGGTGTAAAACATTTGTCACCTGAAAAACATAATTCTAACATCGTTGGTTTTAATTGTCAGTATTTGTTTCTTTCACCTATAATGCTAAGTACACACAACGAAAGACAACTCTTTCTTTTATATTTTAAAACCTGTTTTATGATTATTCTATGTAATGTTATGTGATTACACATACTTTCTAAAGAGGTGACGTCAAGGCCTATTGTTCATCAACGTGTTTTAGAATGATGAAGAACACAAATAAAGGTAGTATGTACTATGCATATGTACGTTTTATTTCAATACAATAAATATGAAAATAATGAATATTTACAAGTCATTACTGAAAATTAAACAAAACTAAAACCAGCAGGAATGAGCATCTCAGCATTTATAACTTCATTTACAGATTAATGTGGTAAGCTAAAGAACTTCATAACTACGTCACCGATTAAAGCAAAATGAAAATAAAAACACACAGACTCTTACAATGTCTGAGGTGCAAAGAATTTCTATACTTTAGAAGTGGATCTCCATCACTGCATGACAGAGGACCGCTTCGTATTGTTGAACATTTCCTTACAAAATTAAAACCGTTTAGACGAGTCTTTGATATTAAACAATTTTACATTTAAAATTTTGGCAGGTATTTTAAACAGCAACAGTATCAAATATACACTTCATAAAAGTAAATTGGCTAAAATAATGTGACAAACACTCAGGTCTAAGGGTTCAAACAATGTTGTAAGTAGTGACCACATGCAGCCCTTTGGGCAGGTAGTCAATATTGTATTGAAACTATCACAATGTCACCAGACTACACTCAACTTTCACTGAAGTTTGTGGTCAAATTTAACTTGTGTGTGACAATATTAAAAGTAATAGCATCTCTATTTAGATTGATCGAGTGTTCTCTGAAATATAATCTGCAACCCAAGTGGGAGGGGTTGCTTTGGTGTGCTGGGTCACTTCCTATATAAAGTTAATAGATGTGCATCTGATATGAGTAGACTTTCTTCAGCTTTTAAATAAACGATTTGATCGTATATTCCCTCTTTAATAAAACAACTAGTAGGGATATATAAGATACATTAAGTCATATTTCTAAAAGTACATGTAGCGTCTTTATATCCAAGATATATTTTTTATATAATAGATCTTTATTAATGGGTATGAATGGCATAATTTTCGAATATATGAATGAGTATGGTTGTCATGATGATCTAATATATCAATGGTTGTTTTCTCACGCTCCAGCGACACCACCGCACCCAGTGTTACCTTAATAACACCCCCCCCCCTTTCCCATTTTCCTTGTGTAATAACTTATCACGCTTATCGTCGTATCACATGATTTACCGTTACAACTTTTATCCTATGACCATTCAACTTCCTCGTTGAAATATTTCTGCCAATATGTGAAAATAGGAAAATATCTCCGACTCTACAATAACCTTGGTTGATAAAAAGGTACGTGGTGTTCAATATTTTATAACATTAAGAATACAATTAAACTAAGCTTACAGAAAACACATTTAATTCGTTGTTTATTAAATGATAAATGAGTTGTTGAGTGATCTAATTGCCAGTACATAATAATATGCCGAGTGTACAGGTGCACACATACTATAATTTACGAAGTTTTGTGTAATTGTATTTTATTGTATGTTTCTTGTATGTAGGTATTTTGATTTTTATTTAATTTGTGTAATGAAGATAAGTATGGGTCCATTCTTGTAATTCGTTTACATAGCGACTTGTGCTACCTCCCTTTGTAGTTTAATAAGTAAGTAATTTTTATTGAAAGTCAGAAGCATATACAAATGTATTTGCAAATACAACATAAAGCATGAGCTCTATACAGTTATTTTGATATTATAAGAATAACATAGCAATCGACAAAGGATGCAAAACAGCGCATGATTAAACATGTATCTATGACATAAATATCAAAGCAGCATATATATTGTTATGCATACAATATATACACATATCATAACCATAGACAATCACATAGCATAAATAAATACATGGATAAATAAAAGCACAAAAACAAGCACAGCAGATAAATAAATAGCACATTTGAAGCAATAAAAGCGAATGGGAGGCAGCAAAAGCTTAGTCTGAGATCCATTCAAGAATTAAAATGTTCAGTAATATTATTCTTGAGACTTTTTAGGATGAATTTTGAAGAACTTAATAGGAAATACTGACTCTCATTTTATCGGTTAAAAACAGACTTTTTTGTCGGTTCTTCCCTTTTCTCATCAGGAAACAAGACACAATATATCAAAGTGCTGCATTAAAATTTGGGAGTCCTTTCCCGCAAAAAATAAATGGACCAAAGTAATGATCAATATTATAGGACTGACTTCCATTTATAACTAGCTACCCATGATAAAAACGATAAATATTATGATAATGAACAACCCGTCGGAAGATAAATAAACAAATACATACATACATGCATATATACATACATACATACATACATACATACATACATACATACCTACATGCCTACATACCTACATACATACATACATAACATTGATTAATAGTGAATACCAATCATTCAAAATCACCTGGATATATCAAAATGTCGATTCCCGCCTTTTTTCCTATTTAGACTTAGTCTCTGTTTCTACGATTTTTGATTGGATATTAGAATTGTTCTAACAGTGTTGTATTTTTAGAATTGTTCTGACAGTATGGTATTTTTTGTGTTCCATTTTAATACATCATTGTCAAATGATTATTTTGCTGACGTAAGTCTCCCATTAATAAAATAATTTACAACCAAATTTAATCTAAAACCACAAATTATCTAAGATACAACAATTGGAGAACACTTTAGATTAGATATAAGCCTATTATAAATGTACCTGCCATTCAACCACATTCACACTAAATTGATATCTACATTGTTGTTGCTATCGCTGGGTCGATAACTCTGCTGTGTACTCTTAGTTTCCGTGATTATCATCCGCCCAGTAAGCTGTGCTTCGGCACTGACATGGTTTATTAGATATATTTGCTACCGGAATTTACATAGGTGACCTTAGTCGATTTTTGGCCATACTCTTTAGACCCTTTGGTTGTATAGCTCTCAAAACTTTAATTGTATTTCAAGATATTGGAGAATAGAGTCAACGTTTCTATTACATTTTATTTCCAAATCTATATCTCGGTCCATGATAATTTATTCGAGAATCGTGAGTAAAACCTCTAAGCAAAATATTCGCATTTTCTAAATTAAGATATAGTGAAAAAGTAAATAACCTAGTTCTTGACCTTTTAATCCCGTTACACCCTAAAACACCATATAATCAATGGGTTAACAGCGTTTGGCAAAATAAACAGTTATTCAAGCATATACATATATTGTAGGGATGGCATTGTTAGAGTGCAAAAACTAGGTAATCTAGTCCTGGGAACTTGACTGACAGAGGGCATCCTATAACATGTCTGGAGATATTTTACCTGTTTGGTCTAGGTACATGTACACCCGCATGTATCAGCGTTGTGTGCATATCTGTTGTGCATTACTAGTGCAATTTTCGAACGGGTGCTTCATTGCATATTTCAGAAATGCATGACGTAAAACAAAAACAATTTACCCGTGTACACAAGCTTTAAATAATTGTAATCTCAACATTGTTTAATTATGCCAAGTCATGTTACAGTTGTGTTCGTTTGTATATGTCCATTTGTTTTATGTCTGGTAACAATGTGTCTATTAGGTCTACGGAAATGTACACCAAGATCTATATACGGTTGTGTGCATATATGTTGTGCATTAATAGTGCAATATTCGAACGGGTGCTTCATTGCACATTTCAGAGTTGCATGACGTAAAACAAAACCAATTTATCCGTGTACACAAACTTTTATAATTGTAATCTCAACATTGTTTAATTTTACCAAGTCCTGTTACGCTTGTATTTATTTCAGAAGTGTCATTTGCAATATAATGTAAAAATAAATACCCAACTGTCGGGACAAATACAAAACCCAATCTATTGTAGAAACAGATGAAAAATCGATATAACTAACACATATATACATTACTACCCAATATCGTGCCTTGGTACAGGCACTTCAACAAAAAGTGGCGGGTTAATTTAGCTTGATGTGTCAATGTAATGATGCATGTAAACCACATGGACGTCCATACATTAGTGTGCTAATAAACCATCATCAGTCTAAGTTGCTGGTCAGATGTGTAAAGTGTATCAAAAGAAACATCTGAACATCTGATTGACATGTTTCCGCTTTGTCGAGATTATTCATAGCTTGTAGAAAAGGTTTGAAGATACCAAAGAGGACATTGAAAGTTGTAAATCGAGGGACAGGCAATACAGTGGCCAAAAGAAAAACGGAAGAACAACAAAAACAAACAACGATCTACAAAACACTACACAGAAAACTAAGATCGAGCAACACGAACCCCACTAAGAATGACGCGTGTACTCAGGTGGTCAGGATTAGTAAGACAGGCTCCACTGGTGGCATCCATCGTGTTGCTCCAGTTACAAATCGGTAATAAGCAATGAATGGAGGAAAGGAACGAGACGAAAACTGAAGATTGAGCAACACAAACTACACAGAAATCCGTTGGTCATCTGTGACACAGATATTCAAAAAACTTTCTATCCTCACGTATAAAGCTGAAATAGTGCTAACTTTACAGCAATTAATCAATCAATCAATCAATCAATGCTTCAAAAAACCATCAATTCATGCAAAACATTGTGTGTACTCCCACCAAAACAATATTGCTGTCATATTAAGCTTTCATTCAAAATATTCTATTTTTGTAGGAACTTACAAAATGGCGACTTCTACAGTTGCATGCGATGTTTGTAGTGTGCGTCACATCACTAAATCGTCAGTAGTCTGGTGCTCTGAATGTGATGAAGGTTTTTGTACCGATTGCAAAGAATACCATAGCATTGCCAAAGCAACACGAGATCACGTGACAATAACTATTGGTGAATACCAGAAATTACCCCCCTTTATCATCGGAATTAATCCGTTCTGTGATGAACATCGCGAAAAGTACCAAACGTATTGTAAGGGACATCAAAACCTATGCTGCCGAAAATGCGTAATTGCATCCCACAAAAATTGCAAAGATATTGTTATTATTGAAGAAGTCGTAGATAACGTAAAGAACTCAAGTTCTGTCCAAGAAATGGAACATTTGTTAGATGATTTGACCAAAAACATCAAAGCAATCATTGCATCAGGACAGGATAACCTTCATATGTTAAATGAAACCAAGGCAGGTATTGAAAAAGAAATCAAACAATCCCGACTTGCCATCAATGGCTACCTTGATAAACTGGAAAAAGAGCTTATAACGAAATTACAAGACGCAGGTAATAGCGCAAAGGGTCAGATAATGGAATTGGTGGCTACCTTGGCAGAAAATGAAAAAGAAATCCTTGAATGCCAGGACAATTTACAAAATATGAAAACACACGCGACAGACCTTCAAACCTTTCTTGGCTTGAAACAAATTGAACATGTTATAACTAAGAATGAGCGGTTTGTGCAATCATTGATAGATAATCAAAAGCTGTCTAAGACTACGCTGCATTGTAAGATTAATCAAGCGCTACAGACTTTAACTACTGATGTACACTGTTTTGGTGAAGTGACTACCTCTATCACACCATGTGACATTACCTTAGTAAAGAGAAAGGATAAACAAGCGCAGATGATGGTTGCTGGTGTACCTGCAAGGTCTATTAGTAATATATGTCTAAAACTTAAACATCAATTGACTACTGGTTGTAATGATATAACAAGCTGTTCCATTCTAACTGGTGGTAAAATGGCATTTATTAACTATAGTCCGGCTTATCTACTAATACTAAATGTCAACGGATCAAAAGAACGCACTCTTTCTCTACCCATAATGAATGCTCTTGATGTTGCATGTATCGACCATAACACAGCCGCTGTAACATCGCCTACTAGAAATTACATCCGATTTGTTGATCTTAACACCGGTAAAGCCGTGAAATCTATAAATACTAATACAACATGTAGTGGTATTACTTCAACAAACGGGATGTTAGTGTTCTGTGCCATTGGTAAAGGTCTAAGAAAAGTGGATTTGAAGGATGAGAATATTGTTGAAATCGTTGCTTTCGCCGCTGATACCTGGTCTCGTGTTACCTCATTTAATGACAGACTGTACTACACCAATTCGAAGCGTGCCGAAGTTGTGTGCTGTGATATTAACGGCACCATATTGTGGAAATTTACAGATAAATCTGTTTTGAAAATACCACGTTCTGTCACCGTAGATGATTATGGAAACGTTTATGTGGTCTGTGCTAATTCAGCCTATTGCATCGTAATATCTCCTGATGGAAAGGAGCACAGACAATTGTTGTCGAAAGCAGATACACTTGAGAATCCAAGGGCACTGCACTATGACAGGCAAACTAGGCAGTTGCTTGTTGCCAACGCAAATACATCTGCTTTTATATACAGTGTTGATTATCAGTAAGCATTAACAACTGCTTTATCATGCGACATACACACACACAAGTTGGAAGGTTGTTTTACACCTTAACGCCAACTTCCATATTATTTCAATTAACCTTGGCAATCATTTTTGAGATGGCATTAACCAGTGTACCTGTGAAAACCACTGATCTGCCTCACAGACCATACACGTTTTTCCAAAATATATATACATGTATATGGTAAAGTCTCTTGTTGAATTTTACAACAACAATTTATTTCGGAATGAATAAAACAAACAATTTGCTTCACACATTGAGACATGACGTTATAATAAACTAATAATACAATATGGATTTAACTTCATTATTGTTTATTATAACATGTCCTTGTTTATCTTGTCATTTATGATAGTATGTGGTCTTTTTGAGTGGAAGTAAATCTGTACAGGTTTTTCTATCGTTTATTGAATAATACACTACCGTTACAGAACCCGTTATGAAGAGGGGGGATCCTATTAACTAGTTTAAACCCGCCACAGTTTTGTGTCTGTCCCAAACCATGACATGGATTCTAATGTCATATGTCGTGGGTTTTTTGTATGTGCAAGGAGTTAAGATGAGAGGTGATTTTACGTTTTGTTGATATTGGGGTAATTGTTGATCATCACTGTTTAAACTTTTTTTCCTTCACAATATAAATTAATTAGGTGTGTGTATGTGATGGTTTTTACCTTATCCCATGCCATGTCATATTGTCGTCAAAATGATCTTGATATCATGTCAACCATTATTGAAAGGGAATACTTACAAGTATAATATACCAGGATTTGGTACATTGTACAATGACTGACAAAGTTTAAAAGAATATATACTGTTCGTGGTAAAATAACTTTATACTACTGAATATTTATCATATGTAAAATAACTTTACACTGATGAATATTTATCATATGTAAAATAGCTTTACACTAATGAATATTTATCATATGTTAAATAGCTTTACACTAATGCATATTTATCTTATATTTTAATAAATAAATTAGATGCTAGTGTTTTGTATTGTTACCTTATTTCATGTCGTTTCATCTAGTCGTGACAATATAATGACAAAAAGAAAAGAGACAAAAAGACAAATCAATGTTTGACATAAAAAACTGCACATTGAGCAACACGAATCTCACTATATGCCATTGGGTGAACACTTATGCTCCTCAACGGTTAGTAGTTCCTGTTACACCCGTGTAAATATAGAGTAAGCACATAAAGAGATAACTTTTAGAAGGTTCTAATACACAACGGTTTGTATCTGAAATCAATTTTATCCTCAGCTTTATCAACGATGCTACACTCAATGTCTATACGAGAAAACATGATCAAATATTTGGATTGACTCAAATGCAGTATTGTGTCGGACTTTACCAGTACTCCATGTAAAACTTTGTTACTGGTGTCTTCATTGGATAAACTAAAGTTCAACTAGAACTAAGGTTGAATCGCTAGAGTCTGCTATGCTTTCACTATCAATAATGAGCTATAAGTTATCAAAATGAGAATTATATTTAACAATTCAACCAATATCCAAAAAATTACCAGTCACCGCTCAACTCAAATCATTGAATTTAATAAAAATCCACGACAAATGACGTTGGAAATCGAGTTCCTGGATCAGGACAGGCACAAATATGTGACGAGATCAACCGGTCAATGACATCCCAACCCTTGCCCTCTTGATAATTTGATCTGCAACGGCAACGTTTAATGATTTGATTTTTGGTGTTTTAACGACACTTTCAACAATATTTCAGCTATATCATGGCGACCAGTTTTAGTGGTGGAGGAAGCCGGAGTACCCGGAGAGAAACACTGACCATGTGCAAGCAACTGGTAAATTTCATCACTTGCGGCTGCTGATCGAGTGCACCCATTCTTGTAATTTGCAAAGCCGGGTGCGAACCCATGCCGTATTGGTGATAGGCTTGTATGAGTTGTTAAATCCAACGACCTAACTCATTGAGCCACCCGGGCCTTCAGCAACTTTTATATATACAAGCAATTAAAAAAGCATTGCACAGATCACCTTCCACTCATAAAAATCATATATCAGAAAAAGGAATGACAACATAACATTAAGAGTACAATAACAGGATCAGTGCATGCTGTAGTTAATTGACAACTAGCTAGGAAGGTAACATTTGTTTGTTAAAGACCAATTACTCTAAGAATAAAAAAAAACAATACTTATATATGGTAATACATTATTTCTTTTTTACATTTTGCACAGATACGTATGAGGGGAATGGGAAGTGGGGACAAGCTTTTGAAGCAGACTGCAAAATGGTGATGCTTCAGGAGAGGACGGCAGGGTGGAGGAAACTTTTTATATATGACAAGCAACAAATGGTCTTTTGGCTTTAAAACCACCCTTTTACCTCTTGATTTAATGATAATTTTTGGCGTATATGATACAATTTATATTTGTTTTCTAAAATGAAAAAACATAATGCGAAAGCATAGATTTGCCCCCCACGCCCCTTTTGAATACGATGTGCATTTCACCCCCTTACACCCCAGCTCCCACGCCAATTTAGTTTATCTGAACTGATATTGTTCTTCTTTTTCTTTTCTTTTCTTTAAATCCTACAGTTGTCGGTGTTGCGGCACAGACATGGTTGATGAGAAATATGTATTCATTAAATGTACAGTTTTCTTTTTCATTTCCCTCAGGTATAGTTAACATTAGTTTATGCCCGTTGAAATTCTTTGTCCCAAAGAATTATATATATTTTGACTTTCTGATCTCTCTGACACTTGAGTGTACCTGTTGAATGTTATTGTAGAAGCGCATTGTGGGCACTAATATTGATATCTACGTTCTGATTTAAATTGTAGGATTACCTCTACTTTGATCTTTCGCGGAGTTTCAGATGTTACATGAGTCATATCCATCGGTCCTCGCATGAGTGCATTTGTAATTATTACCCGTGATATTAATAACTAAATTATCATATTGTTTCTGTTGTGAACAATTTAAAACCAATTTATTCAAAGATGTATGTGTAGGTAGGCCATTGTGACCTTTGATATATGAGCAACACGCCGGGTGTTTTATGAGAAGCAGGAACTGCATACCATTCTCGAGCACTTGAGTTCACATGGATCAGAATAAGAATTACCAGTGGAGAGATATGTCTACCCGCGGATTAATGTTTCAATAGTTTAGCATTATATTAAAGATCAAGTTTAGCGTGTTTGTCTAGTACAAATCAAACATCATAATCATTTCATTGAATGTAGCGTGTTCTCTTCATGATACAGCTGAATAAATTGCTCATCTTAAAGATATATTTTACGAGCAAAGTCTTACCTTACCATCAGTCGTCCAAAATATGATTTATTAGTAGAGCGAGAAGAAAAAAATAAATCTGCAGCGCGTTGTATTATTAAATTGATAAATCGATACATTCGATTTGCTTTTCCCCCTTTTATTTCTATGTAGCGTCATTTCTTTTTATTAAAGGTACATGTATTGATGGTTGTCTTATCGACTTGGTTATTGTATCTATTGTTTTAGTGATGTAATCGGTTTTAATGATTTATCGATGTAAACAGAGATGGTCAGCAATTCCACCAAGACCATCTAATCGAACAATAATCTCTTACTTAATGAACATAAAAAAGCCCAGGAGGTGCGACGTTGGCAATCCAACTCCTGGCTTAAAATGTGCACACAAATATGGGGGGAGTTGTTTAAATAATGTCTCTCATTTTCATATCAAGTACATATTACACGAAAGGAAATACCAACTCCTCTTTATTATTTTCAGTAAAGAGACTCGTCATACCCGGATGTAAGTAAACATTTATAAGTCGTTAACTAATTATCTGTGGGAATTTTATTGTTGTTTTGTTTTGATTGTTCTCATGATAAGCCCAAAAGAAGGACAGACAATACAATGGTCAACAGAAAAAGAACAAACAGACAAACAACGATCTATAGATCATTACACAGACAACTAAAGACCGAGGAAAGCGAACACCATTAACAACTATGAACAATCAAGCAATGATTTACAAAACACTACACAAAACACTACACAAAACACTACACAAAACACTTCACAATACACTACACAAAACACTATACAAAGCACTACACAAAACACTACACAAAACACTACACAAAACACTACACAAAGCACTACACAAAGCACTACACAAAACACTACACAAAACACTACACAAAGCACTACACAAAAACTACACAAAACACTACACAAAACACTACACAAAACACTAAAGAATGATCAACACAATCTCTACAATAGATAATAAATATTTATCAGTTATTACAAAACAATAAACAAAACTAAAACACGCAAGAATGAGAATTTATAACTTCATTCACAGATTAATGTAGTATGCTAAATAACTTCATAACTAAGTCAACAAATAAAGCAAAATAAAAATAAAAATACACTGACTCTTACAACACTTGAGATGCAAAATATCGGGGTCGAACCTATGTGCTCCGGGAGGGTCAATATTTTCTGCTCTAATAGTGGCATCCGTCGTATTATTGGTAAAGGACACGAACATCACAACAGTGTAACCAGTAATATTGTCGCTATCACACATTAATTAAACTCTGTAAGTTTTATAAATGTTACTTATGACATTTGCATAACTCTTCGTGTTCCGGTTGCCATTTAAACTTTAAAGCAATTAAGAAGACAACAATTATATTCGTGCAAACAAAAACAAAAATTCCAAATTAAGTAAATAATATAATAACGTTATTGTAAAAATCATATGATATAGTGCTATGATATCTAAATATGTTTTATTCTAGCGCTATTATGCTTAAATATGGTCATTTGTAACAGAAATCTGTCAAAATATCGAAGCATATTAATTGAAGGGTATATCGTGTAAATATGATCATGTGTAGCGACGAAATTCCGTATTATGATAACTGTAAGGGTAAAACGGCTAAATATAAAAAGAAAGTTTAAACAGTGATGGTCATCAATTCCAACAATATCAATAAATCAAGCAATCACCTCTCATCTTAACTCACTAAGCATAAAATAAGGACAATGGCATATGACGTTACAAAGCCAAGTCCTGGCTTGGGACAGAAATGGCGGGGTTAAGCCGTTTACTGAGTTATCAACCCCCCTTCTTGATAACTGGATGTTCAATGGGAATACATATATAAGCAAACAATAAAAACATACACAGATTCGCTTTCACTCAAAGAGTACCAGACTAGGTAAATGAATGCTTTACAGCAGTAAAATTCCGAAATATGATAATGTTTTAGTGGCATAATGCAGCATTTTGATGATTTATAGTGACAAAATACAAAACATGGATAATTTAGGCGGTAAAATATAACTTGTAGTGGCAGTATAATGCTAAATAATGAAAAGTATTTGTCTTTATATTGATATCGTTGAACAGGTCAATCGGGTCAAGCTAAACTGGGAAGTATCACGTACGAGTCTGGTAAATCTACTACACACCATATTGTCTTCGATCCTGCATTTCCAGAAACTCCAGCATTAGTATATGGACTCAGCCATTTGGATTCGACCAAATGCGACAATATGCGTATCACAACTGCTATAAATTGTCTGAGTAATACCGGATTTAATTTGACAATTGAATCCTGGAAGCCTACTCTGACCTGCGATGCTTGGGTGCAATGGATGGCCTGTCCAAAGTAGTTCTGACCTGTTATACACAGCTGATGTAGAAGAACTCAATTATACCTTATTATATATAAAGGCTCATTATTAGAAATGTTTTCACTTATTTATCCAAACAATCAAGAAAAGTTTGAAGATATCAAAGGTGTTATGAGAAGCGTAATTCAAAGAAGGATAGACAATACAATACCCAACTAAACAGGACAAGGGGACAAACAAAGCAAATCAAAACTCTACACAGAAAACTAAAGCTTGATAAACATGAACACGAAGACCTCTAAAAACTTGGGGTAAACACAGGTGTTACGGAGGGGTAAGCAGTTTCTGCTCCACTAGTGACACCCGTTAGTAGATTAATGGTTAGCGTACCCGCCTCGTGTGAAGTAAATCGTGGGTTTCAACCTCCGATCTGAATCTAATTAAACGACCAAAATTGATATTTTATTTGGTATTTTAATGCTAGTTCACTGAAGCAATAGTCACTCACTCACTCACTCACTCACTCACTCACTCACTCACTCACTCACTCACTCACTCACGCACGCACGCACGCACTCACTCACTCACTCACTCATTCACTCACAGATTAATGTGGTAGGATAAATGACTTCATAACTAAGTCACCAATATAAGCAAAATAAAAATAAAAATACATGGACTCTTACAACGCGAAGAATTCCTCGACTGGATCACTGACTGGTTGTGAAGCGGTTCGTATTATGGAACATTACTTAAAAGAGCCTAATCCGTCTTCGATAAATCTAGCGACACCACCGTACCCAATTTTACCTTAAATTATTCCCCCTTTTCCCCTGTCTGTGTAATATCCATTCACGCTTATTGTCGTATCTCATGACTTATTATTACAACTTTTATCCTATGAGCATTCAACTTCCTGGTTGGAATATTTCTACAAAATGTGAAATTAGGAAAATATCTACGACTCTCTAATAATCTAGATTGTTAAAAAGGTATGTGGTGTTCAATATTATATTATGTTAAACATACAATTGAACTAAGCATACAGAAAACAAATATTCGTTGTTTTATTAAAATCCAGATATTTTGTTGAGTGACGTAATTGACCTTACATTGTAATCCGATTGTATAGGCCTGGATTAACCCTTAGGCAAAATAAGCACGTGCATATGGCATCAAGGGGCACCACAAAAGTCCGGCCTCAAGGCAATTTATTCTTTCAGCAAGATATTAGGCTTAAAACCACACCAAAAATTCCCAAAAATGTAGGTAAACCTAATTGATGTCCCAGAAAAGACAACTTCCTCCGAAGCTAGTATAAGGTACCCAGAGTGTGAAAAACTAATTGATGCTTATCCACATGAACTCAACAGATAAATTTCGTATATTCGACATAGTTTAGTGGAACAAAAGCTGCAAAAGTTAGATTGTCATTCTGAATAAAGTAATTATAGAAGACAACATTGAGTGTGCTTTTCCAAACGTAGAGATTAGCTTGCGCATATTTTTTAACAATAATGGTTACAAACTACACAACTGAACGCTCATTCTTTCAAATGAAGCGTATGCAAAATTTAAACAGAACAACGACGAGACAAGTGAGGTTGGAATCCTGATCTCTACTCACGATTGAAGCAGTTTCTTGCGCCAAATTAACTTTTAGGATTTAATCAAAGACGTTATTAATAAGAAATGTAGGAGAAAAATATTTAAAGTGTACAATTTTATGAATATTGACAATGCTGGCTCCTGTTGAACAACACAATTCTTAGTTTGTATTATTTCTTATATAGCATTTACAAATTGAAAATCAAGTTAAAGACTTGCATTGTATCTGTTGTCCTAGTTATAAGTAAATAATATATTAATATTGTTGTCCGCTCTGAAGCATAGAGTACAGTCATTGTATTAAATAAATATGAAAAACAGATATTTAAATGATTTTAATATAAGAGGTTTGGCCAGACTCAAAATTGAATTCTGAATTTAATGTTAGGCATTTGACAATTATGTTGAGTCTTGGCATCAAGGAGGCTGTTATTATTTTCATTATGCCAGTGGAAGGTATGGGGGCACTAAGGTTGATTTTGCTTAGGACATAGATTGGCTTTTATTCCGGCCCTGTATATTCAGGGGCGTAGATGAGTCTTAATAGTGTGCATGCCATAATTATTTTTGACGAGATACAAAATGGTGTGATCTGGGGACATTTCAGGATTTCATATACCATAGAATCATGCACAATTTTATTGACTGATAGACAAGAATATCTTAAAATATCAAATATCTGCCCTTCGTGTCTTGGCAGATACGAACACTTCCATTGCTTTGTACAAGTCCACTTCAAAATCTCGGTGAATATGCATCAATCCCAGAGAAGATAGCCTGTCATTCTTCATAGCCGAACTAACACAAGTTTTCAAACGTCTCAGTACACTAAATGACATTTTAGCAGTAGTGCTTGCTGCTGGCATTTTTAACAAAACACATACTATTGTATCTATTGAAGGATAGAGAAGCCAAGAAAGGGCCCGTGAATCTCTGAAGTGCCCCCATGGACTTAGCCATTGACGTTTTATTTTGATTTGTTCATTATTTGTTTGGTATTTTCAACTCAAATCCACAATTTTGAGAGAAGTTTCAGCCTGTCCTCAGGCCGCAAAGCAGTATTGTTCCGCCTTGCAATATTTCTTTTGGAGGCCCTGTTGCTGGTACATCATCATAATTCTTTTTTCACAATAATAAAATGAAAAAAAAATATCACACTGTCGTGTTCCAAAAATTCAATAGAAAAATCGTAGAAATAGGCAAATTCGATATCCCTAACACACGTATACACGACCGCTCACTTTCCTGACTTAGTACAGGTATTTCAGTAAAAAGTGACAGGGTTAAACTAGTTGGATTATAACTTGCCATTGTCTTAAGAAATACCAGTATAGCCACATCTCCTCTATACTGTTGATGGAGGAAAAATGAGAATATACTAGACAGGTCGCATGTACATCGTACTTGATAAATCCTAAATTTGGTTGTTGTCAGTTACATATTATTTTAATTAACAGCAACATAATTAGATTCCGGACGCCCGTCAATGGGGTTTGCAATTAATATTTCGAATGTACAATAGCGACCTCCGCCCAACATGAAAACAGTACAGATTGATGTACTTGATAAATAATTCCCTCTCCCTCCCCCCAACATGTGAAAAACAGAAATATCCATATGTGATTTAAATACGTATTTACTCCATTACATGTAAACTGTATGTTTCTGTTTGATAAAGACATTTAACTGGAACAGGAAAAAATGAACACCCGAGTGAAATAGTGTTGTAATTAAACATCGTGTACTTGACGTATAAGTTGGAAAGAATGTCAATGTTTATTTTAAATTAGGTTGAAGCAAGTCACATTTTGATATCAATTCGGTTGTATTTCATTTTGACGATTTTAATTACGGAAGACGGACCGCAACCATCTATTTTGAGTGATTGCAATTTTAGCTCATCTGCTGGAGAAGTAAGCGGTACACAGGGCCTAGGAGAGGGGGGTTGACCCGGTACATCGGTACGGGACCCGGAGAGCCAAGAAAGGGCACATGAATCTCTGAATCATTGACATTTGATTTTAATTGTTTCACTATTATATGCCTCGTATATTGAAGCGACATAATCATTAGTTAGTTTGTCTACAGCAGTAGATGCTGTGCATGATAGCGGTTTTCCATAGTAAGGAGACGTGATTCAAGTTCTGTAATCAAATGGTCCAAAAATGGATAGTACACAGAAATTCGTCAATACTGTTTTGGCGCTTCTGCGGTGTGATTGACTCTAATAGTCTGCCTACCACATCAGATATATCAAATAATTGTATTTCCTAATTATTTTATAACCTGACGATGTGCACGCCATGGCGTGACAACGTATATGCAGCTACGCCTCTTATATTATTATATGATTTATGCGAACTCTGACAATTAATTTATAAAATGTTGGTCCATTATTAAAAAGGTTACCCATTAAGTGTAAAAATCATGCAAATGATCACTCCCGTTTTCAACGCGGGTTTCGTGTTGTTCAATCTCTTTCTTGATGTGTAGTGTTTTGTAGACAATTGTTTGTTTGTTTGTTTATTTGTATTTTTGTTTGTTTTTTGTTTTTGTTTTTTACTTTTGTTTGGGGGGTGTCTTCTTTATGCAGACCATTTATATTGTCTGTCCTTCGATTCTTCGATAATGGCTTCTAATTAACACTTTGGTATCTCAATCTCTTCTACTCACATTTAATTTTAAGGTGTAGCTTCTATATAGCGTAAGAAAACCAGTTTGAGATACCAAAGGGGTAATTTGTTAGCGTGCTCGAATTGAGTGCGACATATCGTGGGTTTGAGTCCCGGTCAAACCAAAGATTACAAAATTGGTATTTCTTGTTTCTCTGCTAACCACGCAGCAGTAAGGAAAAAAGGAAAGATGGGCTTGCTTTGAATCAGAATACAGTGTCCGCGTGGAGCTCGCAGACTGTTATTTCAGTGAGTTAGCACTATAAAAATCCAACTCAGGATGCTGATCTAGTCCAAATCTGACATCATCATCATCATCGCATCAAAATGTAACTTATTCTCGCCATGATGCTGGAAAATGTAACTTGTTCTCGCCATGATACTGGAAAATGTAACTTGTTCTCGCCATGATAGTGGAAAATTTAACCTGTTCTCGCCATGATACTGGAAAATGTAACTTGTTCTCGCCATGATACTGGAAAATGTAACTTGTTCTCGCCATGATGCTGGAAAATATAACTTGTTCTTGCCATGATAGTGGAAAATGTAACTTGTTCTCGCCATGATACTGGAAAATATAACTTGTTCTTGCCATGATAGTGGAAAGTGTAGCTTGTTCTCGCCATGATAGTGGACAATGTTAGCTTGACATTAAACAATAATCACTCACTCACTCAATTAGCTTGAATCGTCCTATGTACATTGTAGAACGCTAGTAATTTCCCCCCTCTCCCCACAAAAATAGTAAGTTATCTTATAAATCCCTATAGACATGTCATCAATATCGACATGTGTCGACCCTATTTATATTCTGTGGATAATAAGAGTTTATATAGGGTTGACACAAGTAAGTTGTTAGCATAAGATTGTACAAATAAGTTAAATTAAGTAAAAAAAGATGAAACAATATAGAAATTTTATTGAAAATAACTGCAATGTTTGTAAACAGAAAGCTAAAAAAGGAGGGGGGGGGGGGATAATTCCGTGCCATGATTGCCTGTGTGGTTGGGAAGATAGGGTCGTCAGTAAATATTGTTAACTTAGGAAAATCAGCCAGTTTATACCAATGACAACCAGTTAAGTGATATTAAGTACGCTTCTAGTATGCGAATTTTGTGTTTTCTGTTTATTTTTTAGGGTATAAAGGGGGGTATATTTATAATGTTATGAATATAATTTAGTACATCTAAACTTGATATTGTGAAAACCAGGGCATGTCAAGGTTGACAAAGTATTATAAAAAGTGTTTTGTAATCAAGATTGTACAGTTAAATCGTTCTTGTGGAATAATTATTTATTGTATATTACAAATAAATTGTTTTTATATATTTATTAGTCGCTTTATAGCAACTGTCATGTTCATGTCCTTTCAGTTCAAACAAAGAAATGGTGATTGTTATTTAAAATTTAAACACTATTGTAGCAGTGATACAAAACATCGTGACAATATATCCTTTGGCTCAATGACAGTCTAAAAATGATGTAATTATGTTATATCCTTTGGCTCAATGACAGTCTAAGCATGATGCAATTAGGACATGACAGTCTAAAGATGATGTAATTAGGTCAGGGTTTTTAAATGCAAAATAACATTTTCATAAAGCCTTTCAATTCTTAAATTTCATAAGCCATGATTGTTTATTTAAATACAATGTATTTGATTTCAAAATATATTTTAAGTTGAATATTAATTTTGCAATTTTGGAAAGGTCTTTGATGAGGTAAGTCTACAAAAAAACTTCTGATTTTCATATCTGAATTATTTATTTTTATTTTGTACAGGTTTGCTTTCAAAATTATTAATTTAAGTAACAATATTTGTCACACACGTGATTAACCATTGAAATGTGTGTGTGTGTGTGTGTGTGTGTGTGTGTGTGTGTGTGTGTGAGTGCAATTGTAACATTTGTCTTATTACAACATGTCTAGGTCATATGTGGTGAACTCCTGGGGATGGGGGTGTTGTGTTAGGATAAATACACCTAACTCTATGGCTTACCCTTGACAGAGAGAAGGTGTTAGAGTATCATGGACCTACTATCAATGTATTTAGCCTACGGATTTGAGGGTGGTGGGTGGCAATATTGTCTTGAAATCAATACACATGACCTACAGTTAACAAGTGGAATGGAGAATAGATGGAATTGTCATACACGTATACTGTAAATATTTAACCAACTGACGTCTAGGGTTAAGGCGCTCTCCTGGAATAAATGAACTTGTCTTTGTGGTCAAACATTGGGAGGGAGTGGGCTAGTACTGGATCAACCCTTAGGCAAAATAAGCACATGCTTGGGGCATCAAGGGGGCAAGGGCCACAACAAATATTCGATTGCAAGGCAAATATTAGGCTCAAAAATACACAAAAATGTAGGAAAAATTAAATAAACCACTAATAAATGTCATAGGGCTTATAATATCAATATGAAAAAAAACCCCAGAAATAAACGATTTTATTACAAGATAATTCTGAATTTAATGTTAGGCATTTGACAATTATGTCTTGGAATCAAGGGGTCGTGTTAGTTTTTACATTATGCCAGAGGAGGGTACGGGGCATTAAGGGTCGCCTGTGCTTAGGGCATACATTTGCTTTAATCCGGCCCTGCACACGCACTATCATTAACCGACTTGATATTTTAAGAAAAACATAACAATGGACAGACGTAGCAAAGCAACACATGATTAATCAAACATAAATAGCATAAATAACAGATCAGCATATGATTAAACAAACATAAATAGTACAAATAACAAATCAGCATATAAATAGATATGCATACCATACATACACAAATCATAGGCAGAGACAGTCATATAGCATAAATAAATACATGGATAAATAAACACAGAAATACAAGCACATAAATATATAGCACATTTAAAACAATAAAAGCGAACGGGAGGCATCAAAAGCTTAGTCTGATATCCTTTCAATAATTAAAATATTTTGACAGTCCTTTCCCGCAAATAAAAAATGGACCTAAGTAATGATCAATATTATAGGACTGACTTCCATTTACTGATGATAACAATGATTTAAAAAATCAAATAATGAACAACCAATCGGAAAACCAAAAATAAATAAATCAATCAATCAATCAATAAATATATTCTTAACTATCAAAATGTCGATTTCCCCCCTCTTTTTCCTATTTGGGGATTGTCCCCCAATTGTTATATCATAAGTACAGATTTAGATCCATAAAACCCGCCATTATTCTATTGAAGTGTCTCTACCAATCCAGGAAAATGAGCGGTGTTTAGACTTTGTCTCTGTTTCTACGGTTTAATTTTAGAATTGTTCTGACATTGTTGTATTTTTAGAATTGTTCTGACAGTGTTGTATTTATGAATTGTTCTGACAGTGTTGTATTCTTAGAATTGTTCTGACAGTGTTGTATTTATGAACTGTTCTGACAATGTTGTATTTTAGAATTGTTCTGACAATGTTGTATTTTTAGAATTGTTCTGACAGTGTTGTATTCTTAGAATTGTTCTGACAAGGTTGTATTTTTAGAATTGTTCTGACAGTGTTGTATTCTTAGAATTGTTCTGACAGTGTTGTATTTTAGAATTGTTCTGACAGTGTTGTATTCTTAGAATTGTTCTGACAGTGTTGTATTTTAGAATTGTTCTGACAGTGTTGTATTCTTAGGATTGTTCTGACAGTGTTGTATTTTTAGAATTGTTCTATCAGTGTTATATTTCAGAATTGTTCTGACAGTGTTGTATTTTTAGAATTTATCTGACAGTGTTGTATTTTCAGAATTGTTCTGACAGTGTTGCATTTTTGGAATTGTTCTGAGAGTGTTGTATTCTTAGAATTGTTCTGTCAGTGTTGTATTTTTATAATTGTTCTGACAGTGTTGTATTCTTAGAATTGATCTGACAGTGCTGTATTTTTAGAATTGTTCTGACAGTGTTGTATTCTTAGAATTGTTCTGACAGTGTTATATTTTTGAATTGTTCGGACAGTGTTGTATTTTTAGAATTGTTCTGACAGTGTTGTATTTTAGAATTATTCTGACAGTTTTGCATTTTTAGAATTGTTCTGACAGTGCTGTATTCTTAGAATTGTTCTGTCAGTGCTGTATTCTTAGAATTGTTGTGACAGTGTTGTATTCTTAGAATTGTTCTGACAGTGTTGTATTTTTACAATTGTTCTGTTAGGATTGTATTTTTTGAATTGTTCTGACAGTGTTGTATTTTAGAATTGTTCTGACAGTGTTGAATTTTTAAAAATTGTCTGACAGTGTTGTATTTTATGAATTGTTCTGACAGTGTTGTATTTTTAGAATTTTTCTGACAGTGTTGTATTTTTATAATTGTTCTGACAGTGTTTTATTTTTAGAATTGTTCTGACAGTGTTGTATTATTGGAATTGTTCTGACAGTGTTGTATTTTTAGAATTGTTCTGACAGTGTTGTATTCTTAGAATTGTTCTGAGTGTTGTATTATTGGAATTGTTCTGACACTGTTGTATTTTGAAGCGAAAACCGCAAGTTATCTTAGGCCAAACAATTGGAGAACACGTTAGACTAGATATCGCCATATCATACATTGACCTGCTATCCAACCACATTCACTTTAAATTGATATCTACCTTTTAATTGCTACCACTGGATCGGTATCTCTTCTGGTGGTCTATTAGTCCCCGAGAGCATAATCTGCCCAGTAGTCAGTGCATCGGCACTGGCATAATTTATTAGATATATTTGTAACTGAAATTTGCAATTCCTAATTACTGTAGTCATTAATAAAACTAAGGCTCTCCTCCCTCAGACATAGGTGACCTTTGTCTATTTTAGCTATCCTGTTTAGGCCCTTTGGTTTTATTGCTCCCAATACGTTATTGTATTTGGTTTTTCGATCTTGAGGGTACCTGAGGAAGGTTATTCAAGAAACGCGCACTAAATTTGATATCTACGTTTTTATGGCTTCGTTTATAACCGTTTCCATGACTACATTGTATGTCAAGAGATTGGAGAACATAGTTAACGCGTTGTGAGCTCTAAGATAGATATCTATGTTTCTATTACATTTTTATTTCCAAATTTAAGTCTTCGGCCATGATACTTTGCTTGAAAATCTTCAGTAAATCCTCTTCACAAAATATGCGCGTTCTCTAGAGTAAGATAGTGAAAAAGTAAATAATCTAGTTCTTGACTTTTCATTCCTGTTACACCCTAAAACACCATATATGCAATGGGTTAACAGCGTTTTGTAAAATAAACAGTTATTCAAACATGTAAATGCATATATTATGGGGATGGTATTCTTAAAGTGTGGAAAGATCAGTAAATTATGTCTGGGAGCTTGACTGACAGAGGACATCATATAGCCCTTTGTCTGTTGTCTGAGAACAATTTGCTGTTATGTCTAGGGAAATGTACACCCGCATGTATATACGGTTATATACCTATCCGTTGTGCATTACTAATGCAATATGCGAACGGGTGCTTCATTGCACATTTCAGAGTTGCATGACGCATAACAAAGCCAATTTACCCGTGTACACAAACATTTATAATTGTAATCTCAACATTGTTTAATTATACCAATTCCTGTTATGCTTGTATTCATTTCAGAAGTGTCATTTGCAATATAATGTAAAAAAAAAATACCCCACTGTCGGGACAAATACAAAACCCAATCTATTGTAGAATCAGATGAACAATCGAAATACCTAACACATATATACATTACTACCCAACATCGTGGCTTGGTACAGGCACTTCAACCAAAAGTGGCGGGTTAATTTAGTTTGATGTGTCAATGTAATGATGCATGTAAACCACATGGACGCCCATACATTAGTGTGCTAATACACCATCATCAGTCTAAATTCCTGGTCAGATGTGTTAAATGTATCAAAAGAAACACATGAACCTCTGCTTGACATTTTCCTCTTTACCGTAATTACTTACAGCTTGTTAAAAAGGTTTGAAGATACCAAAGTGGACATTGAAAGCTGTAAATCGAAGGACGGGCAATACAGTGGCCAAAAGAAAAAAGGAAAAAAACAAAACAAACAACGATCTACAAAACACTACACAGAAAACTAAGATCGAGCAACACGAACCCCACTAAGAATGACGTGTGTACTCAGGTGGTCAGGATTGGTAAGTCAGGCTCCACTTGTGACATCCATCGTGTTGATTCAGTTACAAACGGTATTAAGCAATGAATGGAGGAAAGGAAGGAGAAGAAAACTGAAGATTGAGCAACATGAACTATACAGAAATCCGTTGGTCATCTGTGACACAGATATTCAAAAGCTTTCTATCTTCACGAATAAAGCTGATATATTGCTAACTTTACAGTAATTAATCAATCAATCAATCAATCAGTCAATGATAAAATCAAAACATGCTTACAGAAAAAAAACATCAATCCATACAAAACATTGTGTGTATTTCCTCCAAAACAATATTGCTGTCATATTAAGCTTTCATTCAAAATATTCTATTTTCATAGGAACTTACAAAATGGCGACATCTACAGTTGCATGTGATGTTTGTAGTTTGCGTCACATCACAAAGTCATCAGCAGTCTGGGGCTCTGAATGTGAAGGTTTTTGTACTGATTGTAAAGAATACCATAGCCTTGCCAAAGCAACACGAGACCACGTCACAATACCTATTGGAGAATACCAGAAATTACCTCCCTTTACCGTCGGAACTAACCCGCTCTGTGATGAACATCGCGAAAAGTACCAAACGTATTGTAAGGGACATCAAAACCTATGCTGCCGAAAATGCGTAATTACATCCCACAAAAATTGCAAAGATATAGTTATAATTGAAGAAGTCGTAGATAACGTAAAGAACTCAAGTTCTGTCCATGAAATGGAACATTTGTTAGATGACTTGACCAAAAACATCAAAACAATTATTGCATCAGGACAGGATAACCTTGATATGTTAAATGAAACGAAGCCAAGCATTGAAAAAGAAATCAAACAGACTCGACTTGCCATCAATGGCTACCTTGATAAACTGGAAAGAGAGCTTTTGGTAAAATTACAAGAGGCAGGTGATAGCGCAAAGGGTCAGATACTGGATTTGGCGGCTACCTTGGCAGAAAAGGAAAAAGAAATCCGTGAATGCCAGGATAATTTACAAAATATCAAAACACACGCGACAGACCTTCAAACATTTCTTAGTTTGAAACAAATTCAAGCTGAGATAACTAAGAATGAGCGGTTTGTACAATCACTGATAGATGATCAAAAGGTGTCTAAGAGAATGCTGCATTGTAAGATTCACCAAACGCTAAAAACATTAACTACTGATGTACACTGTTTTGGTGAAGTGACTACCTCTATCACACCATGTGACATTACCTTAGAAAGGAGAAAAGATAAACAAGCACAGATGATTGTGGCTGGTGTACCTTCAAGGTCTATTGGTAATATATCTTTAAAGCTAAAGCATAATTTGACCAGTGGTGGTAATCAGATAACAGGTTGTTCCATTCTAACTGGTGGTAAAATGATATTTATTTACTATTATCCGGTCTATCTGCTAATATTAAATGCCGACGGATCAACAGACCGCAAAATTCCCGTACAAATATCGCATGGAATGGATGTTGCATGTATCGATCAGAACACAGCCGCTGTAACATCGCTTGTTGACAACTTTATCCAAGTTGTTGATATTAACACGGGAAAAACCGTGAAACGTATAAATACTAATACAGCCTGTAGTGGTATTACTTCAATAAACGGGACGTTAGTGTTCTCAGCCATTGGTAAAGGTTTAAGAAAAGTGGATTTGAAGGATGAGCGTATTGTTGAAATCGTAGACTTCGCCGCTGGTTATTGGTCTTATGTAACCTCATTCAATGACAGACTGTACTACACCGTGTCGATCCGTAGCGAAGTTGTGTGTTGCGATATCAATGGCACCATATTGTGGACATTTGCAGATACATCTGTTTTGAAGCGTCCACTTTCTATCGCCGTAGATGATTATGGAAACGTTTATGTGGTCAGTGCTAAATCAGTCAATGTCATCGTAATATCTCCTGATGGGAAGGAGCACAGGCAATTGTTGTCGAAAGCAGATAGACTTGACGTTCCATCGGCACTGTATTATGAAAGGAAAACAAGACAGTTGCTAGTTGCCAACCACAATACATCTGCTTTTCTATACAGTGTTGATTATCAGTAGACATTAACAACTGCTTTATAATGCGGCATACACACGCATATGTTTATATATATATATATGTGTGTGTGTGTGTGTGTGTAATAAGGGGGGACGTAAGAAAAACATTGTTTTACACTTTAAGACCAACTTCTACATTATTTAAATGAACCGTGGCGATCATTGTGTAAATTGGCCTAATCCGGAGTATCTGTGAAAACCACTGATCTGACGCATATAACTGACATATTTTACCCATACATGTATATATACATATATAGGATAACGTCTCCTGTTGAATTTTACAACATAAATTTATTTCGAAATGAAGAAACAATACGGTTGTTTCGAATCATGTCAATTCCGACTACGTTCCGTCTTTTTCGTGTCTTGACGTCTGAAATGTTATGCAGACGACTTCCGGTGATTACTGTGACAACTATAGCATATCATAGTCGCAGATGCGGTAGATTATAAGTAATTGTAATATGGAGAGGCCAAGGAAACGGCTGAATAAATACTGTTGTTCGGTACGCCACTATCTGTCTGATATCAGAAATATATTAAAGGCCGATCGTTTTTCTTTCATGATGGTGATACAGCAAATAAAGAAAGAAAACAAATTTAATTTTAAAGAAGTAATTGTCTCTGCCTTGAAGTCTTTGATACAAATAAAATAATTTAATTGATATCTGTCTTTTACAGAAAATATTAAGATTTTTTTAAGTTGAGAATCGAACGTTAAAACGGCACATATTGATTGGAGTTTTTGTTGTGTACATTGACAACGGAAGCCCAGTGCCGAACATTCCATCGAAATCACGTGATCTGGCGGACGAAAATAACAAAATGTTGACGGAATGGAAATGATTCGAAACAATCGTATTTCGTTCATACATTGAGACATGACGTTATAATAAACAAAGAATACAATATGGTAGAGGATTTGACAGTTTTCCGCGAAATTAACTTCATTATTGTTTTTCATAGCAACATGTTGCTATTTGCACAACAATTTTCTCCCATTCTGAAATATATTTCAACTGAGGAAGGTTGCACGGCCAGGTGAAAGATCTTGAAAATGGAATAGAGTATTTGATAAAAATTTAGCTTCTGAATATTATATCATCAACTTAAATAATTTTGATTGATCTTCAGCCGACATATTTTACTTCCCTAGCTAGAAGTCAGTTAACTACGAGCATTCATGATTATGTGGGTTTTTCTTAGTGGAAGTAAATATGCACAGATTTTCCTATCGTTCATTTACCAATGCACTGCCGTTAGAGAACCCGTTATATAGAGAGGGAGGGATCCTATTAACCGATTTAATCCCGCCACATTGTTGTATCTGTCCCAAACCATGACCTGGATTTTCAACGTCATATGTCGTGGATTATTTTTATGTTCAATGAGTTAAGATGAGAGGTGATTGTTTGTTTTGTTGACATTGGTGGAATTGTTGATCATCACTGTTTAAAGTTTTTTTTTTCATAATATAAATTAATTGGGTAAACATGTATGTTACATTTTTACATTATCACATACCATGTCGTATTGTTGTCACAATGAAATTAATATTCGTTCAACCATCATTGACAGGGAATACTTACAAATATAATTTTACCAGGATTTGGCACATTGCACTATGACTGACAAAGCTTAAAAGAATATATACTTTTCATGGTAAAATAACTTTATACTACTGAATATTTATCATATGCATAATAACTTTACACTAATGATTATTTATCATATGCAAACTACATTTTACACTAATGCATGCTTATAATATGTAAAATAGCTGTACACTAATGAATGTTTATCATATGTGAAGAATATTTACACTAATGAATAATGATTTGATTTGATTTTTGGTGTTTAACGTCACTTTCAGCAATATTTCAGCTATATCATGGCGACCAGTTTTAGTGGTGGAAGAAGCCGGAGTACCCGGGGAGAACCACCGACTATGGACAAGCAACTGGCAAACTTTATCACTTGCGGCTGCGAGTCGAGTGCACCCTTTTTGTAATTTACAAAACCGGGCGCGAGCGCACGCCGTGTTGGTGATAGGCTTGTATGCGTTGTTAGTTAATCCTACTACCTAACTCATTGAGCCACCCGGGCCCTCTAATGATTAGTTATCATATTCCAAAATAGCTCTACACTAATGAATAGTTATCATATTGCAAAATAGCTTTACACTAATGAATAGTTATCATATGTAAAATAGCTTTACACTATTGAATATTTATCATATGTAAAAGAGTTTTACACTATTGAATATTTATCATATGCTTGAATAAATTATTTGAATGCTTGTATTTGGTATTGTTACCTTATCCCATGTTGTTTCATCTAGTCGTCACAACATAATGACCAAAGGAAAAGAGACAAAAAGACCTGAAAAACACGTTTGACATAAAAGTCTGCATATTGAGCAATACGAACACCACTAAACACCATTGAGTGAACTTATATACTTCTCAAGGGTAAACAGTTCCTGCTACACTTATATCACCCATCGTGTAAATATAGAGTATGCACATAAAAAGATAACTTTCAGAAGTTTCTAGTACACAACGTTTTGTGATGAAAAGAATTTGAAGATACCAAAGGGGTAATCAGAATCCGTATATCGAAGAAGAACAGACAACACAATGGCCAAAATAAAAAGGAAAAAAGGACAAACAACGATCTACAAAACATACATATAAAACAGAAGATCGAGTAACACGAACCCCACTAAAAACCGGAGGTGAACTCAGTGTTCGTTTGTATCTGGATTCAATTTTATCCTTAGCTGTATTAAAGATGCTACAATCAGTTTCTATATGACAAATCATTATGAAATATTCGTTTGACTGAAATTCAGTATTCTGTCGGACCTTTTCATGACTGTCTGTACCAGAACTCCCATTAAAAACTTTGTTATCGGCGTTTTCATTGATTAAACTAAAGTGCAACTGGAACTGAGGTTAAGAAGGGTTTGAAGATACAAAAGGGGTAATCAGAATCCGTAAATCGAAGATAAACAGACAACACAACGGCCAAATAAAAAGTACAAAATGACAAACAACGATCTACAAAACATACACATAAAACTAAGGATCGAGTAACACGAACCCCACTAAAAAAGTTGTTGTTTCAGATGTAAATTGAACATGACGTATTCAAAATATTATTTAAATCAAAATGTGATTGATTTCGACAGTGGTGTGAGCATGACTGTAATAAATAATTCACTATGTTTGGAAAGTAGAAATATTACCCCTCTTTTCTTATTTTTGAAAGAGTTATCTTCCTTTAATACACTTCAAAGGATAATATATAGGAGCTATGGAAAGAGATTGTCAGTGAAAAGAAAGAAAACAAAATCGGTATTTAAGATAGCAAAACATTTGTGCATATTAGAAGATCCAGAAATGTGTGGTTGAAATAAGATTGAAACATAAAACTTCCAAACATTTCAGTATGAACAATATGTAGAAATGTAGAAATCCCCCTCCCTATTCCACGGCGGTATGATTACTAAAGTTGTACAAAGGTGGCACAGTGACGCTCGAATGAGTCATTCACTGTAACTCCAATAATTGCAAAGAAAAACCTAGGACATTTTTCCACTGATCCGGTTTACACAATGTGGTACAAATAAGCAAAGGCAATTCCGGGTCAGAATATTTTGCATAGTCATCATATTATATTATATGGAATTAATCTCAATATGGAATAATATAGTACAATGATTTACAATACTACAAATAAAATGTAAATACAATTATTGCATTTATTCCAATAGCACTACTTAATAATGGCCACTCATATTTAGCTTAGTTTCTAGAAAAAGGGAGGGGAAAGTAATCCAGGGTTAGATTTGTCGTTGTGATGAGGAATAATTGCCTCTCTAAAAAAATGGAACTGTTGACGTCTGCTCTATATCTGTACCCTAAAACAACTGTTTGTTTTCTTACTTTGTACATTTCTGTTCTGTTATATACTGTATATATCTGTTCTTTCTAATATTCCTTGACTTTACACAAAATCTGTTCTTTTACTTCTATTTGGCGCTTGTCCGTTGTTCTGGTAGTATACTTGGGAGAGAAGCGAATTATTCACCATTATCGGAATTGCTGCCCTTTTTATTGTTTTTCCTTCAGCCACACTAGACAATGAAAATCTCCCATTTGCCAAACACAATGGAAGATCGGTGAGCAAGGTGCTCGCTTAACCCCGTAAGTAAGAACTTGCCATTTACTTAAACATTATTCCTTTATTAAACAAATGTTTTTGGAAGCGGGAATAATAATTATAGGACCCAACTTTAGCTTAAATTGACGCAATCGATGCCAAACAGCTTGCCAAACAACGTAGCAGTGGAAACTTATCACACATGCGAAAATATGTCTATGAACACTCGATTGACCGTGAGAAAATATGCCTATTCCTATTAAAATTAAGGTTTGGATTCAAAATCTGAATGTTTCAGGAATCTTATAATAATGTTTGAAACCAAAACCCTTTTCTTTATAGAAATAGAATTTAGCGGTCACGTGACCTGTAGTTTTACCATAAAAAAATAGGAAGTGGGTCATCGGGGAACATTTCTAAGTTGAAATGTACGAACTTATTGTAAACCCAGTTCGAAAACAATTTATAACCATTTTCTTTTAGAAAAATGACAATGATATAATATTATTTACCTAATTTAGTCGAACTACTGTAAATTATATGTCCATTACTTTTATAAAACATGTAATTAATGTTTAACCGAGTTTGTTAAGATATGTACCTTTGTAAACAATATATAACGACACTTACAATCAGCTTCATTATAATCATAACAGTTTTGAAAGCTAAATTAATAAACAATATAAAGCAAGGTAATGACGATAGTGTCATTATAGAAATACACACCCAAAGTGGGACATACATCTTGCATAAAAAGAGTTTGAAGATACCAAAAGGGTAACCAGAAGTAGTAAATTGAAGGACAGACAACACAATGACCAAAAGAATAAAGGACAAAAAACGATATACAAAGCATACACATAACGCTAAAGATCGAGTTACACGACCCACACTAAAATCGGGGGGTGAACTCAGGAGTTCCTGCTCCATAACGGTCAACACAGTCATGGTGGCGACCGTAAATCTTTCGAAGTGATGACTTCAACTTAACCAAGAAGAATCCTTGATTCAGTAGCTTCCTTGTTAGCAGCAACCCCCATCAAGGAAATCTTGATAGGAACCTGAAAATCTGGAATGTCGTATCAACTGAGAGATATATAATCCATATGCAAGTGTTGCTGGAATGTTGTTAAATATATATGGAAAGTTCACAATGAAAAAAATCTAAATCGTGTCTTTCATCGTAAAGTTTAGTTCTTCGACGGCCCTCATCGTCAATTCGAGATTTAGGCCAAGGTATGACGCATGACTTAGCTGTACCTGTAGTATCCTTTATTTAAAGCTCAATTGGATATATGCGATTAACCAATCACCAAGCAAACAATTATTTAGTAAAAGGACATTATTTATATATATAGAGGAACATGAAATTAAAGGAGTGGGCTAGATTCTTTTCGTCTTTCTTCAGAAGCCTCTGAATGAAGTCTGTCTCATAAGAATAAAGGAACAAGCATGAGCACAGTTATCACCCATAGAAATACCCACTGTCTGTTGAAAATACTCCCACCAAACAAAACAAAGATGATGTCAATCAAAATTTCAAGCATTTTGATGATATCAATTTCAACTTTTGCGAGAATCAGAGTCAGTTTGTTTTTTTACAAAATAAGATTTGTCCCTTCCTATGACAATGTATTTGTATCTACATTAAACATTCTTTTCTATGAAACACTGTTAGACCAATTCTTTTAACATGTCTTTTAGTTGTAAGTGGGGAATAGGTGAGTAGGGCAGTCAATTATTTTAACGCTATTGCACGAGGAGAGGGACCTTGATTCTACGTACTCTAGCGAATCTTTACAATTTTCAGAATCAATACCACCCCTTTTGTAGCTAGTGTTACAGTAACTCTGAAGTCAGGTTTTGACCACTGACAGAATGAATGTTAATAATTTGGGAAGAGGTTTCCTGAATCATTTGGCAGACTCAGCAATTTAATGCTGTTTTAAGGACACTTGTTGTAAATTAGGTATCCATTAGAGTGACGGAAGATCCAGTTCTTCATCTTTGGATGAAATTCCAAAAGAACACAAAACAGACCTTTGATTGCTCAGGATTTACTCTTTCGCAAGTGCTGTCGGGGTATATATAGAGTTACCAAGTGAATTATCCATACCCAATTCCTTTATCAAGCAGTCTATGTAATGTGATTTAGTCACAACAATATTGTTAGGGGCCTTGTATGCAGGAGCAATAACATATTTGTCATGGAGATAAGACAGGTGTTTAATAACAGTTGAGTTGTTAAAGTGTTCGCTTCGAGTGCGGTAAGTTCGTGGGTTTGCGCCACGATCGGGTCAAACCAAAGTCCATATTTAATTTATTTAACTGCTAAGCCTGCAGCAAATAGGAAAAAGAGGAAATACTGATTGGCTCTGAAAGAGGATAATTTGCCCTAAGTGAAGAGACTTGTCTACTCGAGTACTGTTGTTCCAGTGAGCTAGCACTGAAAAAACAAGCTGGTCTAGTACAAAGCGGACACCATTATCACCTCTTCAAATGCAACTTGTTTTCGGCATGATGCAGCTGATAATTTGCCTATTTTGGCGTAAAACAACAATCACTCACACGATCTACGTAGAAGTGTATGTCTTTTGACTACGATCCAAGTCGCAGGAGGTCGTAAATTGTTTAATTTGTGAACGTGTAAACTTATGCAATTTTTTCATTTGGTATGACTAGCTCACATATATCAACCTTGTCACAAACATTGGTCAAATTTCTTTAAAACTCTTTCATTAGTAAAACGGCATGTAACGTCGGCCTCTCACAGTGGTTTACATGTATAACTGAAATTAAAGGCCGTTTTCACAATAGCATTGTTGGGGTATTATTGTACAAAATTTGTTCAAAGACACCTTGTCACAAAAATGGGTCATATTAATTATAAGCCAGTTCATTAGTATAGCTACCTGTAACAACGGTCTGCTATATATGGGCTTCATACAACGACATAATTATACTAGTATTACTGTGAGCACAGCTCACTAAGATATACCCTCACTCCCCACATCTGTCCAACCTATTTCCATAACCAAACATTACTGATTGTTCCGACCAAAAATGAAAGGGGCCCTCCTTTCTTCAACGGTAAGCTGCTGATAAAATTTCAAAACATTCTGAGAAACACTACTCAAGTTATCATACGACATAGGGTAAAAATTATATTTTCCGTCATATCAAGTCCAATAACTCTGGAACGGCAAAAGTGAAAATCGTCAAAAATGAAAGGAGTCCTACTCTCTTCACCAGTAAACAGCTGATACAATTTTAATTCTAAGAAACACAGCTCAAGTTATCGTAAGACATAGTATTTGTCTACAGACGGACAGACGGACGGACGGACATACGGACGGACGGACGGACGGGCATGGTGAAACCAATATACCCCCCTCCAACTTCGTTGCGGGGCGTATAATAAGTGACATTATAGGTCGCATTTACAGTAACATTGCTGGAGGTATTATTGTACAATTTGTCGTTGTTCAGTTTATTTCAGCGACTAGAGCTGTGTTTTTGTGGACTTTATATTATGTTTTTTTTTTTAAATAATAAATATAATAAGTTAGCTGTACACCTGGCGAGCTGTTTCAACCACAAGTGCTGTGTTTTTGTGGACTTTATATCGTGTTTTTTTTTAAATATAATATATGTATAAATTAACTGCACACCTGGTGAGCTGTTCCAATAATGATACACGTATTGAAGTCTTATTGATAAACACTTTATGTTCGATTGAGGAACGATTTTGAACATAAACAATGATATATTGATGGGATGATGAACATATTACAAAAAATAATGATTTATTAGGGAAAATCGATGAATAACTACAAATAGTGATATAAGTATCATTTTTTTAAATAAATACAGTGTTCGTTTTTCCGATTTATAGATATTTGAGATAGAAATTATCAGAGAAATCATATTACATTCTATTTTGACGGTGTGGTATTATTTATATTTCATCTTATTTATTTGTTTATTATTAACGTTTGAAATAGAAGTATTGCAGTGATGAAATACAAGGATACTTTTTATAGAACAATGTTCTTGTTAACGTGTTATGAAGGTCTTATGTTGATTAACTGCGATGAGATATATAATTCGAGTGGTAAGTAAATATATCTTCAATTGTTTATTTTTTTTTAAGAGTGCTACATTGTGGAATGTCTTGAGCTGAAATAAAAAAATGATAATTATTTGGAAAAAAATAGGGCCATGAGCAGTTGAAAAAAATAATAAGGGGGTTATGGTATTTAATGCTACTTTCAACAATATTTCAGCCATATAGTGGCGGTCAGTTTTATTGGTGGAGGAAATCGAAGTACCTGGAGAAAACCACCGAACTGCCGCAAGTCACTGACAAGCTTCATCACATAATATTGTATCAAGCACACCTCGCCATAAGCAGCATGCAAATAATAAGGGGGTTATGGTATTTAGCGGCACTCTCAACAATATTTAAGTTATATCGTTGCGGTCAGCTTTAGATATAGCAAAAAGAGGAAACGTTAAGCATGTTGTATGAAGAGTTTTAAGATAGCAAAGGGATAATCAGAATCCGTAAATCGAAGGACAGACAATACAATATTTCGTATTTATCTAGTGCACATTTGAAGGTACAATGTACACAGTACACTATATCTGGTTCATTATCTCAAATTTAAGAGGGATAAAAATGTGAATTCATGTGAATTCACAATTGCCCATAATTCGTTTGTGTCAGTTGTTGCAAACAACGATCCCCTTTTTAAACAAGAGCCTACCAATCTAATCATTTTAAATGTCTTGAGTTGAAGTCAAACGTGAATTTTTATGATCTATGCTATTGTTATTATTATTGCTCATAAGAAGAGAAAAATAATTTCCATAATACGCACTGTCAAAAGGGTAATCACAAATTTTATGATACCCTGTCACTGCGTTTTACCCGCCAAAAAATGTCGCTGACGTTTATTATAACTCTTTGCAGACATTACCTGTGCTGTTTTCCAGACATTACCTGTGCTGTTTTCCAGACATTACCTGTGCAGTTTTGCATGCAATGTACAAATCCAACATTTAGGGATTAACGCCAATTGTAAAAACAAAACAAAGCAAAGCAAAACACATGAATTTTAAGGATTAGGGTTATGGATGTTTAACGCCAATATCAACAATATTTCAGTTTATATGGCGGAGGAAACCGGGCCGGACTACTCAGAGAAAACCACCCACCCGTCGCAAGTTACTCATAATGTTGTATCGAGTACACCTCACAATGAACGGCATTCGAACGCACAACGTTAGTGGTGATAGTGTTAGGAACTGATTGCATAAAAAACACGTCAATTTAAATTCGCAAATCATACATTCGAATAGTATATATAATGATTATTTTCTACATTCACTATGCTAAAACTAGCATATATTATTTATGCACTAGTCTCTTTTCTGCTACCACAAAATTGTTAAATCAAACTTATTTACATGTACATGTATATGTAGACTTCTCTCGTATAAATTGCACCAACATTTAACGTAAAGCACATCTTTAGATCTTTTCAAGCGCGATGACCATTTTATACGATGGCTGATTAAAGCCATGCGAGAATTTTTTTCATTTTGTTCCCTCAATATAATATCTTGTTCCCATAACTTATTATTTTGTTCCCATCAGAAAGATATTTTGTTCCCACAACATATTATCTTGTTCCATCAATATATTATTTTGTTCCCTCAACATATTATCTTGTTCCCTCAATATATTATAATGGCGTCCGTCGTCCGTTTGTCCGTCCGTCTATCGTTGACTTAGAATAAAACTTGGTCACCATAGTCCTTGGGTGGTCTCCTTTAAATAGTGTGTCAATTAGGTCCGCATCACATCCATTATGTCCTCCAGTGGGAAACATAGTTTAACATTGGACTCTATGGGAAATATATTCAAAGATCTTCTCAGAAACTACTCAGTCAATTGGAAATAAATTTGGTCATAATGGTTCTTGGATGATCCCCTTTAAAGATTGTGTCCAGCGGCTCCGGGTCGGATCCAAGATGTGCGCCAGCAGATAACTTAGCTTAACATTGGACACTGGGGAAACACATTCAAAGATCTTCTCTTCTGAAAGCACCTGGTCAACTGGAATCAAACTTGGTCACAATAGTTCTTGGTCATAATGGTTCTTGGATGATCCCCTTACAAAATTGTGTCCGGCAGTTCTGTGTCAGATCCAAGATGGCCACCAGCGGGGAACATGATTTAACATTGGACCTTATGGGAAATACATTGAACGATCTTCTCCGCATTAACTGCTGGGTCAATTGAACTAAGCTTAGTCACAACGGTCCTTAGATGGTTCTCTTTCAAAATTGCTTCCGGCAGGTCTAGGTCCAACCCAGCATGTCCGCAAAGTTGACATTGGACCCTTTGGAGAAATACTATCAAAGGTATTCTTCTCAGAAACTACTCGAAATAAATTTGGTCATAATGGTTCTTGGATGATCCCCTTTAAAGATTGTGTCCGGCGGCTCCGGGCCGGATCCAAGATGTGCACCAGCAGAGAACTTAGTTTAACATTGGACACTGAGGAAACACATTCAAAGATCTTCTCTTCTGAAACCACCTGGTCAACTGGAATCAAACTTGGCCACAATAGTCCTTGGTCATAATGGTTCTTGGATGATCTCCTTTCAAAATTGTGTCCGACAGGTCTGTGTCAGATTCAAGATGGCCACCAGCGGGGAACATGATTTAACATTGGACCTTATGGGAAATACATTCAAAGATCTTCTCCGCATTAACTGCTGGATCAATTGAACTAAGCTTAGTCACAACGGTTCTTAGATGGTCCCCTTTCAAAATTGCGTCCGGCATGTCTAGGTCCAACCCAGCATGTCCGCAAAGTTGACATTGGACCCTTTGGAGAAACACTTTCAAAGATCATCTTCTCTGAAACCATCTATCCAACTGGAATCAAGCTTAGTCACAATAGTCCCTGTGTGGTCCTCTTTCAAAATTGTGTCTGGCAAGTCAGGGTCCGATCCAAGATGGCGGCAAACGGTGAAAATAGTATAATATAGGGGTCTATGAGACAGTCTAAGAACCATGGTAGAGGTGAGTGATAAAGACTCTTGTGAGTCTCTTGTTGTAATAGTAAAAGGTGAGACTAGACTTGAAGTGGGTTTAAAGGCAAGCGGAACCTCTCTGCAGTGTCAGTCGAATCATTGTGATTTAATAAAAAATCAGGCTTATGTTTGTTAAATACATATTTTAGTACACATTATGTAGCTCCCGACTTTGGACATCTACACGTATGTGTGGCGGAGTTGAACAAGTTTTGTGAGATCTGAACCCTAACCCATCACCCGAACCAAGAGGGTAGAACGAACATAGACATATAAGGGACATAGTATAATAATTGGACAGAAAAAGCAACTAATGTATTAAGTTTGACACCACAGACAGCAGAATATCTCTCTCTCTCTCTCTCTCTCTCTCTCTCTCTCTCTCTCTCTCGCCCGCCCGCCCGCCCGCATTTCAAAATAATGGAATAAAGCTTAAATAACTTGAAACGGAATATTTAGATTTAAACGTTAACGTCGTGTTGAGTAGAAATTTCCATTCAAATGTCAACGTCTTGGGTATATTATACAAACACTACAACCTATCACAATGTTGCATTATACCACCACTCCTAACTATCTTTTACCTCCTGAGGCCACAATTACAATTCAGTGATTACCTGACACCTCTTACAATGAAGCAATCCAATGGGTCACGAGTACCAGACTATCGTTAACCCTGGTATTGTGCTGTTTATTCTGGCATTCATTTTTGTGATTGCATAGGTCTATTTGAGTTAAAGCTAATATGTGCATGTTTTTATCGTTTGTTTATAGTTGTATTACCATGTAGAAAAACTCAATTATACCTTATTATATATAAAGTATTCTTATTATTAAAAATGTTTCCACTTATTCAGCGAAGCCAATCAAAGAATGTTTGAAGAAACCAAAGGTGTTATAAGACGCCGAAAATCAAAGAACGACAGACAATACAATACCCAGATAAAAACGATCTACTAAACAGGAAAAAACACTACATACAAAAACAAAAGATGGGGCAACACCAGCCCCACTAAGCACCAGCGATGAACACAGTAGTTTTGCACGCAGTATTGAGGAGTAAGAACAACTATTGTCTAACTTGAATTAATGGTAGGCTGTTGCTTTATTTAGTTAACAATATGTGCATTAAGTACAAGTGTGTGTGCAATCAAATTGCATTAAATTACATAGTATAATACAGGTTTTAAAATATAAAAGAAAGAGTTGTCTTTCTTAGTGTGTACTTAACATTATTGTCCAAGTAAAATAGATAATAGAAGAACAATACTTCTGATAATTAGAACCCAACAAACATTTTGCAGCATTCGAACTATACATTTGATAAACTACAGTTTAATGTCTTAAGCGTATATATACCTATATATAACCACTTTGTTGGTTAGCGTGCTCCCGGCTAGGAAGCACGGAAACCCGGCCGGAAGCACGCAAACCAATATATATATATATAGTGAGTGGTTGTTGTTTAGTTCCAACTCAGCAATTTTCAGCTATGTCATGGTGAGAACAAGATAATTTCAATGAGATAATGATGAGGTCCGCTATGTACTACATTGTCACGCTTTTATAGTGCCAGTTCTCTGAAACAACAGCACACAAATAGATATGTCGTCCTACTTGGTCACATAATCCTGATTCCGAGCGAACCAGTCTTTGCTCTTTCTCTTAGATGCTGATTGGTTTGATCTGATGGGGGCTCAAATTATCAATTTACCGCACAAGTCACCACTGAAAATTAAGCAAAACTAAAACCAGCAGGAATGAGCATCTCAGCATTTATAACTTCATTTACAGATTAATGTGGTAAGCTAAATAACTTCATAATTACGTCACCAATTAAAGCTAAATGAAAATAAAAATACACTGACTCTTACAATGCCTGAGGTGCAAAGAATTTCTATTCTTTAGAAGTGGATCTTCATCACTGCATGACAGAGGAGCGGTTCGTATTGTTGAACATTTCCTTAAAAAACTAAAACCGTTTAGACGAGTCTTTGATATTAAACAATTTTACATTTTAAATCTAGGCAGCTATTTTAAACAGCAACAGTATCAAATATACACTTCATAAAAGTAAATTGGCTAAAATAATCTGACAAACACTCAGGTCTAAAGGTTCAAACAATGTTGTAAGTAGCGATCACATGCAGCCCTTTGGGCAGGTAGTGAATATTGTATTGAAAATATGACCATGTCACCAGACTATGCTTAAATTTACTGAAGTTTGTGGTCAAATTTAACTTGTGTGTGACAATATTAAAAGTAATAACATCTCTATTTAGATTGATCGACTGTTCTCTGAAAAGTAATCTCCAACCCCAGTGGGAGGGGTGGTTTGTAACGGGAGTGGATGAGTGACTTTGGTGTATTGTGTCACTTCCTATATAAAGTTAATAGACGGGCGTCTGATATGAGTAGACTTTCTTCAGCTTTTAAATAAACGATTTGATCGTATATTCCCCCTTTAATAAAACAACTAGTAGGGATATATAAGATACATCAAGTCATATTTCTAAAAGTACATGTAGCGTCTTTATTTCCAAGATATATTTTTTTATAATTATGTTATAATTTAATATAAAAAGGTGCAAAATCGATCTAGATAATTATATTAAATATTGAAATAATAGATCTTTATTAATGGGTATGAATGGTATAATTTTCGAATATACGAATGAGTATGGTTTTCATGCTGATCTAATATATAAATGGTTGTTTTGTCAAGCTCCAGCGACACCACCGTACCCAATGCTATCTTAAGTAACCCCCCCCCCCCTGTGTACTATCATTTCACGCTTATCGTCGCATCACATTACTTATCATTACAACTGTTATCCTTTGACCGTTCAACTTCCTGGTTGAAATATTTCTGCCAAAATGTGACAATAGGAAAATATCTACGACTCTCTAATAATCTAGATAATTAAAAAGGTACGTGGTGTTTAATATTTTATAACATTAAGAATACACTTAAACTAAGCATACAGAAAACAAATATTTAATTCGTTGTTTATTTAAATGACAAATGAGTTGTTGAGTGACCTAATTGCCAGTACATAATTATAATTATACCGAGTGTACAGGGTCACATACACTATAATTTACGAAGCTTTGTGTAACTGTATTTTAGTGTATGTTACATGTATGTAGGTATTTTGATTTGTATATAAGTTGTGTAATGAAGATAAGTATGGGTCCATTCTTGTAATTCGCTAACACAGCGACTTGTGTTACCTCCCTTTGTAGTTTAATAAGTAAATATATTTTATTGAAAGTCAGAAGCATATTCAAATGTATTTGCAAATACAACATAAAGCATGAGTTATTTTGTTATTTTAGGAAAAATATAGCAATCGACAAAGGATGCAAAACATCGCATGATTAAACGTGTATCTATGGAATAGATAACAAAGCAGCATATATATTAATATGCATACCATATATACACATATCATAACCATAGACAGTCACATAGCATAAATAAATATATGGATAAATAAACACACAAAGACAAGCACAACACATAAATAAATACAGGGATAAACAAAGGCACAAAGACCAGCACAGCACATAAATAAATAGCAGCACATTTGAAGCAATAAAAGCGAACGGGAGGCAGCAAAAGCTTAGTCTGATATCCTTTCAAGAATTAAAATCTTCAGTAATATTATTCTTGAGACTTTTTACGATCCATTTTGAAGACCTTGATGGGAAATACTGACTCTCATTTTATCGGTTAAAAATAGCAAGAAAACCTTTTGTCTGATCAGACCCGCCACCACACTTGCGTTTATCTAAAAATACTGTGATCAGACACTTGAGTGAATTTCAAGTTTTGAATTTTTGTCTGCAATTAAAAGATATAAAACAATTTTTTATTTCAATTCAGGCACCTTGTTTTCGGACTTTTTTATCAGCATATTTTCTGTATCGAACAATAGCCCTAAATAATGTAAAATTTTTGTCGTTCCTTCCCTTTTCTCATCAGCAAACAAGACACAACTTATCAAAGTGGCGCATTAAAATTTGACAGTCTTTTCCCGCAAAAAATAAATGGACCCAAGTAATAATCAATATTATAGGACTGACTTCCATTTATAACTAGCTACCCATGATAAAAACGAAAACAATTCAAATAATCAACAACCCGTCGGAAAATACATACATACATACATGCATTCATGCATACATACATACATACATACATAGATACATACATACATACATACATACATACATACATGCATGCATGCATGCATGCATGCATACATGCATGCATGCATACATACATACATACATAGATACATACATACATACATACATACATACATACATACATACATACATACATACATACATTCATACATGCATACATGCATACATTCATTCATTCTTTCATTCATTCATAAAATCACCTGGATATATCAAAATGTCGATTCACCATTTTGTTTCCTATTTGGGTATTTCCCCCCAATTTTTAAATCATAAGTACAGACTTAGACCGATAAAACTAGCTAAAACCCGGCACTTTTCTATTGAAGTGTTTCCATCAATCTAGGAAAGTGAGCGGTGTTTAGACTTTGCCTCTGTTTCTATGATTTTCGATTGAATTTTGGAACCGTTCTGACAGTATGGTATTCTTAGAATTGTTCTGATAGTGTTGTATTTTTAGAATAGTTCTGACATTATTTTATTTTTAGAATTGTTCTGACAGTATGGTATTTTTTGCTTTCCATTTTATTACATCATTATCAAATGATTATTTTGCTGACGCCAATCTCACATTAATAAAATAATCTACAACAAAATTTAATCTAAAACCACAAGTTATCTTAGGTACAACAATTTGTGAACACCTTAAATTAGATATAAGCCTATTATAAATGTACCTGCCATTCAACCACATTCACACTAAATTGATATCTACGTTTTTATTGCTATCGCTTGGTCGATACCTCCTTTACTGGTGTACTACTAGTCCCCGAGGGTATCTTCCGCCCAATAGTCAGTGCTTCGGCACTTACATGGTTTATTAGATATATTTGTTACCGGAATTTACAGTTCCTAAGCAACATAATTATTGATAAAACTAAGATTTTCCTTCCTCCGGCATAGATGACTTTAGCCGATTTTTTACCACACTATTAAGCCCTTTGGCTGTATTGCTCTCAAAATTTTAATTTATTTTGCTGTCCGATTTTGAGTGGACCCGATGAAGGTTCCAGAAATGCGTCCGGCTCACTAAATATGATATCTACGTTTTCTTGCTTCGTTCATAACCTTTTCCCTGGCTACATTGTATGTCAAGAGATTGGAGAATAGAGTTAACGTGTTGTCCACACTAAATTAGATATCTACGTTTCTATTACATTTTATTTCCAAATTTATATCGCGGTCCATGATAATTTATTCGAGAATCGTGAGTAAAACGTCTATACAAAATATGCGCGTTCTCTAGATTAAGATAGTGAAAAAGTAAATAATCTATTTCTTGACCTTTCAGTCCAGTTACACCCTAAAACACCATATATCTCATGGTTTAACAGCGTTTCGCAAAATAAACAGTTATTCAAACATATACATATATTGTGGGAATGGTATTGTTAAAGTGCAAAAACTAAGTAATCTAGTCCTGGGAGCTTGACTGACAGAGAGCTTCCTATATCCATCTGTCTGATTTCTGGGAACAATTTGGCTGTTAAGTTTACGGAAATGTACACTCAGATGTATATACGGTTGTGCATTAATAGTGAAATATTCGAACGGGTACTTCATTGCACATTTCAGAGATGCATGACATACAAAAAAACAATTTACCCGTGTACACAAACCTTTATAATTGTAATCTCAACATTGTTTAATAATACCTTATCCTGTTTCACTTGTATTCATTTTAGAAGTGTCATTTGCAATATACTCTAAAAAAAACACCACGCTGTCGGAAGAATTACATAATCGTAGAAAGAGAGGCACAATCGATTCCTTTAACACATATATACATTACTGCTCAATTTTCCGGCTTGTTACAGGCACTTCAATAAAAAGTGCCGAGGTTTATTTAGTTTATTGTGCAAGTACAAGGATGCATGAAAACCACATGGACGCCCATACATTAGTGTGCTAATAAACCCTCCTCAGTCTAAATTGCTGGTCAGATGTGTAAATTGCATCAAAAGAAACATCTGAACCTCTGATTGGCATGATTTTTCTTTGCCGAAATTTTCTATAGTTTGCTAAGAAAAAAAAAAGGTCTGAAGATACCAAAGGGGACTTTGAAAGCTGTAAATCGAGGGACGGGCAATACAGTGGCCAAAAGAAAAAAGGGCAAAACAACAAACAACGATCTACAAAATACTACACAGAAAACTAAGATCGAGCAACATGAACCCCACTAAAAACGATGCGTGTACTCAGTTACTCAGGATTAGTAAGTCATGCTCCATTTGTGGCATCCGTCGTGTTGCTCCAGTTACAAACCGGTGATAAACAATGAATGAAGGAAAGGAACGAGAAGAAAGCTGAAGATTGAGCAACACGAACTACACACTTATCCGTTGGTCATCTGTGACACAGATATTCAAAATGCTTTCTATCTTCACGAATAAAGCTGAAATAGTGCTATATTTAGATTGAATAGCAATTAATCAATCAATCAATCAATCAATCAATGACAAAATCAAAGCATGTTTACAGAAAACAAAAACAAATCAATCCATGTAAAACATTGTGTGTACTACCTCCAAAAACTATTGCAGTCATATTAAGCTTTCATTCACAATATTAAATTTTTATAGGAACGTGCACAAAATGGCGACTTCTACAGTTGCATGTAATATTTGTTTTGTGCGTTCCATCACTAAATCATCAGCAGTCTGGTGCTCTGAATGTGAAGGTTTTTGTACTGATTGTAAAGAATACCATAGCCTTGCCAAAGCAACACGAGACCACGTCACAATAACTATTGGTGAATACCAGAAATTACCTCCCTTTATCGTCGGAATTAATCCGCTCTGTGATGAACATTGCGAAATGTACCAAATGTATTGTAAGGATCATGAAAACGTATGCTGCCGAAAATGCGCATTTATATCCCACAAAAATTGCAAAGATCTAGTTCCACTTGAAAACGTCGTAGATAACGTAAAGAGCTCAGGTTATGTCCAAGAAATGGAACATTTGTTTGATGAATTGACCAAAAACATCAAAACAATTATTGCATCAGGACAGGATAATCTGGATATGTTAAATGTCATCAAGGCAAGCATTGAAAAAGAAATCAAACAGACCCGACTTGCCATCAATGGCTACCTTGATAAATTGGAAAAAGGGCTTTTGACAAAATTACAAGAGGCAAGTGATAGTGCAAAGGGTCAGATAATGAAATTGGTGGCTACCTTGGCAGAAAAAGAAAAAGAAATCCTTGAATGCCAGGACAATTTACAAATTATAAAATGACATGCGACAGATCTTGAAACTTTTCTTCGTTAAAAGAAAATTGAAGCTGAAATAACTAAGAATGAGCTGTTTGTGCAATCACTGATAGAAGACCTCAAGGTGTCTCAGAGAATGCATTGCAAGATTCATCAATCACTAAAGACCTTAACTATTGATGTACACTGTTTTGGCGAAGTGACGACCTCTATCACACCATGTGACATTACCTTAGTAATGCGAAAAGATAACCAAGCGCAGATGATAGTGGCTGGTGGACCTTCAACGTCCATTAGTAATATATGTTTAAAACTAAAGCATCAACTGACTACTGGTGGTAATGATATAACAGGATGTTCAATTCTAACTGGTGGTAAAATGGCATTTATTAACTTTCATCCGGTTTATCTACTAATACTAAATGTCGACGGATCAAAAGAGCGCAATCTTTCTCTACCCATATGGAATGCTCTTGATGTTGCATGTATCGACCAGAACACGGCCGCTATAGCATCGCCTACTGGAAAGTTCATCCAACTTGTTGATCTTAACACCGGTAAAGCCGTGAAATGTATCAATACGAATACAACATGTAGTGGTATTACTTCAACAAACGGGATGTTAGTGTTCTCTGCCATTGGTAAAGGTTTAAGAAAAGTGGATTTGAAAGATGAGAATATTGTTGAAATCGTTGCCTTCGCCGCTGATTCCTGGTCTCGTGTTACATCATTTAATGACAGACTGTACTACACCAATTCGAAGCGTGACGAAGTTGTGTGTTGCGACATTAACGGCACCATATTGTGGACATTTACAGATAAATCTGTTTTGAAGGATCCACATTCTATCACCGTAGATGATTATGGACACGTTTATGTGATCGGTGCCAATTCAACCAATGTCATCGTAATATCTCCTAATGGGAAGGAACACAGCACATTGTTGTCGACAGCAGGTATACTTGACAAACCAAGGGCACTTTATTATGACAGGAAAACTAAGCAGTTGCTTGTTGCCAACAGAAAGACATCTGCTTGTATATTCAGTGTTGATTATCAGTAAGCATTAACAACTGCTTTATCATGCGATATACACACATATGCATAGCTCTGTGTGTGTAGAAATCGGGGGGCGTGGTGGGAGGGAGATGTAAGAAAAAAACAATGCATAACGCCTTAACGCCAACTTCAAAACTATTTCAAGTAACCGTGGCGATAATTTTTGAGATGAACGAAACCGGCGTACCCGCTAAAACCACTGATCTACCGCATATAACTGATATATGTTAACCATATATGTATATGATAAGCTCTCGTGTTCAATTTTATAAAAGACATTTATTTCCAGAATGACGTTATAATAAACAATGAATACAATACGGTACCGGATTTGACAGTTTCCTGCGAAATCAACGTCATTATTTTTTATTATAGCAATATGTTGCTATGTCTAAAACAATTGTTTTCCATTCTGAAATAAGTTTCACTGAGGAAGGCTGTACGGTCAGGTGAAACGTCTGGGAAATGGAATAGAGTATTTAGCTGCTGACTATTTATCATATGCTTAGATACTTTTAGTTCAAAGATGATTGGTATTTAACCGACACATTCTACTTTCCTCGCTAGTAGTTATTTATCTCCGAGCATTCATTGACTCTGCCATTGTGCTGTCAATGTTTATCTTGATATTTATTACAATATGTGGGTTTTCAGAGTGGAAGTAAATCTCTACAGGTTTTCCTATCGTTCATTTACTAATGCATTTCCGTTAGAGAACCATTTATATAGAGAGGAGGGATCCTATTAACCGGCTTAATCCCGCCACAGATTTGTGTCTGTCCCAAACCATGACATGGATTTTCAACATCATATGTCATGTTCTTTTTGTGTTCAATGAGCTTAGATGAGAGGTGATTGTTCGCTTTGTTGATATTTTGGAGTTGTTAACCATCCCTGTTTAACTGATTTTTTTTGTTTATATGACTTTCCCTTTGTAAGATTGTTCGATAATTTTGTTATTACCCTTGTTTAAACTTTTTTTTCTTTTTCACAATATAAATTAATTAGGTGTTTACATTGAATATCTTTACCTTTTCCCATGCCAAAAATACAATAAAAAAGCTTGAACACCTGATTTCACCCCCGGTTATTAGTGGGGTCCGTGTTACTCGATCTTTAGTTTTATGCGTATGTTTTGTATATCGTTGTTTGTCCCTTTGTACCTTTTATTTTGGCTATTGTGTTGTCTGTTCTTCTTCGATTTACGGAGGGCACATGTGGCTCAATGAGCTAGGTAGTTGGATGACTTAGCAACTTATACAAGCCTACCACCAAAACAAATTACAAAAACGGGTGCACTCGACTCGCAGCCACAAGTGATAAAATTTTCCAGTTGCTTGCCCATGGTCGGTGGTCCTTACCGGGTACTTCGGCTTCCTCCATCACTAAAAGTGGTCGCCATGACATAGCTGAAATATTGCTGAAAGTGGTGTTAAGCACAAAAAATAAATTAATCAACCAATCGATTCACGGATTCCGATTACCCCTACGGTATCTTCAAACCCTTCGTAAGATGAGAGGTGATTGCTCATTTTGTTGATATTGGTTGAATTGTTGATAATTACTATATAAACTTATTTTTTCATAATATAAATTAATTAGGTGTTTGCATGTTATATTTTTACCTTATCCCATCCCATGCCATACTGTCGTCACAATGAACTTGATAACCTTTCAACTATTATTTACAGAGAATACTTACACAACTTAAAACAATATATACTGTTCATTGTAAAATAGCTTTACACTAATGAATATTCATCATATGTAAAATAGCTTTGCACTAATTTATATTTATCATATGTAAACTAGCTTTACACTAATGACTATTTATCATATGTAAAGTAGTGTACACTAATGAATATTAATCATACGTGAAATAGCTTTACACTAATGAATAGTTATCATATGTAAAATAGTTTTACACTAATAAATAGTCATCATATGTAAAATAGCTTTACACTAATGAATAGTTATCATATGTAATAGATTTACTCTAATAAGTAGTTATCATATAAAATAGATTTACTCTAATTAACAGTTATCATATAACATAGATTTACTCTAATTAACAGTTATCATATAAAATAGATTTACTCTAATACATAGTTATCATATAAAATAGATTTACTCTAATGAATAGTTATCATATAAAATAGATTTACTCTAATGAATAGTTATCATATAAAATAGATTTACTCTAATACATAGTTATCATATAAAATAGATTTACTCTAATACATAGTTATCATATAAAATAGATTTACTCTAATGAATAGTTATCATATAAAATAGATTTACTCTAATGAATAGTTATCATATAAAATAGATTTAATCTAATGAATAGCTATCATATAAAATAGATTTACTCTAATACATAGTTATCATATAAAATAGATTTACTCTAATTAACAGTTATCATATAAAATAGATTTACTCTAATACATAGTTATCATATAAAATAGATTTACTCTAATGAATAGTTATCATATAAAATAGATTTACTCTAATGAATAGTTATCATATAAAATAGATTTACTCTAATACATAGTTATCATATAAAATAGATTTACTCTAATACAAAGTTATCATATAAAATAGATTTACTCTAATGAATAGTTATCATATAAAATAGATTTACTCTAGTGAATAGTTATCATATAAAATAGATTTACTCCAATACAAAGTTATCATATAAAATAGATTTACTCTAATGAATAGTTATCATATAAAATAGATTTACTCTAATGAATAGTTATCATATAAAATAGATTTACTCTAATACATAGTTATCATATAAAATAGATTTACTCTAATGAATAGTTATCATATAAAATAGATTTACTCTAATGAATAGTTATCATATAAAATAGATTTACTCTAATACATAGTTATCATATAAAATAGATTTACTCTAATGAATAGTTATCATATAAAATAGATTTACTCTAATACATAGTTATCATATAAAATAGATTTACTCTAATTAACAGTTATCATATAAAATAGATTTACTCTAATACATAGTTATCATATAAAATAGATTTACTATAATGAATAGTTATCAAATAAAATAAATTTACTCTAATGAATAGTTATCATATAAAATAGATTTACTCTAATACATAGTTATCATATAAAATAGATTTACTCTAATGAATAGTTATCATATAAAATAGATTTACTCTAATGAATAGTTATCATATAAAATAGATTTACTCTAATACATAGTTATCATATAAAATAGATTTACTCTAATTAACAGTTATCATATAAAATAGATTTACTCTAATACATAGTTATCATATAAAATAGATTTACTCTAATGAATAGTTATCATATAAAATAGATTTACTCTAATGAATAGTTATCATATAAAATAGATTTACTCTAATACATAGTTATCATATAAAATAGATTTACTCTAATGAATAGTTATCATATAAAATAGATTTACTCTAATACATAGTTATCATATAAAATAGATTTACTCTAATGAATAGTTATCATATAAAATAGATTTACTCTAATACATAGTTATCATATAAAATAGATTTACTCTAATGAATAGCTATCATATAAAATAGATTTACTCTAATGAATTGTTATCATATAAAATAGATTTACTCTAATGAATAGTTATCATATAAAATAGATTTACTCTAATACATAGTTATCATATAAAATAGATTTACTCTAACGAATAGTTATCATATAAAATAGATTTACTCTAATGAATAGTTATCATATAAAATAGATTTACTCTAATGAATAGTCATCATATAAAATAGATTTACTCTAATACATAGTTATCATATAAAATAGATTTACTCTAATGAATGGTTATCATATAAAATAGATTTACTCTAATGAATAGCTATCATATAAAATAGATTTACTCTAATGAATAGTTATCATATAAAATAGATTTACTCTAATGAATAGTCATCATATAAAATAGATTTACTCTAATGAATAGTTATCATATAAAATAGATTTACTCTAATGAATAGTTATCATATAAAATAGATTTACTCTAATACATAGTTATCATATAAAATAGATTTACTCTAATACATAGTTATCATATAAAATAGATTTACTCTAATACATAGTTATCATATAAAATAGATTTACTCTAATGCATAGTTATCATATAAAATAGATTTACTCTAAGGAATAGTTATCATATAAAATAGATTTACTCTAACGAATAGTTATCATATAAAATAGATTTACTCTAATACATAGTTATCATATAAAATAGATTTACTCTAATGCATAGTTATCATATAAAATAGATTTACTCTAATGAATAGTTATCATATAAAATAGATTTACTCTAATGAATAGTCATCATATAAAATAGATTTACTCTAATACATAGTTATCATATAAAATAGATTTACTCTAATGAATAGTTATCATATAAAATAGATTTACTCTAATGAATAGTTATCATATAAAATACATTTACTCTAATACATAGTTATCATATAAAATAGATTTACTCTAATTAACAGTTATCATATAAAATAGATTTACTCTAATACATAGTTATCATATAAAATAGATTTACTCTAATGAATAGTTATCATATAAAATAGATTTACTCTAATGAATAGTTATCATATAAAATAGATTTACTCTAATACATAGTTATCATATAAAATAGATTTACTCTAATGAATAGTTATCATATAAAATAGATTTACTCTAATACATAGTTATCATATAAAATAGATTTACTCTAATACATAGTTATCATATAAAATAGATTTACTCTAATGAATAGCTATCATATAAAATAGATTTACTCTAATGAATAGCTATCATATAAAATAGATTTACTCTAATGAATAGCTATCATATAAAATAGATTTACTCTAATACATAGTTATCATATAAAATAGATTTACTCTAACGAATAGTTATCATATAAAATAGATTTACTCTAATGAATAGTTATCATATAAAATAGATTTACTCTAATGAATAGTCATCATATAAAATAGATTTACTCTAATACATAGTTATCATATAAAATAGATTTACTCTAATGAATAGTTATCATATAAAATAGATTTACTCTAATGAATAGCTATCATATAAAATAGATTTACTCTAATGAATAGTTATCATATAAAATAGATTTACTCTAATGAATAGTCATCATATAAAATAGATTTACTCTAATGAATAGTTATCATATATAATAGATTTACTCTAATGAATAGTTATCATATAAAATAGATATACTCTAATGAATAGTAATCATATAAAATAGATTTACTCTAATACATAGTTATCATATAAAATAGATTTACTCTAATACATAGTTATCATATAAAATAGATTTACTCTAATGCATAGTTATCATATAAAATAGATTTACTCTAATGAATAGTTATCATATAAAATAGATTTACTCTAATGAATAGTCATCATATAAAATAGATTTACTCTAATACATAGTTATCATATAAAATAGATTTACTCTAATGAATAGTTATCATATAAAATAGATTTACTCTAATGAATAGTTATCATATAAAATAGATTTACTCTAATACATAGTTATCATATAAAATAGATTTACTCTAACGAATAGTTATCATATAAAATAGATTTACTCTAATGAATAGTTATCATATAAAATAGATTTACTCTAATGAATAGTCATCATATAAATTAGATTTACTCTAATACATAATTATCATATAAAATAGATTTACTCTAATGAATAGTTATCACATAAAATAGATTTACTCTAATGAATAGCTATCATATAAAATAGATTTACTCTAATGAATAGTTATCATATAAAATAGATTTACTCTAATGAATAATTATCATATACAATAGATTTACTCTAATACATAGTTATCATATAAAATAGATTTACTCTAATACATAGTTATCATATAAAATAGATTTACTCTAATACATAGTTATCATATAAAATAGATTTACTCTAATGCATAGTTATCATATAAAATAGATTTACTCTAATGAATAGTCATCATATAAAATAGATTTACTCTAATGAATAGTTATCATATAAAATAGATTTACTCTAATACATAGTTATCATATAAAATAGGTTTACTCTAATGAATAGTTATCATATAAAATAGATTTACTCTAATACATAGTTATCATATAAAATAGATTTACTCTAATGCATAGTTATCATATAAAATAGATTTACTCTAATACATAGTTATCATATAAAATAGATTTACTCTAATGCATAGTTATCATATAAAATAGATTTACTCTAATGAATAGTCATCATATAAAATAGATTTACTCTAATGAATAGTTATCATATAAAATAGATTTACTCTAATTAACAGTTATCATATAAAATAGATTCACTCTAATACATAGTTATCATATAAAATAGATTTACTCTAATGAATAGTTATCATATAAAATAGATTTACTCTAATGAATAGTTATCATATAAAATAGATTTACTCTAATACATAGTTATCATATAAAATCGATTTACTCTAATACATATTCATCATATAAAATAGATTTACTCTAATGAATAGTTATCATATAAAATAGATTTACTCTAATGAATAGTTATCATATAAAATAGATTTACTCTAATACATAGTTATCATATAAAATAGATTTACTCTAATGAATAGTTATCATATAAAATAGATTTACTCTAATGAATAGTTATCATATAAAATAGATTTACTCTAATACATAGTTATCATATAAAATAGATTTACTCTAATGAATAGTTATCATATAAAATAGATTTACTCTAATGAATAGTTATCATATAAAATAGATTTACTCTAATACATAGTTATCATATAAAATAGGTTTACTCTAATGAATAGTTATCATATAAAATAGATTTACTCTAATACATAGTTATCATATAAAATAGATTTACTCTAATGCATAGTTATCATATAAAATAGATTTACTCTAATACATAGTTATCATATAAAATAGATTTACTCTAATGCATAGTTATCATATAAAATAGATTTACTCTAATGAATAGTCATCATATAAAATAGATTTACTCTAATGAATAGTTATCATATAAAATAGATTTACTCTAATTAACAGTTATCATATAAAATAGATTCACTCTAATACATAGTTATCATATAAAATAGATTTACTCTAATGAATAGTTATCATATAAAATAGATTTACTCTAATGAATAGTTATCATATAAAATAGATTTACTCTAATACATAGTTATCATATAAAATCGATTTACTCTAATACATATTCATCATATAAAATAGATTTACTCTAATGAATAGTTATCATATAAAATAGATTTACTCTAATGAATAGTTATCATATAAAATAGATTTACTCTAATACATAGTTATCATATAAAATAGATTTACTCTAATGAATAGTTATCATATAAAATAGATTTACTCTAATGAATAGTTATCATATAAAATAGATTTACTCTAATACATAGTTATCATATAAAATAGATTTACTCTAATGAATAGTTATCATATAAAATAGATTTACTCTAATGAATAGTTATCATATAAAATAGATTTACTCTAATACATAGTTATCATATAAAATAGATTTACTCTAATGAATAGTTATCATATAAAATAGATTTACTCTAATACATAGTTATCATATAAAATAGATTTACTCTAGTTAACAGTTATCATATAAAATAGATTTACTCTAATACATAGTTATCATATAAAATAGATTTACTCTAATGAATAGTTATCATATAAAATAGATTTACTCTAATTAATAGTTATCATATAAAATAGATTTACTCTAATACATAGTTATTATATAAAATAGATTTACTCTAATGAATAGGTATCATATAAAATAGATTTACTCTAATGAATAGTCATCATATAAAATAGATTTACTCTAATACATAGTTATCATATAAAATAGATTTACTCTAATGAATAGTTATCATATAAAATAGATTTACTCTAATGAATAGTTATCATATAAAATAGATTTACTCTAATACATAGTTATCATAAAAAATAGATTTACTCTAACGAATAGTTATCATATAAAATAGATTTACTCTAATGAATAGTTATCATATAAAATAGATTTACTTTAATGAATAGTCATCATATAAAATAGATTTACTCTAATACATAGTTATCATATAAAATAGATTTACTCTAATGAATAGTTATCATATAAAATAGATTTACTCTAATGAATAGCTATCATATAAAATAGATTTACTCTATTGAATAGTTATCATATAAAATAGATTTACTCTAATGAATAGTATTCATATAAAATAGATTTACTCTAATGAATAGTTATCATATAAAATAGATTTACTCTAATGAATAGTTATCATATAAAATAGATTTACTCTAATACATAGTTATCATATAAAATAGATTTACTCTAATACATAGTTATCATATAAAATAGATTTACTCTAATACATAGTTATCATATAAAATAGATTTACTCTAATGCATAGTTATCATATAAAATAGATTTACTCTAATGAATAGTCATCATATAAAATAGATTTACTCTAATGAATAGTTATCATATAAAATAGATTTACTCTAATACATAGTTATCATATAAAATAGGTCTACTCTAATGAATAGTTATCATATAAAATAGATTTACTTTAATACATAGTTATCATATAAAATAGATTTACTCTAATGCATAGTTATCATATAAAATAGATTTACTCTAATACATAGTTATCATATAAAATAGATTTACTCTAATGAATAGTTATCATATAAAATAGATTTACTCTAATGAATAGTTATCATATAAAATAGATTTACTCTAATACATAGTTATCATATAAAATAGATTTACTCTAATGAATAGTTATCATATAAAATAGATTTACTCTAATGAATAGTTATCATATAAAATAGATTTACTCTAATACATAGTTATCATATAAAATAGATTTACTCTAATGAATAGTTATCATATAAAATAGATTTACTCTAATACATAGTTATCATATAAAATAGATTTACTCTAGTTAACAGTTATCATATAAAATAGATTTACTCTAATACATAGTTATCATATAAAATAGATTTACTCTAATGAATAGTTATCATATAAAATAGATTTACTCTAATTAATAGTTATCATATAAAATAGATTTACTCTAATACATATTTATTATATAAAATAGATTTACTCTAATGAATAGGTATCATATAAAATAGATTTACTCTAATGAATAGTCATCATATAAAATAGATTTACTCTAATACATAGTTATCATATAAAATAGATTTACTCTAATGAATAGTTATCATATAAAATAGATTTACTCTAATGAATAGTTATCATATAAAATAGATTTACTCTAATACATAGTTATCATAAAAAATAGATTTACTCTAACGAATAGTTATCATATAAAATAGATTTACTCTAATGAATAGTTATCATATAAAATAGATTTACTTTAATGAATAGTCATCATATAAAATAGATTTACTCTAATACATAGTTATCATATAAAATAGATTTACTCTAATGAATAGTTATCATATAAAATAGATTTACTCTAATGAATAGCTATCATATAAAATAGATTTACTCTATTGAATAGTTATCATATAAAATAGATTTACTCTATTGAATAGTTATCATATAAAATAGATTTACTCTAATGAATAGTCATCATATAAAATAGATTTACTCTAATGAATAGTTATCATATAAAATAGATTTACTCTAATGAATAGTTATCATATAAAATAGATTTACTCTAATACATAGTTATCATATAAAATAGATTTACTCTAATACATAGTTATCATATAAAATAGATTTACTCTAATACATAGTTATCATATAAAATAGATTTACTCTAATGCATAGTTATCATATAAAATAGATTTACTCTAATGAATAGTCATCATATAAAATAGATTTACTCTAATGAATAGTTATCATATAAAATAGATTTACTCTAATACATAGTTATCATATAAAATAGGTTTACTCTAATGAATAGTTATCATATAAAATAGATTTACTTTAATACATAGTTATCATATAAAATAGATTTACTCTAATGCATAGTTATCATATAAAATAGATTTACTCTAATACATAGTTATCATATAAAATAGATTTACTCTAATGAATAGTTATCATATAAAATAGATTTACTCTAATACATAGTTATCATATAAAATAGATTTACTCTAATGAATAGTTATCATATAAAATAGATTTACTCTAATGAATAGTTATCATATAAAATAGATTTACTCTAATACATAGTTATCATATAAAATAGATTTACTCTAATGAATAGTTATCATATAAAATAGATTTACTCTAATACATAGTTATCATATAAAATAGATTTACTCTAGTTAACAGTTATCATATAAAATAGATTTACTCTAATACATAGTTATCATATAAAATAGATTTACTCTAATGAATAGTTATCATATAAAATAGATTTACTCTAATTAATAGTTATCATATAAAATAGATTTACTCTAATACATATTTATTATATAAAATAGATTTACTCTAATGAATAGGTATCATATAAAATAGATTTACTCTAATGAATAGTCATCATATAAAATAGATTTACTCTAATACATAGTTATCATATAAAATAGATTTACTCTAATGAATAGTTATCATATAAAATAGATTTACTCTAATGAATAGTTATCATATAAAATAGATTTACTCTAATACATAGTTATCATAAAAAATAGATTTACTCTAACGAATAGTTATCATATAAAATAGATTTACTCTAATGAATAGTTATCATATAAAATAGATTTACTTTAATGAATAGTCATCATATAAAATAGATTTACTCTAATACATAGTTATCATATAAAATAGATTTACTCTAATGAATAGTTATCATATAAAATTGATTTACTCTAATGAATAGCTATCATATAAAATAGATTTACTCTATTGAATAGTTATCATATAAAATAGATTTACTCTAATGAATAGTCATCATATAAAATAGATTTACTCTAATGAATAGTTATCATATAAAATAGATTTACTCTAATGAATAGTTATCATATAAAATAGATTTACTCTAATACATAGTTATCATATAAAATAGATTTACTCTAATACATAGTTATCATATAAAATAGATTTACTCTAATACATAGTTATCATATAAAATAGATTTACTCTAATGCATAGTTATCATATAAAATAGATTTACTCTAATGAATAGTCATCATATAAAATAGATTTACTCTAATGAATAGTTATCATATAAAATAGATTTACTCTAATACATAGTTATCATATAAAATAGGTTTACTCTAATGAATAGTTATCATATAAAATAGATTTACTTTAATACATAGTTATCATATAAAATAGATTTACTCTAATGCATAGTTATCATATAAAATAGATTTACTCTAATACATAGTTATCATATAAAATAGATTTACTCTAATGCATTGTTATCATATAAAATAGATTTACTCTAATGAATAGTCATCATATAAAATAGATTTACTCTAATGAATAGTTATCATATGAAATAGATTTACTCTAATGAATAGTCATCATATAAAATAGATTTACTCTAATGAATAGTTATCATATAAAATAGATTTACTCTAATACATAGTTATCATATAAAATAGATTTACTCTAATGAATAAATAGCATATAAAATAGATTTACTCTAATACATAGTTATCATATAAAATAGATTTACTCTAATGGATAGTTATCATATAAAATAGATTTACTCTAATGAATAGTTATCATATAAAATATATTTACTCCAATGAATAGTTATCATATAAAATAGATTTACTCTAATGAATAGATATCATATAAAATAGATTTACTCTAATGAATAGTTATCATATAAAATAGATTTACTCTAATGAATAGTCATCATATAAAATAGATTTACTCCAATGATTAGTTATCATATAAAATAGATTTACTCTAATGAATAGTTATCAAATAAAATAGATTTACTCTAATGAATAGTTATCATATAAAATAGATTTACTCTAATGAATAGTTATCATATAAAATAGATTTACTCTAATGAATAGTTATCATATAAAATAGATTTACTCCAATGAATAGTTATCATATAAAATAGATTTACTGTAATGAATAGTTATCATATAAAATAGACTTACTCTAATGAATAGTTATCATATAAAATAGATTTACTCTAATGAATAGTTATCATATAAAATAGATTTACTCTAATGAATAGTTATCATATAAAATAGATTTACTCTAATGAATAGTTATCATATAAAATAGATTTACTCTAATGAATAGTTATCATATAAAATAGATTTACTCTAATAAGTAGTTATCATATAAAATAGATTTACTCTAATGAGTAGCTATCATATATAATAGATTTACTCTAATGAATAGTTATCATATAAAATAGATTTACTCTAATGAATAGTTATCATATAAAATAGATTTACTCTAATAAGTAGTTATCATATAAAATAGATTTACTCTAATGAGTAGCTATCATATATAATAGATTTACTCTAATGAATAGTTATCATATAAAATAGATTTACTCTAATGAGTAGCTATCATATAAAATAGGTTTACTCTAATGAATAGATATCATATAAAATAGATTTACTCTAATTAACAGTTATCATATAAAATAGATTTACTCTAATGAATAGTTATCATATAAAATAGATTTACTCTAATGAATAGTTATCATATAAAATAGATTTACTCTAATGAATAGTTATCATATAAAATAGATTTACTCTAATGAATAGTTATCATATGCTTAAATTAATTAAAAATTGGGTGTTTGTATTTTGTATTTTGTATTGGTACCTTATCTCATGTCGCTTCATCTTGTTGTCATAATTTAATGACTAAAAGTACAGGAACAAAAAGACAAAAGATGTTTGAGACAGAAAGCTGCATATTGATCAACACGAACCTCACTAAAAGCCATTGAGTGAACACAGATGCTCCTCAAAGGTTAACAGTTCCTGTTACACTAATATCACCTGTGGTGTAAATATAGAGTATGTAGATGTACATAAAGCAAAAACTTTTCAGAAGTGTCTAATACACAACGGTTTGTGATGAGTGTATCATTAGCTTTATTAAAGATGCTACACTCAGTTTCTACATGACAAAATATGATCAAGTATTTCATTTGACTGAAATTCAGTATTCTGTCGGACCTTTCCATGATTTCTGTACCAGCACTCCCAGTAAAATCGTTTTCATTGATTAAGCTAAAGTTGAACTGGAACTGCGATTACATCATGTTGTTGTTTCAGATGTATCAGTTGTTTCAAAATATGATTTTTATCAGAATGGGATTGATTTAGACAGTGATGTGAGCATGACTATATACATAATTCACTGTTTGAGGAATGTAAAGTTATTACCTCTCTTTTCTTATTTATTAAAGAGTTGTCTTTCGTTGATAGGTAGTTTGATACACATCATGGGATGATTTATAGATATGCATTAATGCTATGGAAAGATATGAGGACATGAGGCGAGTACAAAAAAAAAAATTCTCTTACTTTTGCATCGTCCAGTGGTCTTTACATTCATTCGTTATGGACATGAGGCCCGTACATACAGAAGCAATATGGAATAGAAGGTTTGTCCGGACACACTCATTATCCAGTATATAAATATAAGCTGATGTTTTTGTATCTATATTACAAATAGTGTTGATCATACTGAAAAGCTGTTCAACAATATTTGTTGCATGTCTTTTATTATTATTTCTGTTATTTCTTAAATCAAACTATCTTGTAAAGTATTCAGGAAATTATTTGCACTTTCATCCTCATTTTGGTGGAACATTTTGCTAACTTCAGCGAGTAAAGTTAAAACACTAATGTATTTAAGACAAATATTAAGAACTACATTTTTGATTCTTCAAACCATCAATGAAGTCAAGTGTATGATTCATTATTCTATTGATAAGTCATTTTTAGCTCACCTTGCTAAAGGCAATGTGAGCTTTTGCCATCACTTGGCGTCCGTCGTCCGTCGTCCGTCGTCCGTCGTCCGTTGTTCGTCGTCTGTCGTCCATTAACTTTACACATTTTAATCTCCTCCGAAACCACTTGGCCAAATGAACCGAAACTTGGTAGGAAGCATCTAGGGAAGGTCCTCTATAAAGATTGCCCATTTACATCCCAATCCATTAACAAACATGGCCGCCATAGGCAATTCTTGTTTCTGATTGGTTCATTTCTAAAACAAACTTCTCCATTGTAGTAAAGTGTTAACTCTTGCCATTAAACTGTTAAAAGAAAGATAACTCTTGCCATTATATCCCTTAGAAATTAACTAATGCTGATGTAGTGTAACATGTTCATACTATACATTACATGTAGGTATTCACACTTTAATATTCTTTTTAGCTCACCTTGCCAAAGGCAATGTGGACATTTGGCATCACTTGGCGTCCGTCATCTGTTAATTTTTCACATTTTAATCTTCTCCTCTGAAACCCATCAGCCCAATGAACTGAAACTTAGTAGAAAGCATTTATGGAAGGACCTCTCTAAAGAGTGCACATTTTGTGATGATCCATTACCAAAGATGGGCACTACAGGCAATTCTTGATTCTGATTGGCCAATATTTTCAAATATCCTCCTCTGAAACCACTAGACCAAATTAACCGAAATTTGGTAGGAAGCATCTCCGGAATGTCCTCTATGACGATTGCTCATTTTGTCACAATCGGTTAACAACCATGGCAACAACAGGTAATTCTTGTTTCCGATTGGTCGATATCTAAAAAATGGCGGGGAGGGGAATATAACCAGTAAAAGAGCTAGTTCGTAGAAGGCTATGGGACGCGGACGTCGCACAGGACACCCCAACCAACATGTTGTACTACTACTAAGAAAATAATACGGAAAAAAGTACGAGGAGAAACAAGTGCGGGGGAAAAAAATCTCCTCCTCTGAAACTGCTTAGCCAAATGAACCGAAACTTTGTAGGAAGCATCTACCTGTATGGAAGGTTTTGTATTAAGCTTCCTCAAAGCAGAATGAAAGGTGAGCGACATAGGCTCAGCCCACTGAGCCTCGAGTCTATTATATTCTTATGACATATGATCTATTTTCCTAGTATGTTATTGTGCTAAAATCTAGATGCGTTTGTTTTGAATTATGTTTGATTAGTATGATTGTAATGTAATGTAATACAATATCATATCCTCTATTGTGTAATCTGAAGGCATCATGGTAGATTAGTGTAGCTAACTGAGTTCATCCTCATAAAATAAAGTATTATTATTATGAATATTATTATTACTATTATTATTATTATTATTGTTGTAATTAAGCTGTTACTTTTTACGAGTAAATCGTTTAGCTTTGCCAATGATACAATGGAGCATGGGAAATAATTGACGCTTCGTTTTAAATGATAATAAGACTGTTGGTCAGTTATACTCTTGACAAAAGTCCGCAGCCGAACAATTCGAGAAATAGAAATATAAAATATGATATGACCACCTCATCTGTAATAGTTTGAGACATAGTATTCTGAAGTGAGTAGTAAACAGATTGGTGTTGTAATGGTTAGCGTGATCGTCTCGAGTGCCAGGTAGATCCTAGGTTCCAGACCCCATCAGGTCAAACCAAAACTATGAAATTTGGATTTGCTACTTTCTCATCAAAATGCATCATTAAGGAGTAAAAGCAGACTAATTGATTCGGAATCAGGATAATGTCTACCCGTGGCCTGCTGTTGCAGTGAACTGGTACCATAAATTCCAAAAATAAGCGTGTTCATATAGTACAAAACATATCATCGAATGGCTACATATAGCTGTAAAATGATCACTTGGCGTTAAATAACAATCCTTCACTAACTTGCCATGAATTGAGTATCTGTTTCTCGTTTTCCGTGGTCTTCGTGGAGTGAATAGTAGAAAGTGTGAGGTTTTCACTATCAATGAGCGTAAAAGATTAAAATAAACATGTTGCTATCAGATGAAAGCTTAAACAGTGATGGTCAACAATTCAACCAATATCTACAAAGCGAACAATCATTTCTTACCTCAAATCATTGAATATAAAGAAGGCCACGACATAGGACGTTGAAAATCGAGGTCCTGGCTTAGGACAGGTACCAACAAATGTTGCTGCTGTGAACAACCGGTTAATGACATCACAGCCACCACCCTCTTGATAATTTGATCTCCAACGGAAATTCCTATATAAACAACCAACAAACAAAACATTGCACATATTACCTTCCAAAAATCATATATAATCACAAAAAGGATTGACAACACAAACACGGAAAGCTCAATAACAAGAGTCAGTGAAATCTTCTATACCATTAGCTTAATCCTTTGTGTTCCGGTTGTCATCAAAATTGTGAAACACAATGCAGAAGACAACAAGTAAATTCGTACAGAAAAAAAGGATTAAACACTATTTACCATAAAAAATAATCCGGTGCAATTTTAGTTTCCATATTAAGTGAAAAATATTCAGAGATTAGTGCATGACATTTTCTATATACGTCTTGTTAACAACTCGAGACTTCCATATGAATTCCGACAGTGAACCTGGGAGCTGATATTGATCGAGGGCTGATACCAGGGACGACATGGAAAAATTCATGTGGTAATATATTTATCACATAGTTCACATTGACTTTTTTCATTCATTGACTTTAATATTTCTGAAAAGATCTTTGAACTGACAAATTGCAAAAATAAATCCTTAAGAGAGTTGCCTTTGTTCAACTTGCAAATATTTTTGCTTCGAGACTGGTTTCAAAAAGATATCAAACAATGTCGATCTGTACAGTGACGTTAGAAAGTGTTTGTAAAATCTACCCAAGACGTTGACATTTGAATGGATATTTCTATTCAACACGACGTATACATTTGATCTAAATATTATGTTTCAAGTTATTTAAACTTTATTCCAATATTTTGAAATGTGCTAATTTGATTGAAATACGATTATGCATGTCTTTATGCACCATCTTTCTTATACCTTGACATGCAATCTTCGAGACCACTGCGCAGATACAGGAAGTTTATTTCCGGGGCAAATACGGATATTTGAGGGCAAAAAACCAACTTTGACTTCTAGCTATTATTGGACATGAACAATTCTAGCAGCCTAAATATGGTCATTTGTAACATAATTCTCCAACAATATTGCAGCATATTAATTGTAAAAGTATAATGTGTAAATATTATCATTTGTACCGATGTATTACTGTATTATGATAACTGTGACCGTAAAGAAAACCTAATTATGAAAAGAAAGTTTAAACAGTGATGGTCTTACATTACAACAATATCAATAAATCGAACAATCACCTCTCATCTTAACTCACTGAACACAAAGTAAGGACCACGACCGACCACGTTGGAAATCCATGTCCTGGCTTTAGACAGAGACAAGATATGGCGGGGTTAAACCAGTTACTGGGATCTCGACCCCCTTGATTACTGGATATCCAACGGTAATACAAATTTAAACAAACGATAAAAACATGCACATATTAACTTTCACTCAAATAGACCTATACTATCACAAAAATGAATGACACAATACCAGGGTCAATGATAGTCTGGTACTCAAGACCCATTGGATTGTTTTGTTGTAAAAGGTGACTGAATCCATGCTTGTAATTGTGGCCTCCATAAGCGATCAGAAACTCCATCTCCGCAAAGGACCAACAAAATATTTAAAAATACATTTGTATTGATATTCATTAAAACAGCCGTAACCTGACCCATCTATCAACACCAAAATTCGAGGGTTCACGGGAGCATTTGTGGTCGTGTTCGTATAGTAGTTGGATTTACAATTACCTATGCAATCAGTGCCTATCACCACAAAAGTTGTGAGTTCGAATCTCGTTCAGACGAGGTTTACTCGATACAACATTACGTGATAAAGTTTGTCAGTGACTTGCGGCAGAGCGATTGTTTTCTCAGAGTACTCCGGTTACCTCTACTAATAAAAACTGGCCGCTACGATATAACTGAAATATTGTTGAAAGTGGTGTTAAGCACAATGACCCTCCTTACCCGAGGGATCACGAGTACCAGACTAGGTAAATAAATGTTTTATTGCAGTAAGATGCCGAAATATGATAATGTTTTAGTGGTATTATGCAGCATTGTGATAGGTTTTAGTGGTAAAATACAAAATACTAATAACTTGAGACAAAAGACAAAAGATTGATAATTCAGGCGGTAAAATATAACTTGTAGTGGTAAAATACAAACTACTGAAAATTTAGGAGGTAAAATATAGTTTGCAGTGGTGGTATAATGCTAAATAATGATATGTATATATCTTTATATTGATATCGTTGAACAGGTCAATCGGGTCAAATTAAACTGGGATATAACACGCACGAGTCTGGTAAATCTAGTACATACCATGTTGTATTCGATCCTTCATTTCCAGAAACTCCTGCATTAGTATATGGACTCATCCATTTGGATTCGACCGAATACGAAAATGCACGCATCACAACTTCTGTAAATTGTCTGAGTAAAACTGGATTTAATTTGACAATTGAATTCTGGAAACCCAATCTAACGTACGATGCTTGGGTGCAATGGATGGCCTGCCCAAAGTAGTTCTGACTTGCAATACACAGCTGATGTAATGTTGAAGAACTCGATTATACCTTGTAATATATAAAGTATTCTTATTATTAAAAAATGCTTTCACTTATTCATCCACACAATCAAGAAATGTTTGAAGATATCAAAGGTGTTATAAGACGCCGTAATTCACAGAATGACAGACAATACAATGTCCAGATTAAAAGAACAAAAGGTGTTATAAGACGCCGTAAATCACAGAATGACAGACAATACAATATCCAGATTAAAAGAACAAAAGGTGTTATAAGACGCCGTAAATCACAGAATGACAGACAATACAATGTCCAGATTAAAAGAACAAAAGGTGTTATAAGACGCCGTAAGTCACAGAATGACAGACAATACAATGTCCAGATTAAAAGAACAAAAGGTGTTATAAGACGCCGTAAATCACAGAATGACAGACAATACAATGTCCAGATTAAAAGAACAAAAGGTGTTATAAGACGCCGTAAGTCACAGAATGACAGACAATACAATGTCCAGATTAAAAGAACAAAAGGTGTTATAAGACGCCGTAAATCACAGAATGACAGACAATACAATGTCCAGATTAAAAGAACAAAAGGTGTTATAAGACGCCGTAAATCACAGAATGACAGACAATACAATGTCCAGATTAAAAGAACAAAAGGTGTTATAAGACGCCGTAAATCACAGAATGACAGACAATACAATGTCCAGATTAAAAGAACAAAATGTGTTATAAGACGCCGTAAATCACAGAATGACAGACAATACAATGTCCAGATTAAAAGAACAAAGGGTGTTATAAGACGGCGTAAATCACAGAATGACAGACAATGCAATGTCCAGATTAAAAGGTACCGTCCTCTTCTCATCTGTGGTCCATCGTTGGTATCAACCTTCGATCG
>OY726526.1:17441915-17704415 GCA_963383655.1 Bathymodiolus septemdierum | reverse complement strand
ATCACTGGGTCGATAACTCTGTTGTGTACTCTTAGTCCCCGTGAGTATCATTCGCCCAGTAAGCTGTGCTTCGGCACTTACATGGTTTATTAGATATATTTGTTACCGGAATTTACAGTTCCTAGATAATATAATTATTGATAAAACTAGGATTTTCCTTCCTCCGACATAGGTGACCTTAGCCGATTGTTGGTCATAATCTTTAGGCCCTTTGGCTGTATTGCTCTCAAAACTTTAATTTATTTTGCTGTCCGATCTTGAGTGTACCGATGAAGGTTCCAGAAACGCGTCGGGTGCACTAAATTTTATATCTACGTTTCATTGCTTCGTTCATAGCCTTCTCCCTGGCTACATTGTATTCGGTCCATGATAATTTATTCGTGAATCGTGAGTAAAACCTCTACACAAAATATTCGCGTTCTCTAAATTAAGATATAGTGAAAAAGTAAATAACCTAGTTCTTGACCTTTTAATCCCGTTACACCCTAAAACACCTTATATTCAATGGGTTAACAGCGTTTGGCAAAATAAACAGTTATTCAAACATATACATATATTGTGGGGATGGTATTGCTAGAGTGCGAAAACTAAGTAATCTATTCCTGGGAACTTGATCGACAGAGGCCATCCTATAAAATGTCTGGGGACATTTTACCTGTTTGGTCTAGGACAATGTACACCCGCATGTATCAGCGGTTGTGTGCATATCTGTTGTGCATTACTAGTGCAATTTTCGAATTTCACATTTCAGAGATGCATGATGTAAAACAAAAACAATTTACCCGTGTACACAAGCTTTTAATAATTGTAATATCAACATTGCTTAATTATGCCAAGTCATGTTACACTTGTGTTCGTTTGCATATGTCCATGTGTCTTATGTCTGGTAACAATTTGTCTGATAGGTCTACGGAAATGTACACCAAGATCTATATACGGTTGTGTGCATATATGTTGTGCATTAATAGTGCAATATCCGAACAGGTGCTTCATTGCACATTTCAGAGTTGCATGACGTAAAACAAAACCAATTTACTCGTGTACACAAACTTTTATTGTTGTAATCTCAACATTGTTTAATTTTCCCAAATCCTGATACGCTTGTATTTATTTGCAATATAATGTTAAAAAAAAATAAAATACCCGACTGTCGGGACAAATACAAAACACAATCTATTGTAGAAACAGAGGTAAAATCGATATAACTAACACATATATACATTACTACACAACATCGTGGCTTGGTACAGGCACTTCAACAAAAAGTGGCGGGTTAACTTAGTTTGATGTGTCAATGTAATGATGCATGTAAACCACATGGACGTCCATACATTAGTGTGCTAATAAACCATCCTCAGTCTAAGTTGCTGGTCAGATATGTAAATAGTATCAAAAGAAACACCTGAACCTCTGACTGACATATTTCCTTTTTACCGAAATTATTCATAGCGTGTGAAAAAGGATTGAAGATACCAAAAAGGACATTGAAAGCTGTAAATCGAGGTAAGGGCAATACAGTGACCAAAAGAAAACAGTGAGAAAAAAATGAAAAAAAAAACAAAGATCTGCAAAACACTACACAGAAAACAAAGATCGAGCAACATGAACCCCACTAAAAACGACGTGTGTACTCAGGTGCTCAGGATTAGTAAGTCGGGCTCCACTTGTGGCATCCGTCCTGTTGCTCCAGTTAAAATCCGGTATTAAGCAATGAATGGAGGAACGGAACGAGAAGAAACCTGAAGATTGAGCAACACGAACTACACAGAAATCCGTTGGTCATCTGTGACACATATATTCAAAAAGCTTTCTATCCTCACGAATAAAGCTAAAATAGTGCTAACTTTACAGCAATTAATCAATCAATCAATCAATCAATAATATAAACCAAAACATGTCTACAGAAAAAAAAACATCAATCCACACAAAAGATGGTGTGTACTCACTCCAAAACAATATTGCTGTCATATTAAGCTTTCATTCAAAATATTCTATTTTAATAGGAACTTACAAAATGGCGACTTCAACAGTTGCATGTAATATGTGTAGTGTGCGTCACATCACTAAATCATCAGCAGTCTGGTGCTCTGAGTGTGATGAAGGTTTTTGTACTGATTGTAAAGAATACCATAGCATTGCCAAAGCATCACGAGACCACGTCACAATAACTATTGGTGAATACCAGAAATTACCTTCCTTTATCGTCGGAATTAATCCGCTCTGTGATGAACATCGCGAAAAGTACCAAACATATTGCAAGGAACATGAAAACGTATGCTGCCGAAAATGCGTATTTACATGCCACAAAAATTGCAAAGATCTAGTTCCACTTGAAGACGTCGTAGAAAACGTAAAGAGTTCGGGTTCTGTCCAAGAAATGGAACATTTGTTTGATGACTTGACCAAAAACATCAAGACAATTATTGCATCAGGACAGGATAACCTTGATATGTTAAATGAAACCAAGGCAAGCATTGAAACAGAAATCAATCAGACCCGACTTGCCATCAATGGATACCTTGATAAATTGGAAAAAGAGCTTTTGACAAAATTACAAGAGGCAAGTGATAGCGTAAAGGATCAGATAATTGAATTGGTGGCTACCTTGGCAGAAAAAGAAAGAGAAATCCTTGAATGCCAGGACAATTTACAACATATAAAATCACACGCGACAGACCTTCAAACATTTCTTGGTTTGAAACAAATAGAAGCTGAGATAACTAAGAATGAGCGGTTTGTGCAATCACTGATAGATAATCAAAAGATCTATAAGAGCATGCTGCATTGTAAGATTGATCAAGCGCTAAAGACTTTAACTACTGATGTACACTGTTTTGGCGAAGTGACTACCTCTATCACACCATGTGACATTACCTTAGTAAGGAGAAAAGATAAACAAGCGCAGATGATGGTTGCTGGTGGACCTTCAAGGTCTATTGGTAATATATGTTTAAACCTTAAGCATCAATTGACTACTGGTGGTAATCAGATAACAGGTTGTTCCATTCTTACTGGTGGTAAAATGGCATTTATTAACTATCATTTGGTATATCTACTAATACTAAATGCCGACGGATCAACAGACCGCAAATTTCCCCTGCATATATCGTATGGAATGGATGTTGCATGTATCGACGAGAACACAGCCGCTGTAACATCGCCTGTTGATAAATATATCACGCTTGTTGATCTTAGCACAGGAAAAATCGGGAAATGCATCAATTCTAATACAATCTGTTGTGGTATTACTTCAGCAAACGGAATGTTAGTGTTCTCTGCCATTGGTAAAGGTTTAAGAAAAGTGGATTTGAAGGATGAGAGTATTGTTGAAATCGTGAACTCCAGTGCTCCTTTTTGGTCTTATGTTACCTCATTAAATGACAGACTGTTCTACACCAATTCAGAACGTAACGAAGTTGAGTGCTGCGATATCAACGGCACCATATTGTGGACTTTTACAGATACATCTGTTTTGAAAGCACCACGTTCTATCGACGTAGATGAATATGGAAACGTTTATGTGGTCGGTACAGATTCAGTCAATGTCATCGTAATATCTCCTGATGGGAAGGAACACAGGCAATTGTTGTCGAAAGCAGATAGACTTGACGTTCCATCGGCACTGTATTATGAAAGGAAAACAAGACAGTTGCTAGTTGCCAACCAAAATACATCTGCTTTTCTATACAGTGTTGATTATCAGTAAACCTTAACAACTGCTTTATTATGCGGCATACACACGCATATGTTTATATATATGTGTGTGTGTGTGTGTAATAAGGGGGGGGGGGCGTAAGAAAAACATTGTTTTACACTTTAACACCAACTTCTACATTATTTAAATGAACCGTGGCGATCATTGTGTAAATTGGCCTAATCCGGAGTATCTGTGAAAACCACTGATCTGACGCATATAACTGACATATTTTACCCATACATGTATATATACATATATAGGATAATGTCTCCTGTTGAATTTTACAACATAAATTTATTTCGAAATGAAGAAACAGATAGACTTGAGGATCCACGGGCACTGCATTATGACAGGCAAACAAGGCAGTTGCTAGTTGCCAACGCAGCGAGATCGGCCTTTTCATACAGTGTTGATTATCAGTAAAAAATAACAACTGCTTTATTTTATCCTGCGGTATACACACACAATTTGTATATCTCTCTGTGTGTGCATTCAGGGAGGGCGGGGTGGGGGGTGGTGCAAGAAATAATATTGTTTAACGCCAACTTCAACAATTAATTTAATTAACCCTGACGATCATTTTTGAGATAAACGAAACCAGCGTACCTGCGCAATCCACTGATTTGTCGCATGTTACTGACAAATTTTATCCATATATATATGATAACGTCTCTTAATGAAATCTACAACAGAAATTTATTTCAGAAAAAAAACCATTTATTGCTCAAATTGTAACATGGCGTTACAATAAACAAATAATACAATATTGCAGTGGATTTGACAGTTTTCCGCGAAATTAATTTCATTAATGTTTATTATAGCAACACGTTACTATGTGTGCAACAATATTGTTTTCCCATTCTGAAATAGATTTCCAATGAAGAGGCTGTACTGTTAGGTGAAACGTCTGGAAAATGGAATAGAGTATTTGATACAATTTTAGCTTTTGAATATTTACCATCAACTTAAATACTTTTGATTGGTCTTTATCCGACATATTCTACTTCCCTAGCTAGTAGTCAGTTAACTACCAGAATTCATTAACCCTGATACTAGTAGTCAGTTAACTACGACCGTTCATGAACTTTGTCTAAAACCATGATATGGATTTTCAAAGTCATATGACGTGGTCTTTTTTTTTCAATGAGTTAAGATGAGAGGTGATTATTCGTTTTGTTGATATTGGTGGAATTGTTGTTCATCACTGTTTAAACTTGTTTTATTTTTCATAATATAAATTAATTAGGTGTTTGCATGCTACATTTTTACCTTATCCAATGCCATGTCATATTGTCGTCACAATGACCTTCATATCCTTTAAACCATCATTGACAGTAAATATTTACAAGTATAATTTTTCCAGGATTTGGCAAAATTAACATATTGACCGACTTAAAACAAAATATATTTTTCATTGTGAAATAGCTTTACACTAATGCAAATTTATCATATGTAAAATAGCTCTACGCTAATGAATGTTTATCATATGTAAAATAGCTATATACTAATAAATATGTATCATATGTATAATAGCTTTACACTAATGAATAGTTATCAGATGTAAAATAGCTTTACACTAATGAATATTCATCATATGCAAAATAGTTTTACACTAATGAGTATTATTCATATGCTTAAATAAATTAACTAGATTCTTGTATATTGTATTGCTACCTTACTTCATATCGTTTCATCTCGTCGTTACAATATGATGACCAAAAGAAAAGGGACGAAAAGACAAAAAGACAAATAAAAGGTTGACACAGAAAACTGCATATTGAGCAATACGAACATCACTAAAACCATTGGGTGAACATAGATGCTCCTTCTCAAGGGTAAGCATTTCTTGTTACACTAATATCACCCGTCGTGAAAATATAGAGTATGCACATAAATAGTTTCTAATATACAACGGCTTGTGATGGAATACAAGGTTCGCCCGAACACACTCGATTTCAAGTATATAAATATAATTCTAATATGATTTACATAATTAGAAATCATTTACTCTGATTGGGTTTTTGTCAGGTTATTTTTCGAGAGACGATGTTCACCGGACTAATTTTTTCGTAATGTAAACAAAATGGATGGAATCAAAACCGCCATTTTGTTTACATTACGTAAGAAGTAGTCCGGTGAACATCGTCTCTTGAAAAATAAACTGACAAAAACCCCGCCTCCATAAGCCCTTATACACATTTCTAATTATGTAAATCATATAAGAATTATCTAATTTTAGCTTCATTTATTTCAACAATTTTTAGATAAACAATAATAGAAAATCGCTAACGATGAAGAATTTTCTAAATATAGTCAGTGTTTATGTAGGTGCTTTTTTTTTTTAGCTCAGCGCGCATGTGTGGCCTATATTTTATTGTTATTCAAATATGCTTTTATTTGCATACCGAATACGGGACGTCATATTAGAAACATCAATAAACTTCGGAAAAGATGCGTTTAATCCTATAATAAGCTTATGTTTGTCGTGTCTATATTACAAATATTGTTCATCATACTGAAAAACTGTTCAACAATATTTGTTTTATGGGTTTTATTATTATTTCTCAAATCAAACTATCTTGTAAACATTTCAAGAAATCATATGCATATTCAACCACCTTTTTGAGGAACTGTTTGCCAATTTCATTACATAAATCTTATAACACTAATGTGCTTAAGACAAATATTAAGAACTACATTTTTGATTCTTCAAACCATCAAGGAAGTGTATCATTCATTATTCTATTGATAAGTCATATGCTATTCTATTCCTAGGACATATGATCTATTTTTCTTGTATGTTATTGGTTTTAAAATCTTGATGGATTTGCTTTGTATTATGTTTGATTTGTATGATTGTATTGTAATGTAATATAATATCCTCTATTGTGTAATATGAGGGCCTCAGAGAAGATTAGTGTAGCTAACTGAGTTTATCCTCATAAAATAAAGTATTATCATTATTATTATTATTATTATAATCATTATTATTAAACTGTTAATTAAAAGGGAAATCGTGTCGCTTTGCCAATGACATAATGGAATATGGTAAATAATTGATTTTTCGTTTTAAATGATAACAATTAGTCTCGAATGGTATTTTATACTCTTGACAAAAGTCTACAACTGAACAATTCGAGAAATAAAAATATAAAATATTATATGGCCACCTCATCTGTAATAGTGTGAGACATAGCATTCTGAAGTGAGTAGTAAACAGATTGGTGTTGTACTGGTCAGCGTGATCGTCTCCAGTGCCGGGTAAAACCTAGGTTCCAGACCCCATCAGGTCAAACCAAAACTATGAAATTTGGATTTGCTACTTTCTCGTCGAAATGCATCATTAAGGAGTAAAAGCAGACTAATTGATTCGGAATCAGGATAATATCTACCCGTGGACTACTGTTGCAGTGAACTGTTACCATAAAATCCAAAGATAAACGTGTTCATATAGTACACAACATATCATCGAATGGCTACATATGGCTGTAAAATGATTATTTGGCGTGAAGCAAAAATCATTCACTCACTTACTATGAATTGAGTATCTGTTTCTCGTTCTCCGTAGTCTTCGTGGAGTAAATAGTAGAAAGTGTGCGGTTTTCAGTAGCAATGAGTCGTAAATGATTAAAATAAACATTTTGCTATGAAAAGAAAGTTTAAACAGTGATGGTCAACAATTCAACCAATATCTACAAAGCAAACAATCACTTCTTACCTCAAATCATTGAATATAAAGAAGGCCACGACATATGACGTTGGAAATCTAGGTTCTGTGTTAGGACAGGCACTACATATGTTGCTGCGGGGACCGGTTGGTCAATGACATTCCAACCACCACCCTCTTGATAATTTGATCTCCAACGGAAATGCCTATATAAACAACCAATAAAAAAACATTGCACATATTACCTTCCAAAAATCATATATAATCACAAAAAGGAATAACAACACAAACACGGAGAGTTCAATAACAGAGTCAGTGAAATGTTCTATGCCATTAGCTTAATCCTTCGTATTCCGGTTGCATGCCATCAAAATTGTGAAGCAATTCAGAAGACAACACGTATATTCGTACAGAAAAAAAACAAGGATTAAACACTATTTACCATTCAAAATAATCCGGTACAATTTTAATTTCCAAATTAAGGGGAAAATATTCAGAGATTATAACAGGACATTTTCCATATAGGTCCTGGTAACAACCCGAGACTTCCATATCAATCCCGACAGCGAAGCTAGGGGCTGATATGGATCGAGGGCTGAATTACCAGGGACGACATGGAAAAGTTCATGTCATAATATATTTATCACATAGTTTACATTAACTTTTTTCAATCATTGACTTTAATATTTCAGAAAAGATCTTTGAACTGACACATTGCAAAAATAAATCCTTAAGAGAGTTGCCCTTGTTCAACTTGCAAATAATTTTGTTTCGAGACTGGTTTCAAAATGATATCGATCTGTGTCGATCTGTACAATGTTAGAAAGTGTATGTACAATCTACCCAAGACGTTGACATTTGAATGGATATTTCTATTCAACACGACATATACATTTGATCTAAATATTATGTTTCAAGTTATTTAAATTTTATTCCAATATTTTGAAATGTGCTAATTTGATTGAAATACGATTATGCATGTCTTTATGCACCATCTTTCTTATACCTTGACATGCAATCTTCGAGACCACTGCGCAGATACAGGAAGTTTATTTCCGTGGCAAATACGGATATTTAAGGGCAAAAAACCAACTCTGACTTCTAGCTATTATTGGACATGAAAAATTCTAGCAGCCTAAATATGGTCATTTGTAACATAATTCTGCAACAATATTGCAGCATATTAATTGTAAAGGTATAATGTGTAAATATTATCATCTGTACCGATGTATTACTGTATTATGATAACTGTAACCGTAAAGAAAACCTAATCATGAATAGAAAGTTTGAACAGTGATGGTCTTACATTCCAACAATATCAATAAATCAAGCAATCACCTCTCATCTTAACTCACTGAATATAAAATAAGGACCACGACCGACCACGTTGGAAATCCATGTCCTGGCTGTAGACAGAGACAAGATATGGCGGGGTTAAACCAGTTACTGGGATCTCGACCCCCTTGATTACTGGGTATCCAACGGTAATGCAAATTTAAACAAACGATAAAAACATGCACATATTAACTTTCACTCAAATAGACCTATACTATCACAAAAATGAATGACACAATACCAGGGTCAATGATAGTCTGGTACTCATGACCCATTGGATTGTTTTGTTGTAAAAGGTGACTGAATCCATGTTTGTAATTGTGGCCTCCATAAGCGATCAGAAACTCCATCTGAGCAAAGGACCAACATAATATTTAAAAATACATTTGTATTGATATTCATTAAAACAGCCGTTACCTGACCCATCTATCAACACCAAAATTCGAGGGTTCACGGGAGCATTCGTGGTCGTGATCGTATAGTAGTTAGATTTACAATTACCTATGCAATCAGTGCCTATCACCACAAAAGTTGTGAGTTCGAATCTCGCTCAGACGAGGTTTACTCGATACAACATTACGTGATAAAGTTTGTCAGTGATTTGCGGCAGAGCGGTTGTTTTCTCAGAGTACTCCGGTTACCTCTACTAATAAAAACTGGCCGTTACGACATAACTGAAATATTGTTGAAAGTGGTGTTAAACACAATGACCCTCCTTACCCGAGGGATCACGAGTACCAGACTAGGTAAATAGATGTTTTATTGCAGTAAGATGCCGAAATATGATAATGTTTTAGTGGTATTATGCAGCATTGTGATAGGTTTTAGTGGTAAAATACAAAATACTAATAACTTGAGACAAAAGATTGATAATTCAGGCGGTAAAATATAACTTGTAGTGGTAAAATACAAACTACTGATAAATTAGGAGGTAAAATATAGTTTGCAGTGGTGGTATAATGCTAAATAATGATATGTATATATCTTTATATTGATATCGTTGAACAGGTCAATCGGGTCAAATTAAACTGGGATATAACACGTACGAGTCTGGTAAATCTAGTACATACCATATTGTATTCGATCCTTCATTTCCAGAAACTCCAGCATTAGTATATGGACTCATCCATTTGGATTCGACCGAATACGAAAATGCACGCATCATAACTTCTGTAAATTGTCTGAGTAAAACTGGATTTAATTTGACAATTGAATTCTGAAAGCCCAATCTAACGTACGATGCTTGGGTGCAATGGATGGCCTGCCCAAAGTAGTTCTGATTTGCAATACACAGTTGATGTAATGTTGAAGAACTCGATTATACCTTGTAATATATAAAGTATTCTTATTATTAAAAAATGCTTTCACTTATTCATCCACACAATCAAAAAATGTTTGAAGATATCAAAGGTGTTATAAGACGCCGTAAATCACAGAATGACAGACAATACAATGTCCAGATTAAAAGAACAAAAGGTGTTATAAGACGCCGTAAATCACAGAATGACAGACAATACAATGTCTAGATTAAAAGAACAAAAGGTGATATAAGACGCCGTAAATCACAGAATGACAGACAATACAATGTCCAGATTAAAAGAACAAAAGGTGTTATAAGACGCCGTAAATCACAGAATGACAGACAATACAATGTCTAGATTAAAAGAACAAAAGGTGTTATAAGACGCCGTAAATCACAGAATGACAGACAATACAATGTTTAGATTAAAAGAACAAAAGGTGTTATAAGACGCCGTAAATCACAGAATGACAGACAATACAATGTCTAGATTAAAAGAACAAAAGGTGTTATAAGACGCCGTAAATCACAGAATGACAGACAATACAATGTCCAGATTAAAAGAACAAAAGGTGTTATAAGACGCCGTAAATCACAGAATGACAGACAATACAATGTCTAGATTAAAAGAACAAAAGGTGTTATAAGACGCCGTAAATCACAGAATGACAGACAATACAATGTCTAGATTAAAAGAACAAAAGGTGTTATAAGACGCCGTAAATCACAGAATGACAGACAATACCATGTCCAGATTAAAAGAACAAAAGGTGTTATAAGACGCCGTAAATCACAGAATGACAGACAATACAATGTCCAGATTAAAAGAACAAAAGGTGTTATAAGACGCCGTAAATCACAGAATGACAGACAATACAATGTCCAGATTAAAAGAACAAAAGGTGTTATAAGACGCCGTAAATCACAGAATGACAGACAATACAATGTCCAGATTAAAAGAACAAAAGGTGTTATAAGACGCCGTAAATCACAGAATGACAGACAATACAATGTCTAGATTAAAAGAACAAAAGGTGTTATAAGACGCCGTAAATCACAGAATGACAGACAATACAATGTCTAGATTAAAAGAACAAAAGGTGTTATAAGACGCCGTAAATCACAGAATGACAGACAATACAATGTCCAGATTAAAAGAACAAAAGGTGTTATAAGACGCCGTAAATCACAGAATGACAGACAATACAATGTCTAGATTAAAAGAACAAAAGGTGTTATAAGACGCCGTAAATCACAGAATGACAGACAATACAATGTCTAGATTAAAAGAACAAAAGGTGTTATAAGACGCCGTAAATCACAGAATGACAGACAATACAATGTCTAGATTAAAAGAACAAAAGGTGTTATAAGACGCCGTAAATCACAGAATGACAGACAATACAATGTCTAGATTAAAAGAACAAAAGGTGTTATAAGACGCCGTAAATCACAGAATGACAGACAATACAATGTCTAGATTAAAAGAACAAAAGGTGTTATAAGACGCCGTAAATCACAGAATGACAGAAAATACAATGTCTAGATTAAAAGAACAAAAGGTGTTATAAGACGCCGTAAATCACAGAATGACAGACAATACAATGTCTAGATTAAAAGAACAAAAGGTGTTATAAGACGCCGTAAATCACAGAATGACAGACAATACAATGTCTAGATTAAAAGAACAAAAGGTGTTATAAGACGCCGTAATTCACAGAATGACAGACAATACAATGTCCAGATTAAAAGAACAAAAGGTGCTATAAGACGCCGTAATTCACAGAATGACAGACAATACAATGTCCAGATTAAAAGAACAAAAGGTGTTATAAGACGCCGTAAATCACAGAATGACAGACAATACAATGTCCAGATTAAAAGAACAAAAGGTGTTATAAGACGCCGTAAATCACAGAATGACAGACAATACAATGTCTAGATTAAAAGAACAAAAGGTGATATAAGACGCCGTAAATCACAGAATGACAGACAATACAATGTCCAGATTAAAAGAACAAAAGGTGTTATATAACGCCGTAAATCACAGAATGACAGACAATACAATGTCTAGATTAAAAGAACAAAAGGTGTTATAAGACGCTGTAAATCACAGAATGACAGACAATACAATGTCCAGATTAAAAGAACAAAAGGTGTTATAAGACGCCGTAAATCACAGAATGACAGACAATACAATGTCTAGATTAAAAGAACAAAAGGTGTTATAAGACGCCGTAAATCACAGAATGACAGACAATACAATGTCCAGATTAAAAGAACAAAAGGTGTTATAAGACGCCGTAAATCACAGAATGACAGACAATACCATGTCTAGATTAAAAGAACAAAAGGTGTTATAAGACGCCGTAAATTACAGAATGACAGACAATACAATGTCCAGATTAAAAGAACAAAAGGTGTTATAAGACGCCGTAAATCACAGAATGACAGACAATACAATGTCTAGATTAAAAGAACAAAAGGTGATATAAGACGCCGTAAATCACAGAATGACAGACAATACAATGTCCAGATTAAAAGAACAAAAGGTGTTATAAGACGCCGTAAATCACAGAATGACAGACAATACAATGTCTAGATTAAAAGAACAAAAGGTGTTATAAGACGCTGTAAATCACAGAATGACAGACAATACAATGTTTAGATTAAAAGAACAAAAGGTGTTATAAGACGCCGTAAATCACAGAATGACAGACAATACAATGTCTAGATTAAAAGAACAAAAGGTGTTATAAGACGCCGTAAATCACAGAATGACAGACAATACAATGTCCAGATTAAAAGAACAAAAGGTGTTATAAGACGCCGTAAATCACAGAATGACAGACAATACAATGTCTAGATTAAAAGAACAAAAGGTGTTATAAGACGCCGTAAATCACAGAATGACAGACAATACAATGTCCAGATTAAAAGAACAAAAGGTGTTATAAGACGCCGTAAATCACAGAATGACAGACAATACAATGTCCAGATTAAAAGAACAAAAGGTGTTATAAGACGCCGTAAATCACAGAATGACAGACAATACAATGTCTAGATTAAAAGAACAAAAGGTGTTATAAGACGCCGTAAATCACAGAATGACAGACAATACAATGTCCAGATTAAAAGAACAAAAGGTGTTATAAGACGCCGTAAATCACAGAATGACAGACAATACAATGTCTAGATTAAAAGGTACCGTCCTCTTCTCATCTGTGGTCCATCGTGGGTATCAACCTTCGATCGGATCAAACCAAATTGATATGTGTTGCTTCCCTGCTAAGCACGCAGTATTGAGGAGTAAGAACAAATATTGGCTAACTCGAACTAATGGTGGACTGTTGCTTCATTTAGTGAACCAATACGTGCATTAAGCATAAGTGTATGTGCAATCAAATTGCTTTAAATTACATAGTATAATGCAGGTTTTAAAATATAAAAGAAAGAGTTGTCTTTCTTAATGTGTACTTAACATTATTGTCCAAGTAAAATAGATAATAGAAGAACAATGCTTCTGATAATTAGAACCCAACAAACATTTTGCACCATTCGAACTATACCAGTCTGTGCTCTTTCTCTTAGATGCTGCTTGGTTTGATCCGATTGGGGCTCAAATTATCAATTTACCGCACTAGCGGGTAGCACGCTAACCAATAATATGGTTGTATATAGGTATATGCGCTTAAACGATTAAACTGTAGTGTATGAATCGTGTAGTTCGAATGGTGCAAAACATTTGTCACCTGAAAAACATAATTCTAACATCGTTGGTTTTAATTGTCAGTATTTGTTTCTATCACCTATAATGCTAAGTACACACAACGAAAGACAACTCTTTCTTTTATATTTTAAAACCTGTTTTATGATTATTCTATGTAATGCTTATGTGATTACACATACTTTCTAAAGAGGTGACGTCAAGGCCTATTGTTCATCAACGTGTTTTAGAATGATGAAGAACACAAATAAAGGTAGTATGTACTATGCATATGTACGTTTTATTTCAATACAATAAATATGAAAATAATGAATATTTACAAGTCATTACTGAAAATTAAACAAAACTAAAACCAGCAAGAATGAGCATCTCAGCATTTATAACTTCATTTACAGATTAATGTGGTAAACTAAATAACTTCATAACTACGTCACCTATTAAATCAAAATGAAAATAAAAATACAATGACTCTTACAATGTCTGAGGTGCAAAGAATTTCTATACTTTAGAAGTGGATCTCCATCACTGCATGACAGAGGAGCGCTGCGTATTGTTGAACATTTCCTTAAAAACTAAAACCGTTTAGACGAGTCTTTGATATTAAACAATTTTACATTTTAAATCTTGGCAACTATTTTTAAAAGCAACAGTATCAAATATACATTTCATAAAAGTAAATGGCTAAAATAATGTGACAAACACTCAGGTCTAAGGGTTCAAGCAATGTTGTAAGTAGTGACCACATGCAGCCCTTTGTGCAGGTAGTCAATATTGTATTGAAACTATGACAATGTCACCAGACTATGCTTAAATTTACTGAAGTTGGTGGTCAAATTTAACTTGTGTGTGACAATATTAAAAGTAATAACATCTCTATTTAAATTGATGGAGTGTTCTCTGAAATGTAATCTCCAACCCCAGTAGTAGGGGTGGTTTGTAAGGGGAGTGGATGGGTCACTTCCTATATAAAGTTATTAGACGTGCGTCTGATATGAGTAGACTTTCTTCAGCTTTTAAATAAACGATTGGATCGTATATTCCCCATTTAATAAAACAACTAGTAGGGATATATATAAGATACATCAAGTCATATTTCTAAAAATACATGTAACGTCTTTATTTCCCAGATAAATTCTTATATAATTATGTTATAATTTAATATAAAAAGGTGCAAAATCGATCTAGGTAATTATATTAAATATTGAAATAATAGATCTTTATTAATGGGTATGAATGGTATAATATTCGAATATACGAATGAGTATGGTTTTCATGCTGATCTAATATATAAATGTTTTTTTTTGTCAAGCTCCAGCGACACCACCGTACCCAATGTTACCTTAAGTATCTCCCCACCTCATTTCCCTGTGTAATATATTTTCACACTTATCGTTGCATCATATGATTTAACGTTACAACTTTTATCCTATGACCATTCAACTTCCTGGTTGAAATATTTCTGCCAATATGTGAAAATAGGAAAATATCTCCGACTCTACAATAACCTTGATTGATAAAAAGGTACGTGGTGTTCAATATTTTATAACATTAAGAATACAATTAAACTAAGCTTACAGAAAACACATTTAATTCGTTGTTTATTACATGATAAATGAGTTGTTGAGTGACCTAATTGCCAGTACATAATTATATGCCGAGTGTACAGGTGCACATATACTATAATTTACGAAGCTTTGTGTAATTGTATTTTATTGTATGTTTCTTGTATGTAGGTATTTTGATTTTTATTTAATTTGTGTAATGAAGATAAGTATGGGTCCATTCTTGTAATTCGCTAACATAGCGACTTGTGTTACCTTCCTTTGTAGTTTAATAAGTAAGTAATTTTTATTGAAAGTCAGAAGCATATACAAATGTATTTGCAAATACAACATAAAGCATAAGCTCTATAGAGTTATTTTGTTATTTTAAGAATAACATAACAATCGACAAAGGATGCAAAACAGCGCATGATTAAACATGTATCTATGGCATAAATAACAAAGCAGCATATATATTGATATGCATACAATATATACACATATCATAACCATAGACAATCACATAGCATAAATACATACATGGATAAATAAAAGCACAAAAAAAACACAGCACATTTGAAGCAATACAAGCGAATGGGAGGCAGCAAAAGCTTAGTCTGAGATTCATTCAAGAATTAAAATGTTCAGTAATATTATTCTTGAGACTTTTTAGGATCCATTTTGAAGAACTTGATAGGAAATACTGACTCTCATTTTATCGGTTAAAACAAACTTTTTTGTCGATCCTTCCCTTTTCTCATCAGCAAACAAGACACAATCTATCAAAGTGGTGCATTAAAATTTGGGAGTCCTTTGCCGCAAAAAATAAATGGACCCAAGTAATGATCAATATTATAGGACTGACTTCCATTTATAACTAGCTACCTATGATAAAAACGATAAATATTATAATAATGAACAACCCGTCGGAATATAAATATACAAATACATACATACATACATACATACATACATACATACATACATACATACATACATACATACATACATACATACATACATACACACACACACATACATACATACATACATACATACATACATACATACATACATACATACATACATACATACATACATACATACAAACAAACATACATACATACATACATACATACATACATACATACATACATACATACATACATACATACATACATGCATGCATACATACATACATACAAACATACATACATACATACATACATACATACATACATACATACATACATACATACAAACATACATACATACATACATACATACATACATACATACATACATACATACATACATACATACATACATGCATACATACACATGCATACATACACACATAGCATAGCATAACATAACATAACATCAATAACATAACATAACATAACATATATATCATAACATAACATAATAAAACATACATATCATAACATAGCAAATATAACATACATATCATACATACATACATACATACATACATACATACATAACAAAACATAACATAACATACATAACATAACATGACATAACATTCCATAGCATACCTAACATAACATAGCATAACATAACATGCATACATAACATAGCATAACATGCATAGCATAGCATAGCATAGCATAGCATAGCATAGCATAGCATAGCATACATAACATAACATAACATAGCATAACATAACATAACATAACATGACATAGCATAACATAACATACATAACATAACATAACATAACATAACATACATACATAACATAACATAACATAACATAGATAACATAGGATAACATAACAGAGCATAGCATAACATAACATAACATAACATAACATAACATACATAACATAGCATACATAACATACATAGCATAGCATAAACGACATACATATGATACATACATACCATAACATACATAGCATAACATACATAACATAGCATAACATAACATAACATAGCATAACATAGCATAACATAACATAACATACATAACATAGCATAACATACATACGTAGCATAGCATATATAACATAACATAACATACATAGCATAACATACAAAACATAACATACATAACATAGCATAGCATACATAACATAGCATAACATAACATATATGACATAACATAGCATAATATAGCTTACATACATAATATAGTATAACATATATAGCATAACATATCATACATAGCATACATAACATAGCATATATAACATAACATACATAACATAACATACACAACATAACATAGCATAACATACATAGCATAACATAACATAACATAGCATAACATAGCATAACATACATACCATAACATACATAACATAACATAACATACATAACATAACATAACATAACATAGCATATATGACATAACATAACATACATAGCATAACATAACATAGCATACATAGCATAGCATACATAAGATAATATAATATACATAACATAGCATAACATAGCATAACATAACATAACATACATAACATAGCATTACATAACATAGCATAACATAACATAACATAACATACGTAACATACATACATACATTCATACATAACATTGATTAATAGTGAATACCAATAATTCAAAATCACCTGGATATATCAAAATGTTGATTCCCCCTTTTTTCTATTTGGGTATCCCCCAATGTTTTAATCATAAGTACAAATTTAGACCCATAAAACTAGTTAAAACCCAGCACTTTTCTATTGAAGTGTCTCTACCAATCCAGGAAAATGAGCGGTGTTTAGACTTAGTCTCTGTTTCTACGATTTTTGATTGGATATTAGAATTGTTCTGACAGTGTTGTATTTTTAGAATTGTTCTGACAGTATGGTATTTGTTGTGTTCCATTTTATTACATTATTATCAAATGATTATTTTGCTGACGTAAATCTCCCATTAATAAAATAATTTACAACCAAATTTAATCTAAAACCACAAGTTATCTAAGATACAACAATTGGAGAACATCTTAGATTAGATATAAGCCTATTATAAATGTACCTGCCATTCAACCACATTCACACTAAATTGATATCTACATCTTTGTTGCTATCACTGGGTCGATAATTCTGTTGTGTACTCTTAGTTCCCGTGAGTATCATTCGGCACTAGCATGGTTTATTAGATATATTTGTTACCTTACAGTTCCTAGATAATATAATTATTGATAAAACTAGGATGTTCCTTCCTCCGACATAGGTGACCTTAGCCGATTGTTGGTCATAATCTTTAGGCCCTTTGGCTGTATTGCTCTCAAAACTTTAATTTATTTTGCTGTCCGATCTTGTGTGTACCGATGAAGGTTCCAGAAACGCGTCGGGTGCACTAAATTCTATATCTACGTTTCATTGCTTCGTTCATAACCTTCTCCCTGGCTACATTGTATTCGGTCCATGATAATTTATTCGTGAATCGTGAGTAAAACCTCTACACAAAATATTCGCGTTCTCTAAATTAAGATATAGTGAAAAAGTAAATAACCTAGTTCTTAACCTTTTAATCCCGTTACACCCTAAAACACCTTATATTCAATGGGTTAACAGCGTTTGGCAAAATAAACAGTTATTCAAACATATACATATATTGTGGGGATGGTATTGCTAGAGTGCGAAAACTAAGTAATCTATTCCTGGGAACGTGACCGACAGAGGCCATCCTATAAAATGTCTGGGGACATTTTACCTGTTTGGTCTAGGAAAATGTACACCCGCATGTATCAGCGGTTGTGTGCATATCTGTTGTGCATTGCTAGTGCAATTTTCGAATTTCACATTTCAGAGATGCATGATGTAAAACAAAAACAATTTACCCGTGTACACAAGCTTTTAATAATTGTAATATCAACATTGCTTAATTATGCCAAGTCATGTTACACTTGTGTTCGTTTGCATATGTCCATGTGTCTTATGTCTGGTAACAATTTGTCTGATAGGTCTACGGAAATGTACACCAAGATCTATATACGGTTGTGTGCATATATGTTGTGCATTAATAGTGCAATATCCGAACAGGTGCTTCATTGCACATTTCAGAGTTGCATGACGTAAAACAAAACCAATTTACTCGTGTACACAAACTTTTATTGTTGTAATCTCAACATTGTTTAATTTTCCCAAATCCTGTTACGCTTGTATTTATTTGCAATATAATGTTAAAAAAAAATAAAATACCCGACTGTCGGGACAAATACAAAACACAATCTATTGTAGAAACAGAGGTAAAATCGATATAACTAACACATATATACATTACTACACAACATCGTGGCTTGGTACAGGCACTTCAACAAAAAGTGGCGGGTTAACTTAGTTTGATGTGTCAATGTAATGATGCATGTAAACCACATGGACGTCCATACATTAGTGTGCTAATAAACCATCCTCAGTCTAAGTTGCTGGTCAGATATGTAAATAGTATCAAAAGAAACACCTGAACCTCTGACTGACATATTTCCTTTTTACCGAAATTATTCATAGCGTGTGAAAAAGGATTGAAGATACCAAAGAGGACATTGAAAGCTGTAAATCGAGGTAAGGGCAATACAGTGACCAAAAGAAAACAGTGAGAAAAAAATGAAAAAAAAAACAAAGATCTACAAAACACTACACAGAAAACAAAGATCGAGCAACATGAACCCCACTAAAAACGACGTGTGTACTCAGGTGCTCAGGATTAGTAAGTCAGGCTCCACTTGTGGCATCCGTCCTGTTGCTCCAGTTAAAATCCGGTATTAAGCAATGCATGGAGGAAAGGAACGAGACGAAAACTGAAGATTGAGCAACAGGAACTACATAGAAATCCGTTGGTCATCTGTGACACATATATTCAAAACGCTTTCTATCCTCACGAATAAAGCTAAAATAGTGCTAACTTTACAGCAATTAATCAATCAATCAATCAATCAATAATATAAACCAAAACATGTTTACAGAAAAAAAAACATCAATCCACACAAAAGATGGTGTGTACTCACTCCAAAACAATATTGCTGTCATATTAAGCTTTCATTCAAAATATTCTATTTTAATAGGAACTTACAAAATGGCGACTTCAACAGTTGCATGTAATATGTGTAGTGTGCGTCACATCACTAAATCATCAGCAGTCTGGTGCTCTGAGTGTGATGAAGGTTTTTGTACTGATTGTAAAGAATACCATAGCATTGCCAAAGCATCACGAGACCACGTCACAATAACTATTGGTGAATACCAGAAATTACCTTCCTTTATCGTCGGAATTAATCCGCTCTGTGATGAACATCGCGAAAAGTACCAAACATATTGCAAGGAACATGAAAACGTATGCTGCCGAAAATGCGTATTTACATGCCACAAAAATTGCAAAGATCTAGTTCCACTTGAAGACGTCGTAGAAAACGTAAAGAGTTCGGGTTCTGTCCAAGAAATGGAACATTTGTTTGATGACTTGACCAAAAACATCAAGACAGTTATTGCATCAGGACAGGATAACCTTGATATGTTAAATGAAACCAAGGCAAGCATTGAAACAGAAATCAATCAGACCCGACTTGCCATCAATGGATACCTTGATAAATTGGAAAAAGAGCTTTTGACAAAATTACAAGAGGCAAGTGATAGCGTAAAGGATCAGATAATTGAATTGGTGGCTACCTTGGCAGAAAAAGAAAGAGAAATCCTTGAATGCCAGGACAATTTACAACATATAAAATCACACGCGACAGACCTTCAAACATTTCTTGGTTTGAAACAAATAGAAGCTGAGATAACTAAGAATGAGCGGTTTGTGCAATCACTGATAGATAATCAAAAGATCTATAAGAGCATGCTGCATTGTAAGATTGATCAAGCGCTAAAGACTTTAACTACTGATGTACACTGTTTTGGCGAAGTGACTACCTCTATCACACCATGTGACATTACCTTAGTAAGGAGAAAAGATAAACAAGCGCAGATGATGGTTGCTGGTGGACCTTCAAGGTCTATTGGTAATATATGTTTAAACCTTAAGCATCAATTGACTACTGGTGGTAATCAGATAACAGGTTGTTCCATTCTTACTGGTGGTAAAATGGCATTTATTAACTATCATTCGGTATATCTACTAATACTAAATGCCGACGGATCAACAGACCGCAAATTTCCCCTGCATATATCGTATGGAATGGATGTTGCATGTATCGACGAGAACACAGCCGCTGTAACATCGCCTGTTGATAAATATATCACGCTTGTTGATCTTAGCACAGGAAAAATCGGGAAATGCATCAATTCTAATACAATCTGTTGTGGTATTACTTCAGCAAACGGAATGTTAGTGTTCTCTGCCATTGGTAAAGGTTTAAGAAAAGTGGATTTGAAGGATGAGAGTATTGTTGAAATCGTGAACTCCAGTGCTCCTTTTTGGTCTTATGTTACCTCATTCAATGACAGACTGTTCTACACCAATTCAGAACGTAACGAAGTTGAGTGCTGCGATATCAACGGCACTATATTGTGGACTTTTACAGATACATCTGTTTTGAAAACACCACGTTCTATCGACGTAGATGAATATGGAAACGTTTATGTGGTCGGTACAGATTCAGTCAATGTCATCGTAATATCTCCTGATGGGAAGGAGCACAGACAATTGTTGTCGAAAGCAGATAGACTTGAGGATCCACGGGCACTGCATTATGACAGGCAAACAAGGCAGTTGCTAGTTGCCAACGCAGCGAGATCGGCCTTTTCATACAGTGTTGATTATCAGTAAAAAATAACAACTGCTTTATTTTATCCTGCGGTATACACACACAATTTGTATATCTCTCTGTGTGTGCATTCAGGGAGGGCGGGGTGGGGGGTGGTGCAAGAAATAATATTGTTTAACGCCAACTTCAACAATTAATTTAATTAACCCTGACGATCATTTTTGAGATAAACGAAACCAGCGTACCTGCGCAATCCACTGATTTGTCGCATGTTACTGACAAATTTTATCCATATATATATGATAACGTCTCTTAATGAAATCTACAACAGAAATTTATTTCAGAAAAAAACCATTTATTGCTCAAATTGTAACATGGCGTTACAATAAACAAATAATATAATATTGCAGTGGATTTGACAGTTTTCCGCGAAATTAATTTCATTAATGTTTATTATAGCAACACGTTACTATGTGTGCAACAATATTGTTTTCCCATTCTGAAATAGATTTCCAATGAAGAGGCTGTACTGTTAGGTGAAACGTCTGGAAAATGGAATAGAGTATTTGATACAATTTTAGCTTTTGAATATTTACCATCAACTTAAATACTTTTGATTGGTCTTTATCCGACATATTCTACTTCCCTAGCTAGTAGTCAGTTAACTACCAGCATTCATTAACCCTGATACTAGTAGTCAGTTAACTACGACCATTCATGAACTTTGTCTAAAACCATGATATGGATTTTCAAAGTCATATGACGTGGTCTTTTTTTTTTCAATGAGTTAAGATGAGAGGTGATTATTCGTTTTGTTGATATTGGTGGAATTGTTGTTCATCACTGTTTAAACTTGTTTTATTTTTCATAATATAAATTAATTAGGTGTTTGCATGCTACATTTTTACCTTATCCAATGCCATGTCATATTGTCGTCACAATGACCTTCATATCCTTTAAACCATCATTGACAGTAAATATTTACAAGTATAATTTTTCCAGGATTTGGCAAAATTAACATATTGACCGACTTAAAATAAAATATATTTTTCATTGTGAAATAGCTTTACACTAATGCAAATTTATCATATGTAAAATAGCTCTACGCTAATGAATGTTTATCATATGTAAAATAGCTATATACTAATAAATATGCATCATATGTATAATAGCTTTACACTAATGAATAGTTATCAGATGTAAAATAGCTTTACACTAATGAATATTCATCATATGCAAAATAGTTTTACACTAATGAGTATTATTCATATGCTTAAATAAATTAACTAGATGCTTGTATATTGTATTGCTACCTTACTTCATATCGTTTCATCTCGTCGTTACAATATGATGACCAAAAGAAAAGGGACGAAAAGACAAAAAGACAAATAAAAGGTTGACACAGAAAACTGCATATTGAGCAATACGAACATCACTAAAACCATTGGGTGAACATAGATGCTCCTTCTCAAGGGTAAGCATTTCTTGTTACACTAATATCACCCGTCGTGAAAATATAGAGTATGCACATAAATAGTTTCTAATATACAACGGCTTGTGATGGAATACAAGGTTCGCCCGAACACACTCGATTTCAAGTATATAAATATAATTCTAATATGATTTACATAATTAGAAATCATTTACTCTGATTGGGTTTTTGTCAGGTTATTTTTCGAGAGACGATGTTCACCGGACTAATTTTTTCGTAATGTAAACAAAATGGATGGAATCAAAACCGCCATTTTGTTTACATTACGTAAGAAGTAGTCCGGTGAACATCGTCTCTTGAAAAATAAACTGACAAAAACCCCGCCTCCATAAGCCCTTATACACATTTCTAATTATGTAAATCATATAAGAATTATCTAATTTTAGCTTCATTTATTTCAAAAATTTTTAGAAAAACAATAATAGAAAATCGCTAACGATGAAGAATTTTCTAAATATAGTCAGTGTTTATGTAGGTGCTTTTTTTTTTTAGCTCAGCGCGCATGTGTGGCCTATATTTTATTGTTATTCAAATATGCTTTTATTTGCATACCGAATACGGGACGTCATATTAGAAACATCAATAAACTTCGGAAAAGATGCGTTTAATCCTATAATAAGCTTATGTTTGTCGTCTCTATATTACAAATATTGTTCATCATACTGAAAAACTGTTCAACAATATTTGTTTTATGGGTTTTATTATTATTTCTCAAATCAAACTATCTTGTAAACATTTCAAGAAATCATATGCATATTCAACCACCTTTTTGAGGAACTGTTTGCCAATTTCATTACATAAATCTTATAACACTAATGTGCTTAAGACAAATATTAAGAACTACATTTTTGATTCTTCAAACCATCAAGGAAGTGTATCATTCATTATTCTATTGATAAGTCATATGCTATTCTATTCCTAAGACATATGATCTATTTTTCTTGTATGTTATTGGTTTTAAAATCTTGATGGATTTGCTTTGTATTATGTTTGATTTGTATGATTGTATTGTAATGTAACATAATATCTTCTATTGTGTAATATGAGGGCCTCAGAGAAGATTAATGTAGCTAACTGAGTTTATCCTCATAAAATAAAGTATTATCATTATTATTATTATTATTATAATCATTATTATTAAACTGTTAATTAAAAGGGAAATCGTGTCGCTTTGCCAATGACATAATGGAATATGGTAAATAATTGATTTTTCGTTTTAAATGATAACAATTAGTCTCGAATGGTATTTTATACTCTTGACAAAAGTCTACAACTGAACAATTCGAGAAATAAAAATATAAAATATTATATGGCCACCTCATCTGTAATAGTGTGAGACATAGCATTCTGAAGTGAGTAGTAAACAGATTGGTGTTGTACTGGTCAGCGTGATCGTCTCCAGTGCCGGGTAAAACCTAGGTTCCAGACCCCATCAGGTCAAACCAAAACTATGAAATTTGGATTTGCTACTTTCTCGTCGAAATGCATCATTAAGGAGTAAAAGCAGACTAATTGATTCGGAATCAGGATAATATCTACCCGTGGACTACTGTTGCAGTGAACTGTTACCATAAAATCCAAAGATAAACGTGTTCATATAGTACACAACATATCATCGAATGGCTACATATGGCTGTAAAATGATTATTTGGCGTGAAGCAAAAATCATTCACTCACTTATTATGAATTGAGTATCTGTTTCTCGTTCTCCGTAGTCTTCGTGGAGTAAATAGTAGAAAGTGTGCGGTTTTCAGTAGCAATGAGTCGTAAATGATTAAAATAAACATTTTGCTATGAAAAGAAAGTTTAAACAGTGATGGTCAACAATTCAACCAATATCTACAAAGCAAACAATCACTTCTTACCTCAAATCATTGAATATAAAGAAGGCCACGACATATGACGTTGGAAATCTAGGTTCTGTGTTAGGACAGGCACTACAAATGTTGCTGCGGGGACCGGTTGGTCAATGACATTCCAACCACCCCCTCTTGATAATTTGATCTCCAACGGAAATGCCTATATAAACAACCAATAAAAAAACATTGCACATATTACCTTCCAAAAATCATATATAATCACAAAAAGGAATAACAACACAAACACGGAGAGTTCAATAACAGAGTCAGTGAAATGTTCTATGCCATTAGCTTAATCCGTCGTAGTCCGGTTGCATGCCATCAAAATTGTGAAGCAATTCAGAAGACAACACGTATATTCGTACAAAAAAAAAACAAGGATTAAACACTATTTACCATTCAAAATAATCCGGTACAATTTTAATTTCCAAATTAAGGGGAAAATATGCAGAGATTATAACAGGACATTTTCCATATAGGTCCTGGTAACAACCCGAGACTTCCATATCAATCCCGACAGCGAAGCTAGGGGCTGATATGGATCGAGGGCTGAATTACCAGGGACGACATGGAAAAGTTCATGTCATAATATATTTATCACATAGTTCACACTGACTTTTTTCAATCATTGACTTTAATATTTCAGAAAAGATCTTTGAACTGACACATTGCAAAAATAAATCCTTAAGAGAGTTGCCCTTGTTCAACTTGCAAATAATTTTGTTTCGAGACTGGTTTCAAAATGATATCGATCTGTGTCGATCTGTACAATGCTAGAAAGTGTATGTACAATCTACCCAAGACGTTGACATTTGAATGGATATTTCTATTCAACACGACGTATACATTTGATCTAAATATTATGTTTCAAGTTATTTAAATTTTATTCCAATATTTTGAAATGTGCTAATTTGATTGAAATACGATTATGCATGTCTTTATGCACCATCTTTCTTATACCTTGACATGCAATCTTCGAGACCACTGCGCAGATACAGGAAGTTTATTTCCGGGGCAAATACGGATATTTGAGGGCAAAAAACCAACTCTGACTTCCAGCTATTATTGGACATGAAAAATTCTAGCAGCCTAAATATGGTCATTTGTAACATAATTCTGCAACAATATTGCAGCATATTAATTGTAAAGGTATAATGTGTAAATATTATCATTTGTACCGATGTATTACTGTATTATGATAACTGTAACCGTAAAGAAAACCTAATTATGAATAGAAAGTTTAAACAGTGATGGTCTTACATTACAACAATATCAATAAATCAAACAATCACCTCTCATCTTAACTCACTGAACACAAAATAAGGACCACGACCGACCACGTTGGAAATCCATGTCAGATACAAGATATGGCGGGGTTAAACCAGTTACTGGGATCTCGATCCCCTTGATTACTGGATATCCAACGGTAATACAAATTTAAACAAACGATAAAAGCATGCACATATTAACTTTCACTCAAATAGACCTATACTATCACAAAAATGAATGACATAATACCAGGGTCAATGATAGTCTGGTACTCATGACCCATTGGATTGTTTTGTTGTAAAAGGTGACTGAATCCATGTTTGTAATTGTGGCCTCCATAAGCGACAAGAAACTCTTTCTCAGCAAAGGACCAACATAATATTTAAAAATACATTTGTATTGATGTTTATTAAAACAGCCGTAACCTGACCCATCTATCAACACCAAAATTCGAGGATTCACGGGAGCATTCGTGGTCGTGATCGTATAGCAGTTGGATTTACAATTACCTATGCAATCAGTGCCTATCACCACAAAAGTTGTGAGTTCGAATCTCGTGCAGACGAGGTTTACTCGATACAACATTACGTGATAAAGTTGTCAGTGACTTGCGGCAAAGCGGTTGTTTTCTCAGAGTACTCCGGTTACTTCTACTAATAAAAACTGGCCGCTACGATATAACTGAAATATTGTTGAAAGTGGTGTTAAGCACAATGACCCTCCTTACCCGAGGGATCACGAGTACCAGACTAGGTAAATAAATGTTTTATTGCAGTAAGATGCCGAAATATGATAATGTTTTAGTGGTATTATGCAGCATTGTGATAGGTTTTAGTGGTAAAATACAAAATACTAATAACTTGAGACAAAAGATAAAAGATTGATAATTCAGGCGGTAAAATATAACTTGTAGTGGTAAAATACAAACTACTGATAATATAGGAGGTAAAATATAGTTTGCAGTGGTGGTATAATGCTAAATAATGATATGTATATATCTTTATATTGATATCGTTGAACAGGTCAATCGGGTCAAATTAAACTGGGATATAACACGTACGAGTCTGTTAAATCTACTACATACCATATTGTATTCGATCCTTCATTTCCAGAAACTCCAGCATTAGTATATGAACTCATCCATTTGGATTCGACCGAATACGAAAATGCACGCATCACAACTTCTGTAAATTGTCTGAGTAAAACTGGATTTAATTTGACAATTGGATTCTGGAAGCCCAATCTAACGTACGATGCTTGGGTGCAATGGGTGGCCTGCCCAAAGTAGTTCTGACTTGCAATACACAGCTGATGTAATGTTGAATAACTCGATTATACCTTGTAATATATAAAGTATTCTTATTATTAAAAAATACTTTCACTTATTCATCTACACAATCAAGAAATGTTTGAAGATATCAAAGGTGTTATAAGACGCCGTAATTCACAGAATGACAGACAATACAATGTCCAGATTAAAACGTACCGTACTCTTCTCGTCTGTGGTCCATCGTGGGTATCAACCTTCGATCGGATCGAACCAAATTGATATGTGTTGCTTCCCTGTTAAGCACGCAGTATTGAGGAGTAAGAACAAATATTGGCTAACTCGAACTAATGGTGGACTGTTGCTTCATTTAGTGAACCAATACGTGCATTAAGCATAAGTGTATGTGCAATCAAATTGCATTAAATTACATAGTATAATGCAGGTTTTAAAATATAAAAGAAAGAGTTGTCTTTCTTAATGTGTACTTAACATTATTGTCCAAGTAAAATAGATAATAGAAGAACAATACTTCTGATAATTACAACCCAACAAACGTGTTACAGCATTCGAACTATACCAGTCTGTGCTCTTTCTCTTAGATGCTGCTTGGTTTGATCCGATCGGGGCTCAAATTATCAATTTACCGCACTAGCGAGTAGCACGCTAACCAATAATGTGGTTATATATAGGTATATGCGCTTAAACGATTAAACTGTAGTGTATCAAACGTGTAGTTCGAATGGTGCAAAACGTTTGTCACCTGAAAAACATGATTCTAACATCGTTGGTTTTAATTGTCAGTATTTGTTTCTATCACCTATAATGCAAAGTACACACAACGAAAGACAACTGGTTTTTTTATATTTTAAAACCTGTATTATGATTATTCTATGTAATGTTATGTGATTACACATACTTTCTAAAGAGGCGACGTAAAGGCCTATTGTTCATCAACGTGTTTTAGAATGATGAAGAACACAAATAAAGGTATTATGTACCATACACATGTACGTTTTATTTTAATACAATAAATATGAAAATAATGAATATTTACAAGTCATTACTGAAAATTAACCAAAACTAAAACCAGCAAGAATGAGCATCTCAGCATTTATAACTTCATTTACAGATTAATGTGGTAAGCTAAATAACTTCATAACTACGTCACCAATTAAAGCTAAATGAAAATAAAAATACAATGACTCTTACAATGTCTGAGGTGCAAAGAATTTCTATACTTTATAAGTGGATCTCCATCACTGCATGACAGAGGAGGGGGTTCATATTGTTGAACATTTCCTTAAAAAATTTAAACCGTTTAGACGAGTCTTTGATATTAAACAATTTTACATTTTAAATTTTGGCAGGTATTTTAAACAGCAACAGTATCAAATATACATTTCATAAAAGTAAATTGGCTAAAATAATGTGACAAACACTCAGGTCTAAGGGTTCAAGCAATGTTGTAAGTAGTGACCACATGCAGCCCTTTGGGCAGGTAGTCAATATTGTATTGAAACTATCACAATGTCACCAGACTACACTCAACTTTCACTGAAGTTTGTGGTCAAATTTAACTTGTGTGTGACAATATTAAAAGTAATAACATCTCTATTTAGATTGATCGAGTGTTCTTTGAAATGTAATCTCCAACCCAAGTGGGAGGGTGGCTTTGGTGTGCTGGGTCACTTCCTATATAAAGTTAATAGATGTGCATCTAATATGAGTAGACTTTCTTCAGCTTTTAAATAAACGATTTGATCGTATATTCCCCCTTTAATAAAACAACTAGTAGGGATATATAAGATACATTAAGTCATATTTCTAAAAGTACATGTAGCGTCTTTATATCCAAGATATATTTTTTATATAATAGATCTTTATTAATGGGTATGAATGGCATAATTTTCGAATATATGAATGAGTATGGTTGTCATAATGATCTAATATATCGATGGTTGTTTTCTCACGCTCCAACGACACCAACGCACCCAGTGTTACCTTAATACCCCCCCCCCCCCCTCCCATTTTCCCTGTGTAATAACTTATCACGCTTATCGTCGTATCACATGATTTACCGTTATAACTTTTATCCTATGACCATTCAACTTCCTCGTTGAAATATTTTTGCCAATATGTGAAAATAGGAAAATATCTCCGACTCTACAATAACCTTGGTTGATAAAAAGGTACGTGGTGTTCAATATTTTATAACATTAAGAATACAATTAAACTAAGCTTACAGAAAACACATTTAATTCGTTGTTTATTAAATGATAAATGAGTTGTTGAGTGATCTAATTGCCAGTACATAATAATATGCCGAGTGTACAGGTGCACACATACTATAATTTACGAAGTTTTGTGTAATTGTATTTTATTGTATGTTTCTTGTATGTAGGTATTTTGATTTTTATTTAATTTGTGTAATGAAGATAAGTATGGGTCCATTCTTGTAATTCGTTTACATAGCGACTTGTGCTACCTCCCTTTGTAGTTTAATGAGTAAGTAATTTTTATTGAAAGTCAGAAGCATATACAAATGTATTTGCAAATACAACATAAAGCATGAGCTCTATACAGTTATTTTGATATTATAAGAATAACATAGCAATCGACAAAGGATGCAAAACAGCGCATGATTAAACATGTATCTATGACATAAATATCAAAGCAGCATATATATTGTTATGCATACAATATATACACATATCATAACCATAGACAATCACATAGCATAAATAAATACATGGATAAATAAAAGCACAAAAACAAGCACAGCAGATAAATAAATAGCACATTTGAAGCAATAAAAGCGAATGGGAGGCAGCAAAAGCTTAGTCTGAGATCCATTCAAGAATTAAAATGTTCAGTAATATTATTCTTGAGACTTTTTAGGATGAATTTTGAAGAACTTAATAGGAAATACTGACTCTCATTTTATCTGTTAAAAACAGACTTTTTTGTCGGTTCTTCCCTTTTCTCATCAGGAAACAAGACACAATATATCAAAGTGCTGCATTAAAATTTGGGAGTTCTTTCCCGCAAAAAATAAATGGACCCAAGTAATGATCAATATTATAGGACTGACTTCCATTTATAACTAGCTACCCATGATAAAAACGATAAATATTATGATAATGAACAACCCGTCGGAATATAAATAAACAAATACATACATACATGCATACATACATACATACATACATACATACATACATACATACCTACATGCCTACATACCTACATACATACATACATAACATTGATTAATAGTGAATACCAATCATTCAAAATCACCTGGATATATCAAAATGTCGATTCCCGCCTTTTTTCCTATTTAGACTTAGTCTCTGTTTCTACGATTTTTGATTTGATATTAGAATTGTTCTAACAGTGTTGTATTTTTAGAATTGTTCTGACAGTATGGTATTTTTGTGTTCCATTTTAATACATCATTATCAAATGATTATTTTGCTGACGTTAATAAAATAATTTACAACCAAATTTAATCTAAAGCCACAAATTATCTAAGATACAACAATTGGAGAACACTTTAGATTAGATATAAACCTATTATAAATGTACCTGCCATTCAACCACATTCACACTAAATTGATATCTACATTGTTGTTGCTATCGCTGGGTCGATAACTCTGCTGTGTACTCTTAGCTTCCGTGAGTATCATCCGCCCAGTCAGCTGTGCTTCGGCACTGACATGGTTTATTAGATATATTTGCTACCGGAATTTACATAGGTGACCTTAGTCGATTTTTGGCCATACTCTTTAGACCCTTTGGTTGTATAGCTCTCAAAACTTTAATTGTATTTCAAGATATTGGAGAATATAGTCAACGTTTCTATTACATTTTATTTCCAAATCTATATCTCGGTCCATGATAATTTATTCGAGAATCGTGAGTAAAACCTCTAAGCAAAATATTCGCATTTTCTAAATTAATATATAGTGAAAAAGTAAATAACCTAGTTCTTGACCTTTTAATCCCGTTACACCCTAAAGCACCATATAATCAATGGGTTAACAGCGTTTGGCAAAATAAACAGTTATTCAAGCATATACATATATTGTAGGGATGGCATTGTTAGAGTGCAAAAACTAGGTAATCTAGTCCTGGGAACTTGACTGACAGAGGGCATCCTATAACATGTCTGGAGATATTTTACCTGTTTGGTCTAGGTACATGTACACCCGCATGTATCAGTGTTGTATGCATATCTGTTGTGCACTACTAGTGTAATTTTCGAACGGGTGCTTCATTGCATATTTCAGAAATGCATGACGTAAAACAAAAACAATTTACCCGTGTACACAAGCTTTAAATAATTGTAATCTCAACATTGTTTAATTATGCCAGTCATGTTACACTTGTGTTCGTTTGTATATGTCCATTTGTTTTATGTCTGGTAACAATGTGTCTATTAGGTCTACGGAAATGTACACCAAGATCTATATACGGTTGTGTGCATATATGTTGTGCATTAATAGTGCAATATTCGAACGGGTGCTTCATTGCACATTTCAGAGTTGCATGACGTAAAACAAAACCAATTTACCCGTGTACACAAACTTTTATAATTGTAATCTCAACATTGTTTAATTTTACCAAGTCCTGTTACGCTTCTATTTATTTCAGATGTGTCATTTGCAATATAATGTAAAAATAAATACCCAACTGTCGGAACAAATAAAAAACCCAATCTATTGTAGAAACAGATGAAAAATTGATATAACTAACACATATATACATTACTACCCAATATCGTGCCTTGGTACAGCCACTTCAACAAAAAGTGGCGGGTTAATTTAGCTTGATGTGTCAATGTAATGATGCATGTAAACCACATGGACGTCCATACATTAGTGTGCTAATAAACCATCATCAGTCTAAGTTGCTGGTCAGATGTGTAAAGTGTATCAAAAGAAACATCTGAACTTCTGATTGACATGTTTCCGCTTTGTCGAGATTATTCATAGCTTGTAGAAAAGGTTTGAAGATACCAAAGAGGACATTGAAAGTTGTAAATCGAGGGACAGGCAATACAGTGGCCACAAGAAAAAAGGAAGAACAACAAAAACAAACAACGATCTACAAAACACTACACAGAAAACTAAGATCGAGCAACACGAACCTCATTAAAAACAACGTGTGTACTCAGGTGCTCAGGATTAGTAAGTCAGGCTCCACTTGTGGCATCCGTCGTGTTGCTCCAGTTACAAATCGGTAATAAGCAATGAATGGAGGAAAGGAACGAGACGAAAACTGAAGATTGAGCAACACGAACTATACAGAAATCCGTTGGTCATCTGTGACACAGATATTCAAAAAGTTTTCTATCCTCACGAATAAAGCTGAAATAGTGCTAACTTTACAGCAATTAATCAATCAATCAATCAATACTTAAAAAAAGCATAAATTCATGCAAAACATTGTGTGTACTCCCACCAAAACAATATTTCTGTCATATTAAGCTTTCATTCAAAATATTCTATTTTTGTAGGAACTTACAAAATGGCGACTTCTACAGTTGCATGTAATGTTTGTAGTGTGCGTCACATCACTAAATCACCATCAGTCTGGTGCTCTGAATGTGATGAAGGTTTTTGTACTGATTGTAAAGAATACCATAGCATTGCCAAAGCAACACGAGATCACGTCACAATAACTATTGGTGAATACCAGAAATTACCCCCCTTTATCATCGGAATTAATCCGTTCTGTGATGAACATCGCGAAAAGTACCAAACGTATTGTAAGGGACATCAAAACCTATGCTGCCGAAAATGCGTAATTACATCCCACAAAAATTGTAAAGATATAGTTATAATTGAAGAAGTCGTAGATAACGTAAAGAACTCAAGTTCTGTCCAAGAAATGGAACATTTGTTAGATGACTTGACCAAAAACATCAAAGCAATCATTACATCAGGACAGGATAACCTTGATATGTTAAATGAAACCAAGGCAGGTATTGAAAAAGAAATCAAACAGACCCGACTTGCCATCAATGGCTACCTTGATAAACTGGAAACAGAGCTTATAGTGAAATTACAAGAGGCAGGTGATAGCGCAAAGGGTCAGATAATGGAATTGGTGGCTACCTTGGCAGAAAATGAAAAAGAAATTCTTGAATGCCAGGACAATTTACAAAATATAAAAACACACGCGACAGACCTTCAAACTTTTCTTGGTTTGAAGCAAATTGAACATGAGATAACGAAGAATGAGCGGTTTGTGCAATCATTGATAAATAATCAAAAGGTATTTAAGACTACGCTGCATTGTAAGATTAATCAAAAGCTACAGACTTTAACTACTGATGTACACTGTTATGGTGAAGTGACTATCTCTATCACACCATGTGACATTACCTTAGTAAGGAGAAAGGATAAACAAGCGCAGATGATGGTTGCTGGTGTACCTGCAAGGTCTATTAGTAATATATGTCTAAAACTTAAACATCAATTGACTACTGGTGATAATGATATAACAAGCTGTTTCATTCTAACTGGTGGTAAAATGGCATTTATTAACTGTATTCCGGGAGTTCTGCTAATACTAAATGTCGACGGATCACAAGGGCGCAACATTTCTATAGGGAATGCTCTTGATGTTGCATGTATCGACCAGAACACAGCCGCTGTAACATCGCTCACTAGAAATTACATCCAGCTTGTTCATCTTAACACCGGTAAAGCCATGAAATCTATCAATACTAATACAACATGTAGTGGTATTACTTCAACAAACGGGATGCTAGTGTTCATTGCCATTGGTAAAGGTCTAAGAAAAGTTGATTTGAAAGATAAGAATATTGTTGAAATCGTTGCCTTCGCCGCTGATATGTGGTCTCGTGTAACCTCATTCAATGACAGACTGTACTACACTAATTCGATGCGTAGCGAAGTTGTGTGCTGTGATATTAACGGCACCATATTGTGGACATTTACAGATAAATCTGTTTTGAAAACACCACATTCTGTCACCGTAGATGATTATGGAAACGTCTATGTGATCGATACTAATCCAGCCAATGTCATTGTAATATCTCCTGATGGAAAGGAGCACAGACAATTGTTGTCGAAAGCAGATAGACTTGAGAATCCAAGGGCACTGCACTATGACAGGCAAACTAGGCAGTTGCTTGTTGCCAACGCAAATACATCTGCTTGTATATACAGTGTTGATTATCAGTAAGCATTAACAACTGCTTTATCATGCGGCATACACACACATATGCATATGTCTCTGTGTGTGTAAGAAAAGTTGGGAGGTAAGAGAAACATTGTTTTACACCTTAACGCCAACTTCCACATTATTTCAATGAACCATGGCAATCATTTTTGAGATGGCATTAACCAGTGTACCTGTGAAAATCACAATATTAATTAATTAGGTGTGTGTATGTTATGGTTTTTACCTTATCCCGTGCCATGTCATTTTGTCGTCACAATGACCTTGATATCCTTCTCAACCGTTACTGACAGGGAATACTTACAAGTATAATATACCAGGATTTGACACATTGTACAATGACTGACAAAGCTTAAAAGAATATATACTGTTCATGGTAAAATAGCTTTATACTACTGAATATTTATCATATATAAAATAACTTTACACTGATGAATATTTATCATATGTAGAATAGCTTTACACTAATGAATATTTATCATATGTTAAATAGCTTTACACTAATGCATAATTATTATATACTTTAATAAATAAATTAGATGCTTGTGTTTTGTATTGTTACCTTATTTCATGTCGTTTCATCTAGTCGTCACAATATAATGACCAAATGAAAAGAGACAAAAGACAAATCAATGTTTGACATAAAAAAACTGCACATTGAGCAACACGAACCTCACTATTTGCCATCGGGTGAACACGTATGCTCCTCAATGGTTTGTAGTTCATGTTACACTTAAACCACCCGTGTAAATATAGAGTATGCACATAAAGAGATAACTTTTAGAAGCTTCTAATACACAACGGTTTGTATCTGAATTTAATTTTATCCTCAGCTTTATCAACGATGCTACACTCAGTTTCTATAGGAGAAAACATGATCAAATATTTGGTTTGACTGAAATTCAGTATTGTGTCGGACTTTACCAGTACTACCTGTAAAAACTTTGTTATTGGTGTCTTCATTGGGTAAGCTAAAGTTCAACTGGAACTGAGGTTAAATCGAGTTGAATTATGTAACGACGGAATACGTTGAATGGCTTCGTTAAATTTGCTACTTCTGCGCCGCCAAAATGCATCATTAAGGGGCAAAAGCTGACTATTTCACTCGGAATGAGGATAATGTCTACATCTGGCGTTAAGCAACAATTATTCGTCTACTTACTATGAATTGAGTATCTGGTGTTCGTTCTCGCTAGAGTGTGCTATGTTTTCGCTATCAATGAGATATAAGTTATCAAAATGAGAATTATATTGAACAATTCAACCAATATTCAACAAATGATCAGTCAACCCTCACCTCAAATCATTGGAAATAAAAAAACACGACAAATGACGTTGAAAATCGAGTTCCTGGCTCAGGACGGGCACAAAAATGTGACGGAGATCAACCGGTCAATGACATCCCAACCCTTGTCCTCTTGATAATTTGATCTGCAACGGCAACGTTTAATGATTTGATTATTTGGTGTTTTAACGACACTTTCAACAATATTTCAGCTATGTCATGGCAACCAGTTTTAGTGGTGAAGGAAGCCGGAGTACCCGGAGAGAACCACCGACCATGGGCAAGCAACTGGTAAACTTTATCACTTGCGGCTGCTAGTCGAGTCCACCTTTTTTTGTAATTTACAAAGCCGTGCGCGAACCCACGCCGTATTGGTGATAGGCTTGTATGAGTTGTTAAATCCAACGACCAAACTCATCGAGCCACCGGGCCTCCGGCAACGTTACTATATACAGGCAACTAAAAAAGCATTGCACAGATCACCTTCCACTCATCAAAATCATATATCAGAAAAAGGAATGACAACATAACATTAAGATTACAATAACAGGATCAGTACATGCTGTAGTTAATTGACTACTAGCTAGGAAGGTAACATTTGTTGGTTAAAGACCAATTACTCTAAGAATTAAAAAAAACAGCAATACTTATATATGGTAATACATTATTTCTTTTGTGCATTTTGCACAGATGCGTATGAGGGGATTGGGAAGTGGGGACAAGCTTTGGAAGCGGACTGCAAAATGGGGATCCTTTAGGAAAAGACGGGAGGATGGAGGAAATGTTTTATATATGACAAGCTACAAATGGTCTTTTGGCTTTAAAACCACCCTTTTACCTCTTGATTTAATGAAAATTTTTGGCGTATATGATACAATTTATATTTGTTTTTCAAAATAAAAAAAATAATGCGAAATCATAGTTTTTCCCCCGCCCCCCACCCCTTTGAATGTGATGGGCATTTCACCCCCTTACACCCCAGCTCCTGTACCCATTTAGTTTATCTCAATTGATATTGTTCCTCTTTTTCTTTTCTTTAAGCCCTGCAGTTGTCGGTGTTGCGGCACAGACATGGTTTATGAGAAATATTTATGCATTAAATTTACAGTTTCTTTGTTTCTTAGCGAACGATTATTTCCCTCAGATATAGTCAACATTAGTTTAGGCCCGTTGATATTCTTTATCCCAAAGAATTATATATGTTTTGGCTTTCTGATCTCTCTGACACTTGAACGTACCTGTTGAATGCTATTGTAGAAACGCATTGTGGGCACTAATATTGATATCTAGGTTTTGACTTAAATTGTAGGATTACCTCTACTGTGATCTTTCGCGGAGTTTCAGATGCTACATGCATCATATCTATCGGTCCTCGCATGAGGGCATTTGCAATTATAACCCGTGATATTAATAGCTAAAATATCATATTGTTTTTTGTTGTGCTTAAAACAATTTATTAAAAGATGTATGTGTAGGTAGGCCATTGTGACCTTTGATATATGAGTAACACGACGGGTGTCTTATCATAAGCAGGAACTGTGTACCATTCTATTGCACTTGCGTTCACATGAATCAAAATCAGAATTACGTCTCAGAGTGGAGAGATATGTCTACCCGCGGATAGTTGTTTCAATAAGTTAGCATTATACAAAAGATCCAATTTAGCGTGTTTGTCTGGTACAAAGCAAACATCATAATCATTTCATTGAATGTAGCTTGTTCTCTTCATGATATAGCTGGGGAACAAAATAGCTCATTTTGGCTTGGAATAACAAGAATGCACCCTTCAAGATAGATTTTACGAGCACACGCCTTACCATCAGTCGTACAAAATATGATTTTTAAAAGAGCGAAAAACAAAGTAAATTATGCAGGCGTTGTATTATTAAACTGATAAATTGATACATTCGATTTGCTTTCTCCCCTTTATTTCTATGTGGCGTCATTTCTTTTTGATGAAAGTACCTGTATTGATGGTTGTTTTATCGACTTGGTAATTTTACGTATTGTTTCAGTAATATAATCAGTTTAACCCAGCAACGTTTTTGCGAGTCCAAAACCAGGACATCAATATCTAACATCATATATTTCGTGATCTAATGTTCAATTAATTAAAGATGCCAACAGTGACGGTCAACAATTGCACCAATACCGACAGAAGGAACAATAACATCTTACCCAAAGAACATAATATAAAGGACAGGAAATATGACGTTGGAAATCTAGGTCCTAGCTTAGAGTGTGCACACACATATGGCGGGGTTGTTTAAATAATGTCTCTGATGTTGCACGAAAGGAGATATTAACTTTTCTTTATTATTTTCAGTAAAGAGACTCGTGATACCCAGATGTAAGCATAAATTTATAAGTCGATAATACATTTCTCTGACGTCAAACTATTGTTCGAACATTTGATTATTTCTAAGAATCTACAGTTTATTCTTTTGTTCTTGAATATATGAACTTTAAAGGTATATTGTCTACCAACATCGTAATTTTTTCTTACTCAAAATTATTGTCGTTTTCCGTACTGACCTTCATAAAATGAAGATTAAACACCGAATTATTGGCGAATATGCTACGAAACGTTGTTTTTCGAATTAAAAAAGCTGACCATCGTTACTGGAAGCTAATTAATTATGCACTGACCTGAGCGAGGCCAAATCTATTTTGAACTATTTTATGCCAGTAGCCCGGATGCTGCAGCATGGATGTTGAGGTAAGTTTCTATAAATTTGAGGACAAAAGCTATTTACGGTATCTAAAAGACGTAGAATAAATAATTTTTGCATCAGGAATATCTACTGAAAATGATCATAGGCATCATCATAAATTCATAAAATATGAAAAACGATTGAGAAAAGAAGGCAACGTGCTCGGCTTACCTATCAAGCAAAGTATTTGCCACTTCAGCGTGAGCTTGGACGCGTAACGCTTCCTTCAGTTCGTTCCAACGGTTCAACTGATCCCCTACATATATCATACATTTGTTCCATTTGGAAGATATTGCACTTCTATTCCTCTTTCTCTCTGAATCCGTTAAAGTCCGCTTTCTTCCACGTGTTGACACTTTCTCTTCCGACATGTTGTTTATTGTTTCTAAGCAGTGCGCATGCTCAAGACGGGTTCACATAGAAAGTCATATGAATAGAGGCGGGTTTATTTGAATTCCTGTCATCCTGGACAATAATTCCGATAACGATAGTTTTGGGTCTTTTTTTTCAAAAAAAGAACACAAATCGTATCTTTTGCAGCATAACTGTTTAATGATAGCTTAAACAAATCATTTATGGATAGTTAAAATTTTTCAACAAAATCGTAGACAATATCCTTTTAACCTTTAACTGTTTTTGGCTGAAAAAACGTGATATACATAATTTGGGACTTTCGGGTATCGAACCACTGCTGTGCTTTTCAAAATCTACTTTGACTTTCAAACTTCCATCTAACCACTTGGCTACTGTGACCACACTACTGTGCTCTATTATTAGTATACCGGTATGCGACTCTCGATTGTAAGCTTTGTTGAAAAATATCAACAATTTGTTTAAAAAAAGCAATTGATTAATATATACAAGACACGATGCAAGTATTTCAGATCTGGCATAATTTATGTTCAAAACTGACGAGTATATGAAATTTTAAAATGCATTCTCGCAATACAAAAACAATTAACGAACCGACCGCAAGTAATAACAAATCAGACAGACCACAGGTGAACATTTGGGACACTTGAAATACTTTGAAATAAATATAAAAATAATCGATTCTTTTCACGTGAAAGACCTTGAAATATATAGATATAAACGAGAATCGAACACACGAATGCCGATACAATTTTGTTGTTTATTTTTTGTTAATTGTAGCTTACTTAGCTTTCTGAACATTAAAAAGGTAAACATATAAAATGAAAAAACTGTTGCAAATGGAAATGTATTATGTAATAGAATACACTCCAACTTGTAGAGTTAAAGGCCCGGGTGGATCAATGAGTTAGGTAGTTGGATTACCTATCAACTCATACAAGCCTATCATCAATACGGCGTGGTTTCGCGACCGACTTTGTAAATTACAAAAAAGGGTGCACTCGACTCGCATCCGCAAGTGATAAAGTTTACCGGCTGCTTGCCCATCGTCGGTGGTTCTCTCCGGGTATTACTGCTTCAACGATACATGACTGAGATTATTTTAATTTTTAAGTCGTTAGCTAATCGTCTGTGAAGAAGAACAAAAATAAATGTCTGAATTGTTTTTCTCTCAAAAGTTTACTGTTGTTTTGTTGTTGATCTCACTCATGATAACACCAATAACTAAGCAAAATAAATGATTTGTGCATTAAGGTACATGTATGTTGACGTCATCAACAGCGGTATCAAGTAAAAATACGTATGAAGATATACATGAATTGTAAGGCATTTTTACAAAGCAGCACAAGGACAGATTGTCATGACTTTTATATTAACCCTATTTTTGTATGAAATACAATCTGAATAAAGTCACACCCTCGCTTGTCCCCCTTTACTGAAATGTCGTGGTGTGGGATATATATATGTGAACACGAATAAGATATTGTTGTTTTCAAGAATAGACTTGATTGTACACATGAAAAGTTTGGAGATACCAACGTGATAATCAAAATTCGTAAATCGAAGGACAGATAATACACTGGCCAAAAGGAAAAAGAACAAATCGTGATCTACGGAACCCTACACAGCAAACTTAGGTTGATCAGTACGAACCCGACTCAAAAGCGGGGGCGTACCCATGTGCTCCGGAAGGGCAATCAGTTCCTGCTTCAATAGTGGCACCCGTCGTGGTACTGTTAACACGAACATCACAATAATGGTACCAAATTAGTAAAGCAACATTGTCGGAATCATTCATTTGTTCAACTTTACATAAATTACGTTTCATAAATGCTTTCCATGCCGTTAGCTTACTATTTTGTTTTCCGTTTGCCATGGAAACTTTGAAACAATTATGAAGTAGAGTTTCCTTGTATATGCATACACAAAAAAAAAAAAGATTAAACAATCCGACGCAATTTTAATTTGAAAATAAAGTTAAAAATATAATAATTTTATAGTAAAAATCATATGATATAGTGCTATAATACCGAAATATTATAATTCTAGCGACATTATGTTTACATATGGTCAATTGTAACATAATTCTGTAGAGGTATAATGTGTAAATAATTCTGTATTATGAGGCGTAGCACCACTAAGGAATTATCCATAGCATTCTATGTTAAATAAAATCTGTTTGAGCTTTCTCACAGGTTTGACCTGCAGCTTAGCATAAGTGGCACTCATAAGTCCTGGAAGGAGTACCTAATGGCATATAAGAGAAACAGACAGTCCGAAGTTGCTTACCCTCAATAATCCTACTATCACGTTCGATTTAACACATATTCAAATGGTTTGTTTCCAATGCAATCATTTTATTTTTATTTAAAGCACCAAGTTCATCAAATATGGGCTTAACATTATCCTAAAATCTGTATGTTTCTGCTGACATTCAGTATTTTGTAGTATCTAACAAGGTTTATTGTTTTGTCTAGCAATGTAATAATTCATTTTGTATTTGCGTACTTCTTCATCAATCCTCTTCGACTGGTTCCCGGGTTTAGTGGTATTGCACCTATGATAATTGTAGCGGTAAAATGCCTAATTATGTAAAGAAAATTTAAACATATCTGAACGATGAAAACACATGTGTCTGGTGTGAATGCAAAATTTCAAGTTAAGACACCCCTTCAATCGATGCATATTTTTTTACCTTTACTGAGATTGAGTTTCTTATCGCCTATGGAGGCCGGCATTAAAACATGGATTTAACCGATACCTGACCCCTCTAACAAGAACAAAATCGGAAGGGTCATAACTACCAGGGTAAGTCAATGAATGCTTTATTGCAGTAAAATGGCGAAATATGATAATGTTTTAGTGGTATTATGCAGCAGTGTGATACTTTGTAGTGGCAAAAGGTAAAACATTGATAATTTAGACTGTAAAAGATAAGTTGGAGTGAGGCTATAATGCTAAATAATGAAATGTATATGTATTTATATTGATATCGTTGAACAAGTCAGCCGGGTCAAACTAAACTGGAATATACCACGTACGAATCTGGTAAATCTACTACACACCATATTATATTCGATCCTTCATTTCCAGAAACTCCAGCATTCGTATAAGGACTCAACTATTTGGATTCGACCGAATACGAAAATGTACGAATCACAACGGCAGTGAATTGTCTGAGTAAAACAGGATTTAATTTGACAATTGAATCCTGGAGGCCCACTCTGACCTACGATGCTTGGGTGCAATGGATGGCCTGTCCAAAGTAGTTCTGACTTGTAATACACAGCTGATGTAGAAGAACTCAATTATATCTTATTATATATAAAGGCTTATTACTAGAAATGTTTTCACTTATTCATCCACACAATCAAGAAAAGTTTGAGGAAACCAAAGGTGTTATAGGACGCCGTAAATCACAGAAGGGCGGACAATACAATGTCCAGATAAAAAATACAAAATGTCAAACAATTAGCTATAAAACACTACATAGAAAACTAATAAATCGAGCAACAAAAATCCCCCTAAACACCGGGGTTGAGCTCAGATACTTCGGAGAGGTACACAGTTTCTGCTTTACTAGCGACATTCTTTTGTAGTGTAATGGTTACCGTACTCTTCTCGTGTCTGGTCCTTCGTGGGTTTCAACCTGCCATAGGATCAAAACAAATTGATACATGTGTATGTATTGCTTTCCGACTAAGCATGCAGTATTGAGTAGTAAGGGCAAATATTGGCTGGCTAGAACTAATGGTGGACTGTTGCTTCAGATAGTTAACACTATGCACATTAAGCATGTTGATTAAGTACAAAACAAACATCATCATCTAAATATCTTATCCGGAAAATTGACCAGACATGATATATGTAGTGAATGATTGTCGTTTAGCGCCTACTCAGCAATGTTTCAGCTAAATCACGGCGAGAACAAGTTAATTGTTAATGAGATAATAATGAGGTCCGCTTTCTACAAGTCCAACACACTTAGTGAATTTACTATGGTGCTAGCTCACTGAAACAACAGTCCGCGGATACACATGTCGCCCAAATCAGTCACATTATCCTGATTCCGGACCAACCAGTCTTTGCTCTTTCAACTTAAAGCTGTGTACTTAGCGGGAAGCAATGAATATCAATTTGATAGTCTTTGGTTTGACCCGATCGAGGCTCGAACCCACGATTTACCGCACTCGAGGTGAACACGCTAACCAGCGATCCGGTTAAATATGCATGTCTATGGCGCTGGACATAGGCTGAAGCGACTGAACTGTAGTTTATCAAATGTGTACTTGTTGGGATGCTGCAAAACGTTTGTCACCTCAAATAGTTAATTCTAGCATCGTTTGGTTTAATTGTCAAACGTATTTTTTTCCGTTATCTATTTTATTCGGTTAAATACACACAAAGAAAGACAACTCTCTATTTTATGTCATAAAACATGTATTATGATTATGCTATGTAATGTAATGTGATTACACATAATTTCTAAAGAGGTAACGTAAGGGACGAAAGCTCATCAACACTTTAAGAGTAATGAAAAACACAAATAAAGGTATTATGTAACATACATTTTAATACAATAAATGTGTAAATAATAAATAGCTATGTTATTATTGAAAATTAAACAAAACTAAAATACGCAAGAACACTGTCGTCAAAGAGCTCCGGTCGGAATTGATCTGTCATCTTCCGGTACAAGTCAATTAGGGATGTTTGACATACAGGCGACGACAAAAAGTAAGTATTATGATCATATAGTATTATTATATCTTGAATCCAGAAGATGTCGTCATCGGTCGATTATTTTGCTTGTTTTTACCTATATACTACTGTGGTTATCTTCATCGATTACTCAGATATAGATAAAATGATGCACATAAACAATGAAAAATGCTAATAATGAGATTGAAATCATCAAATAAAGCTTATATACATGATAGTTTGCACTGGCGTGCCACCATGAATAGTCTTAGACTTACTACAGTAAAAAAGCACAATGCTTATTTACGTACATTCGTTCCGGCTCTGTCAGTCACTACTTACCGGTTGGGTCGCAAACATTGTGTTTCAGTAGAACCAGTTGTGTCTATGTAAAAAATTGAAAGAATAGCGAAAACAGCTAAATATCACAATTATGTTTCCTTTCTGTAATTTATTTAAGGTTCATTATAACACTTGTCAAGTAACTCTTATTGTTTTGGATTAATTTTTGTTTTCAAATAATATATTGAAGGACAATAAGAAATTTTGATTAAAAACATTAATAAAAATTAAATAAAAATAAGGAACCGCATCGGTAGCGTAATGGTTAGCGTGCTCGCCTCGAGTGCGATAGATTGTGGGTACGAGCCGCGGTCTTGTCAAACAAAAGAATATATAATTGGTATTTGTTGCTTCTCCGCTAAGAACTCAGCATTAAGGAGAAAGAGCAAAGACTGGTTGGTTCGGAATCAGAATAATGTGTCTGAGTGGAGCGACATATCTACCCAATGACTGTTGTTAGCTCACCTAGAAACAGTAACATGATTTATGCTTATAAGCTTATAAACTTATACGCGCGGACTTCACAGAGGACACAATAAAAAATGATAAGAACAACGCTTGTTTCTGCTCTTTTAAGCCAATTTGACAGTTTCTTTGGGACGATAGATACAATATACTTACATTGTCGGAAAATATATAATTCATTTCCACTCGCTGCGAAACAGGTAAGAAAAACTCGTATATATAAATTTTATATTTTCGACAATGTATATATATTGTCTATTTTTTTTCTCCCTCGTTTCACTCATAAGAAAATATTTTTTTATTAACTAAAATAATGTAATATAAATAAGACTCGACACAGTGCAGGATTGTGCATTCGTTACAAGATCGCATAGGATTTATTATAAATATATATCAACATAGCAAATTCATTCAGTCTGTCATTTCTATTCCCGCCCCCTCCAAAAAAAAATGCAAAATATATACCAGTGATTGAAATTCTTTTGGCATTACTATTGGTGGATGGGCGGGGGACTATAACATCCTAACATTTTCTTTATATACAAACTGCCAAAATCGTCCGTGCGGAAAGGAATTCAGCCTTTGTTAATTTGCTTATCTGTAATGTTAATGTAAACATTATACTGTGAAGAAACTTAAATATCGTATCCATGAAGTTATTTCCACAGAGTGACTTACTTCGTTATCAACGAGTATAAAATTAAAATATTGCGTTATAAAAAGAATCTCCCACTACTCAATTGATGCGCCTGGACAGCTACTTAAAAGTGAGTGTAGCGTATTGAGCACCAACCGTGATGTCAGTGCCACAAAAAGCATTACAAAAATTCAAGTGTTCGCGACAGTAGCAATTTAACATAGAAACAACGATTTTTTTATTATACAGAGTAGCTGAAATTAGCAGCCATGGCGAATATTCATACTATGGATCAGTATTTATCGCCTTTGAGATATTTCCTAATCATAACTTTTGTTAAATTGCAATATAATGCTCAATAACAATAAGATCAGTGGTATTTACATACTGACAAACCCGGTTATTTATAAATGACCCAACCGGTTTGTATACTTGTTTACATTTTGACCAAGCCGGATTTCAAAAACATCTGTTGATATCATGTTTTAGGGTATAACTAGTTACTAATTGACTTTTCATCAACAAAATAGTATTTTTAAGTAAAATCAATCATTCATCAATATTTTTTTTCTTTTTGGGCAACATTTGATTCATTCGTAAATGCAAGATATAGCGATATTTCAGTTGATTGTAATGATTTTGAAGCCGCAATCCTTATAACTTATAGAAAAATCTAATTTTGCACTGCAAAAATAAATGATATTTGGACAAAAAATGAAATTAATAATAATAACAATCATAAAGCATCATAATTCAAAACATTATATACACAGTATATTTATAAACACTTACGATAATTATCCGTTTCTGCTTTAAAAATACCGCTTTAAAATATCCCGGATGTTGACCAAACATTTTCGATCGGAGCTCTTTGACGACAGTGAAGAATGAGCATTTATAACTTCATTCATAGATTAATGTGGTAAGCCAAATAACTTCATACTAAGTCACCAATTAAAGCAAAATAAAAATAAGAATACACTGACTCTTATAACACAGAGGTGCAACAAATTTCTATACCTTAGAAGTGGATCTCCATCACTGCATGACAGAGGAGCGGTTCGTATTGTTGAACATTATTTAAAATAACCTAAAGCCCTTTAGACGAGTCTTTAATTTTAAACAATTTTACATTTTATATTTTGGCAGCAAGTTTAAACAGCAACAGTTTCAAATATACTCTTCATAGAAGTAAATTGGCTAAACAAGACTGACAATCAAAGGGCCTAAAGGTTAAAACAATGTTGAAATTAGCGACCACATGCAGACATTTGAGCAGGTAATCAAAATTGCTTTGAAACAATGAAAATGTCACCAGACTATTTTTAAATTTAACAGCAACTTGTGATAATATTACAAAAAAAGCACTATTTAGATTAATCGACTGTTCTCAGAGATGTAAACTGAGGGATGGTTTGTGGAAGGAGGGGATTGGTGGCGCTGTGGATTGTTGGGTCACTTCCTATTTAACGGTATATAATAGACGTGCCGCTGATACAAGTAGACTTTTATCAGCTTTCAAATAAATGATTGGATCGAACATTCCCCCCTTAAATATATCAATTGATGGGGAAATATAAGATATATCAAGTCATATTTCTACAACTCCATGTAGCTTCTTTATTTCAAAGATAAATAAATTACTATATAATTATGTTATAATTAGGTGTGTTTTTCAAACTACCGTGACATCACCAAACCCAATTTTACCTTACATACTCCCCCTTTCCCCCCTGTGTAATCTCCTTTCACGCTTATTGTCGTATCACATGACTTATTTTTACAACTTTTATCCTATGACCATTCAGCCTCCTGGTTGAAATATTTCTACAAAAATGTGAAAATAGGAAAATGTCTCCGACTCTCTAATAATCTAGATTGTTAAAAAGGTACGTGGTGTTCAATATTTTATAACATTAAGAATACAATTAAACTAAACTTACAGAAAACACTTATTTAATTCGTTGTTTATTAAATAACAAATGAATTGTTGAGTGACGTAATTGCCAGTACATAATTATATACCGAGTGTACAGTTGCACATACACTATAATTTATGAAACTTGTGTAATATTATTGTAGTGTATGTTTCTCTTATGTAAGTAGTTTGATTTCTATATTATTATTTGCGCAATACAGGTAAGTAGTGTATGTTATATTGATTTATGTTTTTTTTTAAATAATTATTATCGCCATAAAGTTAAATATGGTTCCATACTTGTAGTTCGTTAACATAGCGATTTTTTGTTACCTCCCTTCGTAGTCTGATATCCTTTAAAAAATAAAGTAAGTAAGTAAATTGTTTTTGTTCAAGTAAGTAAGTAATTTGTATTAAAAGTCGGAACGTATATATACAAATACAACATAGAGCATGGGCTCTTTAGAGGTATATTAACCGACTTGATATTTAAAAAATACATAACAATGGACAAACGATGCAAAGCAGCACATGATTAAACAAACATAAATAGCATAAATAACAAATCAGCATATAAATAGATATACATACCATACATACACAAATCATAGGCATAGACAGTCATATAGCATAAATAAATACATGGATAAATAAACACACAAAGACAAGCACAGCACATAAATAAATAAATAGCAACACATTTGAAGCAATAAAAGCGATCGGGAGACATCACAAGCTTAGTCTGAAATCCTTTCAAGAATTGAAATATTGAGTAATATTATTCTTGAGACCTTTTATTGTCCATTTTGAAGAACTTGATGGAAAATACTGACTCTCATTCTATCGGTTAAAAAACCTTTTATCGGATCAACCTCGCCACACACTTCCTTTTCACTAAAATACTGTAATCAGACGAGTGAATTTTAAGTTTAGATTTTTTGTGTGCCATTAAAACATATAAAACAATTATTAATTTCAATTCAGGCACCTTGTTTTCAGACATTTTTATCAGGATATTTTCTATATCCTTGTAGCCCTAAAAAATGTAACTTTTTTGTCGGTACTGACGTTTTCTCATCAGCAAAAAAGATACAAATGCGACCACACAACTTATCAAAATTGTCCATTAAATTTTGCCAGTCCTTTCCCGCAAATAATAAAGGGACCCAAGTAATGATTAATATTATAGGAATGACCTCCATTTATATCCAGCTACCAATGATAAAAAAGATAAAAAAAAAAGTAAATAACGAGCAATCCATCGGATAAACAAAAATCAATCAATCAATCAATCAATCAATCAATCAATCAATCAATCAATCAATCAATCATGCCGATATTTCCCTTTTTTACTTATTTGGGTGCCCCCCCTCCCATTTAAAAAAGTACATACTTAGACCTATAAATCTAATTAAAGTCCGCCATTTTATTTCTATTGAATTGCATTTATCAATCCCCTATAGTGAGCAGTCATACATATGTGTTTTACTGGTTTATAGTTTGCGTCAGTTTATGCGATTTTCGATTGAATTTTGAAACTATTCTGACTGTATGGTATTTTTTGTTTTCCATTTTATTACATCATTATCAAATGAAATAAATATCCCATCAATAAAATCATTCACATTAAAATTTAATTTAAAACCAAAAGTTGTATTAGTTACAACAATTTGTGAACATCTTAGATATGATATTCCCGATTTGCGATAACTAGAGTTATCGTTTTTGAATCGAGTTATCTTTTCCTGACAGAGGGTATGTACACATCCGGTTACATATATCATATTCTATTCATAACTTAGGAACGTCACAAAGTTTTAAAAAAATTGTAAAACCTATGTATTCTTATTCAAATAAAATCCGATTTATTGGAATTATTTTATTTATCTTTTTATATCGGTAGATTCTATGAGATCTGAATTTCTATTTCATATCCTGAATGACCGTAATGATTAATAAATTCAGTGTTTTATATTCAAAGATGTAGCATTTTCTCTCAACTGGTATTTTTCGCAAATAACCCTCACTAACAGGATATATTTGTGTAAAATCGGCTTTGCTGTTAAAATTACGAACGTTAATAGCGATGTATGCAAAATTCATTCCGATTTACGAAGTGGAATCATTTGTTTTATTTCCTTTTACAGGGGATTATCTTAATCTTGAAATGTTCAAGATATTTTATGTGCTCGGAGTCTATTAAGATGTCTATTTTTGCATGATATTTAGTTTTTGTTTTCTTTTTTTCAAGAGATCAATGCAGAATCCCATAAAAATTCCGACAGGCTCCATTCAGGATAAAGAAATTGATTATTTTACCTTTAGTTATATACATGGTTCATGACTATTCATTCTTTGGTTCCACTGCGGATTTTGTAATAAAAAAGGAACATTTAGGGTTTTTACCGGATTTGGCCATCTTCAAACGTCAGAGACTTCAGGTAGAAATATGACCGTAGAGTTAGACAGCCGGCATCCGCTCCTTCCAAAAACTGGATGGGGGAAAAATGAAGATTTGACTGATTTTAAGGGGGGGGGGGGGGAGGGAATGGAAAATTTTGCTGATACAAGTGCTTTCAATGCGGGTGTAAAGGAGAAAAACACGAAAACCAACAAAATTACAATTGTTAAAAATCAAAATCTTGCAACACAAAACTTCCTTTTTAATATGCATATAAATTTTCCCTTTGGTAACATATAAAGACTTTCCCTTTTATGGAAAATATGATTTTATGAAATATAGGCATCACGACCCCTGCAGATTTACACTGAGAGTGCGAATCCTATCGGAGCAGTTTGTCTTGTTTTTTTGTTGTTTTGATTTGGTATTAATTTCGGTTAAAGTGATAAAAATGGAGGCTATATTTATAATAATTTTTTTTTTTCTTTTTTTTTTTTTTTACATATTATAAGAATTGTGATTGTACAGTAGATTTGTATTGATTTTTCGAAAGCCGCACAACGAGTATTTCCTTACATATGAATTCATAATACGAATGCAAGCTGTTAATTTCATATTTTTCTTTATCAATATTAACTATTCTGTCGGGGCTTTTCTTGTGTTTTTTTTTTCAAACATCACGTAAACTGTCGTAATCAATAAAAAATAAAGCAATTTAGCACATGTCGTTTTTATCGTAAGTAAACCATCAGAGCTTTTTTTATATATTTTTTTTTGTGCTTGGTAGTTATTTTCTTAAATCTACAATTGAGAAATCAAATCGTCTGCTATGTTTACTAATTCGCATTTTACCCCATCACTACTGTATTAAGTAATACATTTACTTGACTAAATGCGGAGAACAGTAGTCACGATCGCATTGTCGCTGCCTTGTGATGGAATGGATAGTTCTAGAAGGTGATTCGAATCCCATCAGTCCTTTTGTTTGTTTGTCTACATTGTTAAGCTTAGCTTCAAGGACGGCATTTTTGGCTGTAAGATTATGAGACTGTAAATGCATTTATTGTAAAATAACCTATTTGTTGTCAGTACTTAAACGGTATCCGAAATCATGGGTAGCGGTCGAGAAGTGCATATGTCTAAAAATACATCTTTAATATGACAGATAAGTTTCAATGGACAGAGATGCGATCTCCAAATACACCATTGTTTTTTAAACGATAGACCGATTGCTTGTTCTTAATATATTAAAAACAGAAAAAAAGCCGCATTCATGATCGTTTTATTTCCTATTCAAAATATTCCAGACGAGGGACATTATTCATTCAGAAAAAAGTGGGATCTGCTCTGACGGAAACCGAAAATTGGGATTTGCTTGTTGACTGTACAAGTCGAGATGGTCGGCAAATGTTAGATGCAGGTGTTCACTTATCTGATAAGCGCACATTGCTAATGAAGACGCACATACCGCTTCAAACACAATACAAAATATTCTACCAAATCCGCTTCTGCTTTTACAAATGGTGAAAAAAACAACAGATTCTATTATTTCTAAAATGCTTTCAAATTTATCTTGCCTTGTTTTCCACCGCTCGAGTGTAATGAAAAAAATCAAATACGCTTTTTAATGAAAGGAGAGAATTTTTTTTTTTTTTTTTTTTTTTTTAAATATTCCCGCTTTCAGTGTAAATGTACAAGGAAAATCGCGCAGTATTTCCGTTTTGCAGAAAAATCTGGTGACAATCATCCAAAACATTTCAGAAAGTTAATTATGTAACATGTTCAGTGGTATGAAAATACAAACTTGGAGTTATTTGTACAAAAATGTTACAAATCCAGAGAAAAATATATTTTAAAGTAAATAACTTTTCTTTATAGAAGTTTAAAAAAAGGGAATGTCGTGTATATAATTTTCTTTATAAAAGTTAAAGACTCTAATGAACTGTCTATAGCAGCTCATTTTTTCATTGTCATCTGACCGGCTTTTTAACAGATACGTCTCTACATCTTTGTCGGAGCGTAAGCTCAATATTGATACCACTGATTTTTTCATTACATTTCCGTAGAAACTGTGCAAGTTCAGTCTTTTTTTTTAAAGTTAGGAAGTCTTCAAGTGTTGCCTTATAATCTACGTCAATTAATTTCATAATTTTTTCGCACTTATTATTTATTCAATACATTTATTAAAAACCGCCAGGAAAACTTTTGCAACGGGAAATGCTATATACCCACTGCCAAGGACGATAATTCAAATTACGAACGATAACTCTATTTTCCGCAAAGAGGGATATAGCCTACTGTAAATGGACCTGTTATTCAACCACGCGCACATTAAATTGATATCGATGTGACAATGACTGGTTTGGTGTTATTGAGCTGGTTTCCGTGACACAGTCCTGTCACTTTGGGGAATACCGGGATCTATAATATTTAAATAAACACAAGTAGTCCAGCAGGAATCTGATTTTATTTGTTGACTTAATATAAAAAATTTCAGTACACAAAGGAATCAAAAGAAAAATATCAACAGTTTGAAAGTATAACAATGCATTATAAAAAAAAATGAAAATCGAAAGTATAGTAAGTAAATTGAAATCGAGACTAAATCATCTAATTATTCTTATCTCTTTAACATTAGAAAAAAAAATACAATTTTAGTATTTAAAATTTCACCTTTAAAATACATTTTTTAATTAATCAAATTTATACCTCGAAAGTCCATCTCACATAGGTTCCTACCAATAACGTACAACATTCATTCAAAATAAGCTCATCAATAAAATTAATCATTTGAATATTTTCATTCACTTATTCATTTAAGATGCATAAATTATTTCAATTAATTCTGATTCTCATGCCGGAAAAAATTTCTTTTATTGTTAACAATCCATACTAAGGATATTTAATAACAGAAATTCCATATGAAACTAAAGAAATTTGAAATGATTATTAAGATAAAATAATAAAACAAAATAACAGAGACCTATCTATAATATTTAGATAAACACAAGTAGTCCAGCAAGAATTTGATTTTATTTGTTGACTGCCGCACACTGGAATTTCCCCTCTTTTTATACTACTTGAGGGATCACCACTCGACCCTATTCGACCCTCCTTCATTTTCTTACTTTTGATTTCTTTTTATTTATTTTTTTTCGATATTGAAAGGTTTTCATATATTTCTTTCCAATCTTTCTGTTTAGATTTCATCGTTGAGTATATATATTTATTTATTTTAATCTTTTCTTTTCTTGCGCGGGAATTATTTTTTTTCTTGAATTCTGGAGCCGTATTTGGTTAGGTGATGATCACGATCATCACAGGTTGTAGCAACCCTGACCTTTAACCCTGTACTTGTTTTCTACTGAAATCATTTTACTATGGGCATTAGACTGGTTTTCGTAACTGGACAGCGGCCAACCGATGTTTTTATATGTTAGGCAGTCAACATATTTTTTCTTGATTTTTCTATTCTGACATCTACGTTTGTATTGCTATCACTGGGTCGATACCTCTGCTGGTGGACTATTAGTCCCCGAGAGTATCATCCGCCCAGTAGTCAGTGCTTTGGCACTGACATGGTTTATTAGATATATTTGATACTGAAATTTACAATTCCTAAATAATGTAATTATTATTAAAACTAAGGTTCTCCTCCCTAAGACATACGTGATCTTAGTCTCTTTTAGCTATCCTGTTTAGGCCTTTGGTTTTATTGCTCTCAATGCTTTAATTTATTTGGTTTCTCGATCTTGAGGGTACATGAGGAAGGTTATTCAAGAAACGCGCACTAAATTTTGATATCTACGTTTTTATTGCTTCGTTCATAACCTTTTCACTTACTACATTGTATGACAAATTATTGGAGAATATAGTTAACGCGTTGTGAGGACTAAGCTTAATATCTACGTTTTTATTACATTTTTATTTCCAAATTTATGTCTTGGGCCATGATAATTTGTTTGAAAATCTTCAGTAAATACTCAATACAAAATATGCCTGTTCTCTAGATTAAGATAGTGAAATAGTAAATAACCTAGTTCTTGACTTTTCAATCCCGTTACACCCTAAAACACCATATATCTAATGGGTTGACAGCGTTTGGCAAAATAAACAGTTATTCAAACATGTAAATACATATATTATGGAGATGGTATTCTTAAAGTGTGGAAAGATCAGTAAATTATGTCTGCGAGATTGACTGGCAGAGGGCATCCTATAGCCCTTTGTCTGTTGTCTGAGAACAATTTGTCTATTATGTCTAGGGAAATGTACACCCAGATGTATATACGGTTATATGCCCATCTGTTGTGCATTACTAATGCAATATGCGAAAGGGTGCTTTATTGCACATTTCAGAGTTGCATGACGTAAAATAATACCAATTTACCCGTGTACACAAACTGTTATAATTGTAATCTCAACATTGTTTAACTATACCAAATCCTGTTACACTTGTATTCATTTGAGAAGTGTTATTTGCAATATAAAGTAAAAAAAATAAATACCACACTGTCGGGACATATACATAACCAAATATATTGTTGAAAGAGATGAACAATCGATGTAACTAACACATATATACATTACTACCCAACATCGTGGCTTGGTACAGGCACTTCAACAAAAAATGGCGGGTTAATTTAGTTTGATGTGTCAATATAATGATGCATGTAAACCACATGGACGCCCATACAGTGTGCAAATAAACGCTCCTCAGTCTAAATTGCTGGTCAGATGTGTAAATTGTATCAACAGAAACACCTGAACCTCTGATTGACATGTTTCCTCTTTACCGAAATTATTTATAGCTTGTTAAAAAGGTTTGAAGATACCAAAGAGGACATTGCAAGCTGTAAATCGAGGGACGAGCAATACAGTGGTCAAATAAAAAAAAACCCAACAACGATCTACAAAACACTACACAGAAAACTAAGATCGAGCAACATGAACCCCACTAAAAACGATGTGTGTACTCAAGTGCTCAGGATTAGTAAGACAGGCTCCACTTGTGGCATCCGTCGTGTTGCTCCAGTTAAAATCCGGTGATAAGCATTGAATGGAGGAAAGGAACGGGACGACAACTGAAGATTGAGCAACAGGAACTACATAGAAATCCGTTGGTCATCTGTGACACATATATGCAAAAAGCATTATATCTTCACGAATAAAGCTAAAATAGTGCTAACTTTACAGCAATTAATCAATCAATCAATCAATAAATAATAAAAACCGAAACATGTTTGCAAAAAAAAAACATGAATCCATACAAAACATTGTGTGTACTCGCTCCAAAACAATATTGCTGTCATATTAAGCTTTCATTCAAAATATTCTATTTTTATAGGAACTTACAAAATGGCGACTTCTACAGTTGCATGTAATGTTTGTAGTGTGCGTCACATCACTAAATCATCAGCAATCTGGTGCTCTGAATGTGATGAAGGTTTTTGTACTGATTGTAAAGAATATCATAGCCTTGCCAAAGCAACACGAGACCACATCACAATAAACATTGAGGAATACCAGAAATTACCTCCCTTTATCGTTGGAATTAATCCGTTCTGTGATGAACATCGAGAAAAGTACCAAACGTATTGTAAGGAACATGAAAACGTATGCTGCCGAAAATGCGTATTTACATGCCACAAAAATTGCAAAGATTTAGTTCCACTAGAAGAAGTCGTAGATAACGTAAAGAACTCCAGTTCTGTCCATGAAATGGAACATTTGTTAGATGACTTGACCAAAAACATCAAAACAATTATTGCATCAGGACAGGATAACCTTGATATGTTAAATGAAACCAAGGCAAGCATTGAAAAAGAAATCAAACAGACTCGACTTGCCATCAATGGTTACCTTGATAAACTGGAAACAGAGCTTATAGCGAAATTACAAGAGGCAGGTGATAGCGCAAAGGGTCAGATAATGGAATTGGTGGCTACCTTGGCAAAACAAGAAACAGAAATCCTTGAATGTCAGGACAATTTAAAAAATATAAAAACATACGCGACAGACCTTCAAACGTTTCTTGGTTTGAGGCAAATTGAAGCTGATATAGCTAAGGATGAGCGGTTTGTGCAATCACTGATAGATGATCAAAAGTTGTCTAAGACTATGCTGCATTATAAGATTAATCAAACGCTAAAGACTATTACTACTGATGTACACTGTTTTGGCGAAGTGACTACCTCTATCACACCATGTGACATTACCTTAGTAAGGAGAAAGGATAAACAAGTACAGATGATGGTGGCTGGTGTACCTGCAAGGTCTATTAGTAATATATGTTTAAAGCTAAAGCATAATTTGACCACTGGTGGTAATCAGATAACAGGCTGTTCCATTCTAACTGGTGGTAAAATGGCATTTATTAACTATGATCCGGCATATCTACTAATACTAAATGCCAACGGTTCAAAAGACTGCAAAATTCCCCTACCAATAACGTTTGGAATGGATGTTGCATGTATCGACCAGAACACAGCCGTTGTAACATCGACTGTTGATAAATTTATCCAAGTTGTTGATATTAACACGGGAAAAACCGTAAAACGTATAAATAGTAATACAACATGTAGTGGTATTACTTCAATAAACGGAATGTTAGTGTTCTGTGCCATTGGTGAAGGTTTAAGAAAAGTGGATTTGAAGGATGAGAGGATTGTTGAAATCGTGAACTTCAGAGCTGGTACGAGGTCTCGCGTAGCCTCATTCAATGCCAGACTGTACTACACCGATTTGAACCATAACGAAGTTGTGTGTTGCGATATCAACGGCACCATATTGTGGACATTTACAAATACATTTACATCTGTTTTGAAGGTTTCACGTGGTATCGCCGTAGATGATTATGGAAACGTTTATGTGGTCGATTGCGAATCAGCCAATGTCGTAGTAATATCTCCTGATGGGAAGGAGTACAGACAGTTGTTGTCGAACGCGTACAGACTTAACACGCCATATGCACTGCATTATGACAGGCAAGCAAGACAGTTGCTTGTTGGCAACTTTAGTACATCTGCTTCTTTATACAGTGTAGATTATCAGTAAGCCTTAAGAACTGCATTATCATGCGGCACACACACACATATGTATATATCTGTGTGTGTGTTAAAAGGATGGGGGAGGGGTAAGAAAAACATTGTTATACACCTTAACGCCAACTTCCACATTATTTCAATGAACCGTGGCGATTATTTTGGCCTTAACCGGCGTACCTGTGAAAACCACTGATCTGCCTCACATAACAGACACATTTTTCCAATATATGTACATGTATATGATAAAGTCTGTTGTTGAATTTTACAACAACAATTTATTTCGGAATTAATAAAACAAACAATTTGTTTCACACATTGAGACATGACGTTGTAATAAACTGATTTGACAGTTTTTCGCGAAATTAATCTCATTATTGTTTATTATAACAGACAATGGAAATTAATTAGGTGTGTGTATGTTATGGTTGCTATCTTATCCCATGTCATGTCAGATTGTCGTCACAATGACCTTGATATCCTGTCGAGAAGGGAATACTTAGAAGTATAATATACCAGGATTTGGCACATTGTACAATGACTGACAAACTTAAAAAGAATATATACTGTTCATGGTAAAATAGCTTTATACTACGGAATATTTATCATATGTTAAATAGCTTTCGACTAGTGAATATTTATCATATGTAAAATAGTTTGCCACTGATAAATATTTATTATATGTCAAATAGCTTTATACTAATGAATATTTATCATATGTTAAATAGCTTTACACTAATGAATATTTATCATATGTAAAATAATTTTGCACTGATGAATATTTATCATATGTAAAATACCTTTACACTAATGAATATTTATCATATGCAAAATAGTTTTACACTGATGAATATTTATTATATATAAAATAGCTTTACACTAATGCATATTTATCATATGTAAAATAGCTTTACACTAATGGATATTTATCATATGTAAAATAATTTTACACTGATGAATATTTATTTTATGTAAAATAGCTTTACACTAAAGAATATTTATCATATGTTAAATAGTTTTACACTAATGAATATGTATCATGTACCTTAATAAATAAATTAGATGCCTGTATTTTGTATTGTTACCTTATCTCATGTCGTTTCATCTATTCGTCACAATATAATGACCAAAACAAAAGAGACAAAAAGACAAATCAATGTTTGACATAAAAAACTGCATATTGAGCAACACGAACCTCACTATATGGCATAGGGTGAACACATACACTCCTCAAGGGTTAGCAGTTCTTGTTACACTAATATCACCCGTGGTGTAAATATAGAGAATACACATGTACATAATAAGATAACTTTCACCAGTTTCTAATACACAACGGTTCGTGATGAGTGTTCTTATATTCTGTATTCTTAAAGATGCTACACTCAGTTTGTATATGACAACACATGATCAAAGTCAGTATTCTCTCGGACTTTACCAGAACTCCATGTAAAAACGTTGTTATCGGCGTCTTCATTGGTTAAACTAAAGTTCAACTGGAAATAAGGTTAAATCGAGTTGTTGTTGTTTCAGATGTATATTGAGCGTGACGTATTTAATCAGGATGTGATTGATTTAGACAGTGTTGTGAGCATGACTGTATAAATAATTCACTATTTGAGGAAAATAAAAAAATATGACCTCCCTTTTCTTATTATTGATAGGTAGTTTGATACACTCTCATGGGATGATTTATAGATATGAACTAAAGCTATGAAAAGACATGTTTTATCTAATGGAGAAAACAAATCGGTATTTAAGATAAAAAAAAATATGTGAATCAAGAAATTTGTGGTTGAAAAAAGAATAAAACACAAAATTCAAAACACTTCAGTACAAACAATATGAAGAAATACACGCCCAAAACGGAACATAACTTAAATTATGTAAAGACGGAAAATTTGCTACTTCTGCATCATTAAGGAGCAGAAACTGACTATTTCACTCGGAATGAGGATAATGTCTACATTTGGCGTTAAACAACAATCATTCGTCTACTTACTATGAATTGAGAATCTGGTTCTCGTTCTCGCTAGAGTGCGCTATGTTTTCACTATCAATGAGCTATAAGTTATCAAAATGAGAATCATATTTAAACAGTGATCGTCAACAATTCAACAGTATCCAAAAAATTATCAGACACCGCTCACCTCAAATCATTGAATATAAAAAACCCACGACAAATGACGTTGGAAATCGAGTTCCTGGCTCAGGACAGGCACGCAAAATGTGACGGAGATCAACCGGTCAATGACATCCCATTCCTTGCCCTCTTGATAATTTGATCTCCAACGGCAACGTTTATATAGACAAGCAATTAAAAAAAAGCATTGCACAGATCACCTTCCACTCATAAAAATCATATATCACAAAAAGGAATGACAACATAACATTAAGAATACAATAACAGGATCAGTACATGCTGTAGTTAATTGACAACTAGCTAGGAAGGTAACATTTGTTGGTTAAAGACCAATTACTCTACGAATAAAAAAAAAAATACTTATATATGGTAATACATTATTTCTTTTGTACATTTTGTACAGATGCGTATGAGGGAATTGGGAAGTGGGGACAAGCTAGGAAGTGGACTGCAAAATGGAGGATGCTTCAGGAAAGGACGGGAGGATGGTGACAATCTTTTATACATGACAAGCTACAAATAGTCTTTTGGCTTTAAAACCACCCTTTAACCTCTTGATTTAATGATAATTTTTGGCGTATGTGATAAACTTTATATATTTTTTAGAAAATAAAATAAAAATAACGCAAAAGCATAGTTTTGCCCCTCCCCCCACGCCCCTTTTGAAAGTGATGGGCATTTCATCCCCTTACACCCCAGCTCCTACGCCCATTTAGTATATCTGAACTGATATTGTTCATCTTTTTCTTTTCTTTTCTTTAAATCCTACAGTTGTCGGTGTTGCAGCAGAGACATGGTTTATGAGAAATATGTATTCATTAAATTTACAGTTTTCTTTTTCATTTCCCTCAGGTATAGTTAACATTAGTTTAGTCCCGTTGATATTCTTTGTCCCAAAGAATTATATATATTTTGACTTTCTGATCTCTCTGCCACTTGAGTGTACCTGTTGAATGTTGTTGTAGAAACGCATTGTGGGTACTAATATTGATATCTACGTTTTGATTTAAATTGTAGGATTACCCCTACTTTGATATTTCGTGGAGTTTCAGATGTTGCATGCATCATATCCATCGGTCCTCGCATGAGGGCATTTGCAATTATAACCCGTGATATTAATAACTAAAGTATCATATTGTTGTTTGTTGTGCTTAAAACCAATTTATTAAAAGATGTATGTGTAGGTAGGCCATTGTGATCTTTGATATATGAGTAACATGACGGGTGTCTTATCAGAAGGAGGAACTGTGTTCTATTCTATTGCACTTGGGTTCACATGAATCAGAATCAGAATTACGTCTCAGATATTTGTTTCAATAAGTTAGCATTGTACCAAAGATCCAATTTAGCGTATGTATCTGGTAAAAAACAAACATCATAATTATTTCATTGAATGTAGCGTGTTTTCTTCATGATATAACTGGGAAAAAATAGCTCATTTTGGCGTTGAATAACAAAAATGCATCCTTCAAGATAGATTTTACGAGCAAACGTTTTACCATCAGTCGCATAAAAAGTCGATAATACATTTCTATGACGTCACACTATTGTTCCAACATTTGATTATTTTTAAGAATCTACAGTTTATTCTTTTATTCTTGAATATATGAACTTTAAAGGCAGAGAATCGTAATTTTTTCATACCCATAATTATTGTCGTTTTCCGTACTGACCTTCATAAAATGAAGATTAAACACCGAATTATTGGCGAATATGCTACGAAGCGTTGTTTTTTCGATTTAACAAGACTGACCATCGTTACTGGAAGCTAATTAATTATGCACTGACATGAGCAAGGCCAAATCTATTTGTATTTATTTGTATGCCAGTAGCCCGGATGCTGCAGAATGGATGTTGAGGTAAGTTTCTTTAAAAGTTGAGGAAAAAAGTTATTTGCGAACCAATTGTATCAAAAAACGTGGAATAAATAATTTCTGTATCAGGAATATCTACCGAAAATGATCATAGGCATAATCATAAATTCATATAATATGAAAAACGATTGAGAAAAGAAGGCAACATGCTCGGCTTACCTATCAAGCAAAATCTTTGCCATTTCAGCGTAAGTTTGGACGCGTAACACTTACCTCAGTTCGTTCCAACGGTCCAACTGATCCCCTACATATATCCCGCATTTGTTCCATTTGGAAGATACTGCACTTCTATTCCTCTTTCTCTCTGAATCCGTCAAAGTCCGTTTTCTTCCACGCGTTGCCACTTTCTCTTCCGACATGTTGTTTATTGTTTCTAAACAGTGCGCATGCTCAAGACGGGTTCACATAGAAGGTCATATGAATAGAGGCGGGTTTATTTGAATTCTTGTCATCTTGGACAATAATTCCGATAACGATAGTTTTGGGTCTTTTTTGTTAAAAAAATAACACAAATCGCATCTTTTGCAGCATAACTGCTGAATGATAGCTTAAGCAAATCATTTATGGACAGTTACAATTTTTCAACAAGATCGTAGACTATGTAACATTCTCGAACACTTGAGTTCACATGAATCAGAATCAGAATTACGTCTCAGAGTGGAGAGATATGTCTACCCACGGATAGTTGTTTCAATAAGTTAGTATTATATTAAAGATACAATTAAGCGTGTTTATCTAGTACAAAACAAACATCATAATCATTTCATTGAATGTAGCGTGTTCTCTTCATGATATAGCTGGAATGAAATAGCTGATTTTGACGTTGAATAACAAAAATGCACCTTTAAAGATAGATTTTACGACCAAACGTCTTATCATCAGTCGTACAATATACGATTTCTTAGTTGAGCGGAAAAAAAAGAAATTCTGCAGCGCGTTGTATTATTAAAATGATAAATTGATGCATAAATCTTAAATATATATGATACTTGACGCAAATGAACATTCTATTAGCTTTTTTCCCTTTATTTATATGTGGCGGCATGACCTTTTATTAAAGGTACATGTACTGATAGTTGATTTATCGACATGGTAATTATATTTATTGATTTAGTAATGTAATCGGTTTAACCTGGCAATATGTTTGTAAATCCTAAGCCAGGAGCTGAATTTCCAACTTAATATGTCATGATCTTTTCTGATGATCAATGATTTGAAGATGCCAACAGAGATGGTCGGCAATTACACCAATATCAATAGAACGAACACTAACCTTTTATCTAATGGACATAGAAAAGCCCAGGAGATATGACGTTTGAAATCTAGGTCCTGTTTTAAGATGTGCACACAAATTTGGCGGGGGTTGTTTAAATAATGTTTCTCATATCAATTATATGTTACACGAAAGGAGATAATAGCTCCTCTTTATTATTTTCAGTAAAGAGACTCGTCATACCCGAATGTAAGCTAATTGTTTGTGGGAATGCTATTGTTGTTTTGTTTAAATTTTTCTCATGATGAAATCATGAACCAAATACCAATTTTTCTATTAATTGGATATATCTAAAATTTGCATAACTATTTGTTGACCTCTTAACAGTGGTATCAACAAGAATTACTTATGAGGATGTACATGTATTATATGGCTTTCTAACAATACAGTACTAAGGAAATACAATCTAATCCAAATTACATCTCTCGCTCCCCTTTACTGACTTGTGTTGTCGTAGAAGATATGAAGAAACCCCATTACGGATCACGTGTGAGTGACCCCTGGTACCGTTCAAGTAAGTGTCGCTTATAACGCGTCCAAAAGATAACACAATTTCTCAGTAATTACTTATCTCATTGTTTATAAATGCATTATGTCATGAGTAAAACTTGTATTTCAAGAAAAGATCCTAAATGGGTAATCAGAATCCGTAAATCAAAGCAGTACAGACAATACAATGTTCAACAGAAAAGGACAAGCAATGATCTTCAAAACATTAGACAGAAAACTAAAGATGGAGCAACACAAACCCCACACAATATCGGGGGTGTGCCCATGTGCATCGGAAGGGTAAATATGTCCTGCTCCAATGGTGGCATCCATCGTGTTATTGTTACAGGACAAGAACATTACAACAGTGTAACCAGTAATATTGTCGTTATCACTATTCATTAAACTATAAATACCTTACGTTTCATAAATGTTGCTTATGACATTTGGATGATTCTTTGTGTTCCGGTTGCCAGGGAAACATTGAAACAATTGAGGAGACAACAAGTATATTCGTACACAAAAAAAGAATTAAACACTCTTTATGACAAAAAAGTAATCATATGCAATTAATTTTTTTTCAAACTAAATGAAAAACATAATAATTGTATAGTACCAAATCATATGATATAGTGCTATAATGCCGGAATATTGTAATTATAGCTTCATTATGCTTAGATATGGTCATTTGTCACAGCAATCTGCCAAAATATGGCAGCATATTAATTGTAGGGGTATGATATGTAAATATTATCATGTATAGCGACGTAATACTGTATTAAGGTAACTGTAACCGTTAAAAAAAACTAATTATGAAAAGAAAGTTCAAACAGTGATGGTCATAAATTCCAGAAAAATCTATAAATCGAACAATCAACTCTAATTTTAACTCACTAAGCACAAAATAAAGACCACGAAATGTAACGTTGCAGATCCAGGTCCTGGCTTGGGACAGAAATAAAATATGGCGGGGTTAAGCCGGTTACTGTGCTGCCAGCCCTTCCTTCTTGATAACTGGTTCTCCAACGTTTAATACATATATAAGCAAACGATGAAAGCATGCACAGATTCACTTTCACTCAAAAAGAAAAATAATATCACAAAATTGAATGACAAAATAAACATGGACAGTACAATAGCAGGGTCAATGATAATCATCCGTAAGATATTATGAAATATTGCTTTGGTTACATTACTCAAAAATGAGAGGGTGGGTCATGACATATCATTTTCAGCGCTTCATTAACTCAAAATAAACAATTTCTACACCCGAGAATGCTTTAAAAATGAATAATTGCATATAAACCTTTCATCGCAACGTAACCAAATAGTATGAAAAACGAAGATGATATGTCAGGACACCCCTTTTATCATAATTTGAACAAGATAATTTCTTTAAAGGCTTATTATTAGAAATGTTTTCACTTATTCATCCAAATAATCAAAAAATGTTTGAGGATATCAAAGGTGTTATAACAAGCCATAAATCAAAGACGGATAGACAATACAATACCCACCTAAACAGGACAAGGGGACAAACAAAGCAAATCAAAGCTACATCGAAAGTAAAGCTTGATCAACACGAACACGAACACCGCTAAAAACCTGATCTACCGGAAACACAATATACCGCACTTAAGGCGAGCACACTAATCATTACATACGGCTATGCAATTGGTATTTGTTGCTTCTCGCTAAGTACGCAGCATTAAGGCGAAAGAGCAAAGATTGGTTGGTTCGGAATCCGGATGATATATCCGAGTGGGGCGACATGTCTATCAGCGGACTGTTGCTTCAGTGAGCTAGCACTATGCAAATTCAACTAGGCTTGTTGGTCTAAAACAAAGCAGGCATTATTGTTATCTTATTGAAAATTAACTTGTTCTCGCCATGCTATAGCTGAGAAATTGACGTGATAGACAACAATCACTCACTCACTCACTTATCTTAAAGACCTAATTCTAACACCATTCGGTTTAATTGTCAGACCAGTTGTTTTCTATTGTCTATTTTACTTGGACAATAATGTCAAGTACACGCAAAGAAAAATAACACTTTCTTTTATATTTTATAATCTGTATTATGATTCTACGATGCTATGTAAAGTGATAACACATAATGTCTTAAGGGGTGATGGGAGGGCCGATAGTTCATCAAAGTTTTTAGAATGATGACGAACACAAATATAGATATTATTTACAAACACATACACATGTCAATACAATAAATAGGTAAAATAAAATATTTTTTAAAGCTATTACTAAAAATTGAATAAACTAAACCAAGCAAGAATGAGCATTTATAACTTCATGCACAGATTAATGTGGTATGCTAAATAACTTCATAACTAAGTCACCAATAAAAGCAAAATAAAAATAAAAATACACTGACTCTTACAACGCAAAGAATTCCTCGACTGGATCACTGAATGGTTGTGCATTGGTTCGTATTATGGAACATTAATTAAAAGATCCTAAACCCGTCTTCGAAAACCCCAGCGACACCACCGTACCCAATTTTACCTTATGTACTCCCCCCTTTTTCCCTGTCTGTGTAATCTCCGTTCACGCTTATCCTCGTATCACATGACTTATTTTGACAACTTTTATCCTATGACCATTCAACTTCCTGGTTGGAATATTTCTACAAAAATGTGAAAATAGAAAAATATCTACGACTCTCTAATAATCTAGATTGTTAAAAAGGTACGTGGTGTTCAATATTATATTATGTTAAACATACAATTGAACTAAACATACAAAAAACAAATATTCGTTGTTTTATTAAATGTCAAATGAGTTGTTGAGTTGTTGAGTGACGTAGTTGACCGTACATAATATACCGAGTGTACAGGTCTACATACACAGGCCTGGATTAACCCTTAGGCAAAATAAGCACGTGCTTTGGGCATCAAGGGACAATTGGGCACCACACAAATCCGGGCACAAGGCAATTTATTCTTTCAGCAAGATATTAGGCTCAAAACCATCAAAAATCCCCAAAAATGTACGTAAACCTAATTGATGTCCCAGAAAAGACAACTTCCTCTTTTACTGAAGCTAGTATAGGGTACTCAGAGCGTTGTCAAAAACTAATTGATGCTTATCCAGATGACTTGAACAGATAAATTTCGACTGAGCTTCAGCAGTTTGACTCATATATTCGACATAAGTTTAGTGCAACAAAAGCGCTTATTTTTAACATTAATGGTTACAAACTGCACACCTGAATGATCATTCTCTCAAATGAAGCCTATAAAAAATCCAAACAGAACAACGACGAGACAATTGAGACTGGAATCCTGAGCTCCGCTCATGATTGAAGCAGTGTGTTACGCCAAATTAACTTTGATGATTTAATCAAAGACTTTGTCAATAAGAAATGTAGGAGAAAACTATTTAAAGTGTACTTTTGTTTTTATGAATATTGACAATACTGGCTCCTGTTGAAAGACATAATTTTTAGTTTGTATTATTCCCTATCACATTAAAGACTTGCATTGTATCTGTTGTCCTAGTTATAAGTAAATATTATGTTAATAATGTTGCCTGCTCTGAAGCATAGAGTACAGTCACTGTGTTAAATAAATATGAAAAACAGATATTTAAATGATTTTAATATAAGAGGTTTGGCCTGACTGAAAATTGAATTCTGAATTTAATGTTAGGCATTTGACAATTATGTTGAGTCATGGCATCAAGGAGGCTGTTATTATTTTCACTATGCCAGTGGAAGGTATGAGGGCACTAATGGTTGGTCTGTGCTTAGGGCATACATTGGCTTTAATTCCGGCCCTGTATATTATCATATGATTTATACGAACTCTGACAATTAATTTAAAAAATGTTGGTCCATTATTACAAATGTTACCCATTATTTCTCTATATTAGTTATATTTTCTGAAGTGTAAAATTCATACAGATGTTCACTCTCGGTTTTCAACACGGGTTTCGTGTTGTTCAATCTTTTGCTTGATGTGTAGTGTTTTGTTGACAATTGTTTGTTTGTTTGTTTGATTTTTGCTTTATTCTTCTTTATTCACAACATTTATATTGTCTGTCCTTCGATTCTTCGGTAATGGCTTTTAAATACCACTTTGGTATCTCAGTCTTTTCTACTCACATTTAATTTTAATTTGTACTTCTATATAACGTAAGAAAACCAGCTTGAGATACCAAAGTGGTAATTGTTAGCGTGCTCGAATTGAGTGCGACAGATCGTGGGTTTGAGTCTGTTTTGCTGGTCTAGTCCAAATCGGTCATCATTCATCATCATCGCATCAAAATGTAACTTGTTCTCGCCATGATACTGGAAAATGTAACTTGTTCTCACCATGATACTGGAAAATATAACTTGTTCTCGCCATGATACTGGAAAATGTAACTTGTTCTCGCCATGATACTGGAAAATATAACTTGTTCTCGCCATGATACTGGAAAATGTTAACTTGACGCTAAACAATAATCACTCACTCACTCAATCAGCATGAATCGTCCCATATACATTGTAGAAAGCTAGTAATCTTTACCCTCCCCCCTAAGAAATATATGTATATAAAGTAATCTAATAAATCCCTACAGTCATGTGATCAATATCGACCCTATGCATAATCTGTGGATAATAAGAGTATATAAAGGATTGACACATGTAAGCTGTTGTTAAAATAAGATTGTACGAATAAGGACAAATTAAGCCAATAAACACATTGTTTGTAAACAGAAAGCTGAAAAAAGGGTGGGAGGAGTGGGCGGGGGGGGGGGGGGGTAATTCCGTGCCACGAGTGTCTGTGTTGTTGGTAAGATAGGGTCGTCAGTAAGTATTGTTAACTTAGGAAAATCAGCCAGTTTATATCAATAATACCCAGTTAAGTGATATTAAGTGCGATTCTAGTATACGAATGTTGTGTTTTCTGTTTATTTTTTAGGGTAAAAAAAGGGAGGGTATGTTTATAATTTTATGAATATAATTTAATACATCTAAACTTGATATTGTTAAAACCAGGGCATGTCAAGGTTGACAAAGTATGTATAAACCATTTTTTTTACATCAAGATTGTGCGGTTAAATCGTTCTTGTGGAATAATTCTTCATTGTATATTACAAATAAATTGTTTTTATATATTTGTATGTCGCTTAGAAGCTGTTATGTTCATATGCCTTCAGTTCACACAAAGAATTTGTGATTGTTATTTAAAATTTAAACACTATTTTAACAGTGAGATATTTAATACAAAACATCGTGACAATACATCGTTTGGTTCAATGACAGTCTTAAAATGATTTAATTAGTTCAGGGTTTATAACTGCAAAATAACATTTTCAAAAAGCCGCTCATTTCTGAAAATTCAAAGGCCATGATTGTTTATTTATATAGTATACAATGTATTTGATCTCAAAATTTATTTTAAATTGAATATTATTTTTGCAGTTTTGGAAAGGTCATTGATGAGGTAATTCTACAAAAAAACTTCTGAAATTTATATCAGAAAAAAAAAATTCATATTTTGTACAGGTTTGCTTGCAAAATGATTAATTTAAGCAACACAATTTGTCACACACGTGATCAACCATTAAGATGTGGCGGAGGTGCAATTGTAACATGGGGGTGTTGTGTTGGAATAAGCACACCTATCTCTATGGCTTACCCTTGGTAGAGAGTAGGTGTGAGAGTGTCATGGTCCTACTATCAATGTATTTAGCCTACGGATTTGAGGGTGGTGGGTGACAATATTGTCTTGGAATTATTACATATTACTTGCAGTTAACAAGTGGAATGGAGAATGAATGGACGTATACTGTAAGCATTTAACCAACTTATGGCTAGGGTTAATGTGCTATCCTAGAATAATTGAACTTGTCTTTGTGGAGGGAGTGGGCTAGTGTTGGATCAACCCTTAGGCAAAGTAAGCAGATGATTGGGGCATCAAGGGGCAAGGGCCACAACAAAAATTCGGCCAAATATTAGGCTAAAAAATACCAAAAAATGTAGGAAAAATTAAATAAAACACTAATAAATGTTATAGGGCTTATAGTATAAATATGAAGAAAAAAAAACATATTTAAACGATTTTATTATAAGATAATTCTGAATTTAATGTTAAGCATTTGACAATTATGTCTTGGCATCAAGGGGTCGTGTTAATTTTTACATTATGCCAGAGGAAGGTACAAGGGCACTAAGGTTGGCCTGTGCTTAGGGCATACATTTGCTTTCATCCGTCCCTGCACACGCACTATCATTAACCGACTTGATATTTTAAGAAAAACATAACAATGGACAGACGTAGCAAAGCAGCACATGATTAAACAAACATAAATAGCATAAATAACAAAGCAGCACACATATATATATACATGCATATCATACATGCACAAATCATAGGCATAGACAGTCATATAGCATAAATAAATACAAGAATAAATAAACACACAAAGACAAGCACAGCACATACATAAATAGCACATTTCTAACAATAAAAGCGAACAGGAGGCATCGATAGCTTAGTCTGATATCCCTTCAATAATTAAAATATTCAGTAATATTATTCTTGAGACTTTTTATTGTCCATTTTGAAAAACTTAATGGGAAATACTGACTCTCATTCTATCTGTTGAAAAAACAAGAAAATCTTTAATCGGATCAACCCCGCCACCACACGTCCTTTTCACTAATATACTGTAATCAGACTCTGTGTGACTTTTAGGTTTTGAATTTGTGCATGCAATTAAAAGATATATTTTTTATAGGCATATTTTCTGTATCAAAAAATAGCCCTTAATAATGTAACTTTTTTGTCGGTCCTTCTTTTTTTCTTATCAGCAAACGAGACACAAATGCGAGCACACAACTTATCAAAATGGTCCATTAAATTTTGACAGTCCTTTCCCGCAAATATAAGATGGACCTAAGTAATGATCAATATTATAGGACTGACTTCCATTTATACCTACTCATGATCAAAATGATTTAAAAAATCAAATAATGAACAACCCATAGAAAAAACAAAAATCAATCAATCAATCAATCAATCAATCAATCAATCAATAATTAACATTGATTAATAGTGAAAACCAATATTTCAAAATCACTTTGTTTTATTCTTCACTATCAAAATGTCGATTTCCCCCCTTTTATCCTCTTTGAGGATTGTCCCCCCAATTGCTATATCATAAGTACAGACTTAGACCCGTAAAACCCGCCACTTTTCTGTTGAAGTGTTTCTACCAATCCAGGAAAATGAGCGGTGTTTAGATTTTGTCGCTGTTTCTACGGTTTATTTTTAGAATTGTTCTGACAGTGTTGTATTTTAGAATTGTTCTGACAGTGTTGTATTTTGAGAATTGTTCTGACAGTGTTGTATTTTTAGAATTGTTCTGACAGTGTTGTATTTTTAGAATTGTTCTGACAGTGTTGTATTTTAGAATTGTTCTGACAGTGTTGTGTTTTGAGAATTGTTCTGACAGTGTTGTATTTTTAGAATTGTTCTGACAGTGTTGTATTTTTAGAATTGTTCCGACAGTGTTGTATTTCTTGGTTTCCATATTATTACATAATGAAATAAATCTGCCATCAATAAAATAATTCACAACAAAATTTAAATGAAATGAGAAGTGGTTTTTTTTTGCAAACGAAAACCACAAATTATCTTAAGTTACATAATTGGAGAACACGTTAGATTAGATATCGGCATATTATACATAGACCTACTATTCATCCACATTCACTCTAAATTGATATCTACCTTTGTATTGCTACCACTGGATCGATATCTCTGCTAGTGGTCTATTAGTCCCCGAGAGCATAATCTGCCCAGTAGTCAGTGCTTCGGCACTGACATGGTTTTCTACATATATTTGTAACTGAAATTTGCACTTCCTAAATAATGTTGTTATTAATAAAACTAAGGTTCTCCTCCCTCAGGCATAGGTGATCTTAGACAATTTTAGCTCTCCTGTTTAGACCCTTTGGCTTTGATGGCCCAACAACTTTAATTTATTTTGCTTTTCGATTTTGAGCGTACCTGATGAAGGTTATTCAAGAAACGCGCACTAGATTTGATATCTACGTTTTTATTGCTTCGTTAATATTCTGTACCATGGCTACATTGTATGTCAAGAGATTGGAGAACATAGTTAACGAGTTGTGAGCTCTAAAGTAGATATGTACGTTTTTATTACATTTTTATTTCCAAATTTAAGTCTTCGGCCATGATAATTTGTTTGAAAATCTTCAGTAAATACTCTACACAACATATATGCGTTTTCTAGATTAAGATAGTGAAAAACTAAATAACCTAGTTCTTGACTTTTCAATCCCGTTACACCCCAAAACACCATATATGCAATGGGTTAACAGCGTCTGGCAAAATAAACAGTTATTCAAACATGTAAATATATTGTGGGGATGGTTTTGTTAAAGTGTGGAAAGATCAGTAAATTATGTCTGGGAGCTTGACTGACAGAGGACATCCTATAGCCCTTTCTATGTTATCTGGGAACAATTTGTCTGTTATGTCTAGGGAAGTGTACACTCGGATGTATATACGATTATATGCCTATCCGTTGTGCATTACCAATGCAATATGCGAACGGGTGCTTCATTGCATATTTCATAGTTGCATGACGTAAAAATAAAACTAATTTACCCGTGTACACAAACTGTTATAATTGTAATCTAAACATTGTTTAATCATACCAAATCTTGTTACGCTTGTATTCATTTCAGAAGTGTCATTTGCAATATAATGTAAAAATAAATACCCCACTGTCGGGACAAATACAAAACTCAATCTATTGTAGAAACAGATGAAACATCGATATACCTAACACATACTGTAAACCAACTTATTTTCGCGGCTATTATGTGTCGCGTTTTTCTGCTTCAAGACAGTTTCGCGGAGATTTAATTTCGCGGTAACCAAAATGCTAACAGTTCTCATTTTTCGCGGTAAGCGGTATGATTTTGGTCTACATCGCCGCCGACATCGGTTGTTTTTAATATAACAAGAGTTGTCTTTCGCAATATATTATTGATCGTTCGATTGACATACCCCATTGATTTCGTGAACACATATGTACTAGAGGTTTCCTTTTTAAATATCTTCAACATTTCTACATGTTTTAATTGTCAGTCATCTATACAGAAATATTATACTTTACGTTTTTATTTTCCCTATTCGTCTTTGTTAGCGCAATCGGTCACTATTTCCGTATATGGACCGGTCACTATTTTAGTATTTGGACGGGCCAGGTACCTGCATTATTATTTTAGATCAAAAGTATAATATAGCAAATAGTTCATGTCACTTCGGGTCATATGGCAGTATATGGACCGGTCAGTCACCAAAATAATATTATATGGACCTCAGAAGCTTCGGTCCATATAATATTGTTTTGGTGACGTCCATATACTATCATATGACCCTCAGTGTCATGAACTATTTGCTATTTATTATAACCTACAACAATCCAGTACCATTTAATTGATTTATTGTTGTTTTACGCCAACTCCATAGTTAAGTGTGTATATTTTTGTCCAGTTTTTGTCATATAATAAATTTGTCACCTGTGCTATTTTCTCAAAAAACGAAAAAAAGTTTATATTATAGAACATGATAGACCAAGATGTCATAATGTTGTAGTTGATCTCGTTTGTTTTTCCAATGATTATCGGATTATCCCCGTTGACTAATAGTTTCAATTATCAACGTACTTATAGCTGACAGCATTTTTTGATTTTATAATCCCAGCTGATTATTACAATCAAACGCTTTTAATTACCTGTCAACATTATGCTCACTGCACCTTATACTACAATGTACATGTATAATTATAAAGCCTGTTTTGAACACATTTCGATAACTTTCTTCACTTATAATTGTATTTGCCAACGCGTAACTTTATAAATTTTACCGCAGAAAAATTGTAATACTGTGGAACGAAATCCTGTATATACCATATATAATGAAGTATAACACTTACAAGTACTCTGCATTAAATTAATTGTCAGTATCTTACAAATAAAGTTCTCTTGAAAATTAATTATGTTAATTTACATGACCCCCTAAATTTAACTACGTATACATGATTTTGTGTTGTCTAACGGATATCGATCTATACCAGAAAATACATTACATTGTTGGTGTTTGCTAAGCTATATATGTTCTTGTTTCTTACACACTCTAGACCGACTTGTTCGCGGATATAAACTTTCGCTATTTTGTACTCTACCGCGAAAGTCGCGAAGGTTTATAGCACGCGAACAAAAGTTGGTTTACAGTATATACAGTACTACCCAATTTCGTGGCTTGATACAGGAACTTCAACAAAAATTGGCGGGTTATTGTAGTTTGATGCGTCAATAAAATGATGCATGTAAGCCACATGGACGCCCATATATTAGTGCGCTAATAAACCATCCACAGGCTAAATTGCTGCTCAGATGTGTAAATTTTATCAAAAGAAACATCTGAACCTCTGATTGACATGTTTCCTCTTAACCGAAATTATTCATAGCTTGCTAAAAAGGTTTGAAGATACCAAAGAGGACATTGAAAGCTGTAAATCTAGGGACGGGCAATACAGTGGCCAAAAGAAAAAAAGGGAAAAAAAAACAAAAAAAACCAAACAACGATCTACAAAACACTACACAGAAAACTAAGATCGAGCAACACGAACCCCACTAAAACCGACGTGTGTAGTCAGGTGCTCAGGATTAGTAAGTCAGGCTCCACTTGTAACAAACCGGTAATAAGCAATGCATGGAGGAAAGGAATGAGAAGAACACTGAAGATTGAGCAACACGAACTACACATAAAACCGTTGGTCATCTGTGACACAGATATTCAAAAAGCTTTCTGTCTTCACGAATGAAGCTAAAATAGTGACAACTTTACATTGAACAGCAATTAATCAATCAATCAATCAATCAATAATAAAATCAAAACATGTTTACAGAAAAAAACATAAATTCATGCAAAACATTGTGTCCTCCCTCCAAAACAATATTGGTGTCATATTAAGCTTTCATTCAAAATATTCTATTTTTATAGGAACTTAAAAAATGGCGACGTCTACAGTTGCATGTAATGTTTGTAGTTTTCGTCACATCACTAAATCATCAGCAGTCTGGTGCTCTGAGTGTGACGAAAGTTTTTGTGCTGATTGTAAAGAATACCATAGCTTTGCGAAAGCAACACGAGACCACGTCACAATAACTATTGGTGAATACCAGAAATTACCCCCCTTTATCGTCGGAATTAATCCGCTTTGTGATGAACATCGCGAAAAGTACCAAACGTATTGTAAGGAACATGAAAACCTATGCTGTCGAAAATGCGTAATTACATGCCACAAAAATTGCAAAGATATAGTTCCAATTGAAGAAGTCGTAGCTAACGTAAAGAACTCAAGTTCTGTCCAAGAAATGGAACATTTGTTAGATAACTTGACCGAAAACATCAAAACAATTATTGCATCAGGACAGGATGACCTTGATATGTTAAATAAAACCAAGGCAGGTATTGAAAATGAAATCAAACAGACCAGACTTGCCATCAATGGCCACCTTGATAAACTAGAAAAAGAGCTTTTGGTAAAATTACAAGAGGCAGGTGATAGCGCAAAGGGTCAGATAATGGATTTGGCGGCTACCTTGGCAGAAAAGGAAAAAGAAATCCTAGAATGCCAGGACAATTTACAAAATATAAAATCACACGCGACAGACCTTCAAACATTTCTTGGTTTGAAACAAATTCAAACTGAGATAACTAAGAATGAGCAGTTTGTGCAATCACTGATAGATGATAAAAGGTTGTCTAAGAGAATGCTGCATTATAAGTTTAATCAAACGCTACAGACTTTAACTACTGATGTACACTGTTTTGGCGAAGTTACTACCTCTATCACACCATGTGACATTACCTTAGTAAGGAGAAAGGATAAACAAGCGCAGATGATGGTGGCTGGTGGACCTTCAAGTTCTATTAGTAATATATGTCTAAAACTAAAACATCAATTGACTACTGGTGGTAATAATATAACAGGCTGTTCCATTCTAACTGGTGGTAAAATGGTATTTATTAATTATAGTCCGGTATATCTACTAATACTAAATGCCGACGGATCAACAGACCGCAACATTCCCCTACAAATAACGTATGGAATGGATGTTGCATGTATCGACCACAAAACAGCCGCTGTAACATCGCCTGTTGATAAATTTATCCAACTTGTTGATGTTAACACCGGAAAAACCGTGAAACGTATACCAGTAAATACTAATACAGCATTTAGTGGTATTACTTCAACAAACGGAATGTTAGTGTTCTCTGTCATTGGTGAAGGTTTAAGAAAAGTGAATTTGAAGAATGAGCGTATTGTTGAAATCGTTGACTTCGCCGCTGGTTTTTGGTCTTACGTTACTTCATTCAATGACAGACTGTACTACACCGATTCGAACCGTAACGAAGTTGTGTGTTGCGATATCAACGGCACCATTTTGTGGACATTTACAGATACATCTATTTTGGAAGGACCACGTTCTATCGATGTAGATCATCATGGAAACATTTATGTGGCCGGTTGCGAATCAGTCAATGTCATCGTAATATCTCCTGATGGGAAAAAGCACCGACAATTGTTGTCGAAAGCGGATAGACTTGACAAACCATGGGCACTGCATTATGACAGGCAAACTAGGCAGTTGCTAGTTGCCAACAACAATACATCTGCTTTTTTATACAGTGTTGATAATCAGTAAACATTAACATAGGCCTAATAAAGATTAAATAAATACGTGCAAGATAATGTCTGACTTGCTGATTTGATAATATTAACTATATGGGTATGACATTTTCCATTGCTGTCAAAAGTAATACCAAAATGTTTATGACAGGTAACAAATTCTACTATCTTATCCTGAATGTTATTTCTACATCGTTGGGAAGATTGATATTGGAAAATACCACTGCTTTAGTTTTTTGAGGATTAAAATTGACTAACCATTGCTTAGATCATGTATATATAGATTCCAAATCACTAGGAAAGCTTCAATTAGAGGCAGGACGAATAGTAACCGGACGGCCTCTATTTGCAAGTCGTGAATCTATATATTCTGAAACGGGTTGAGAATTGTTATCTGATAGGCGAAGGGTAAGACGGCTCAGCTTGTTTTATTATATTCACAATAAATCTGCCCCAGAATATCTTTCTGATTTGATGCCCTTTCCAGTTGGTAGTGTTTCACATGTTATACCTAATTGTCGATTAGAAATGACCACAAAATCCTTCTTTCCCTCTATTACCCGGGATTGGAACAATCTAAATCCGGAAATTATAAATTCTGGTAATATTAACATATTTAAAAGAAAAATTAAAATATTACTTAAGAAAGTGCCGTTTTATTTCGGTTGGGATGATAGAAAACTAAAATATTATTCATAGCAGAGTTAGAAATATGTGCAGCTCGCTAAATGCAGATTTGCACCTTGTCAATTTAAAGCCAAGTACTGCATGTATCTGTGGTCATGGTTTTGAAGATTGTATACACTTTTTCTTTGAATGTCCTTTTCATAGTGAAAATAGGGCAATCTTGTTTGATAAATTAAATTATCGCTAATTTGTGCCACATTCCGTTGAAGTGTGCCGATAGATAAATCCAGGGTTGACGTACTAGATCATATCAGAAATTTATTGGGTCAGTTCATCATTTGACATGCGCTGACCAACACGGAAGAATATGTACTGTGACGCAATCGTGCTAGATCAATGTCGGTCGTCAATAATGAAAACAATGATGTCACGATGTTTCGGGATGTAAATTGTAAAATGCGGTTGGTTGCAATGAAGGATTCAATTGAATTTGAAGAAAAAATAAATTAATATAATTCACTGTTTCCACGGTAAATCCCTATTAATTACACTACATCTTGGCGAAATTTCCAGAAGAAAATCGTCTGCTATACATGTCAATGGATCCATGCAGTAGCCAAAATCTACAAAAATACATACAACATGAACTATGTGCAGATGATCAACTAAAAAATATAGTTGTCTTGATGTTCTATTTGCCATATACACCAGCTACTAAAAAATACTAAGACTCAAAATAAACAAAGTACTATCCAGTAACCAGGAAAATGACAATCTTTTCTACGCCTAGACCATTATTTGATGGTATTATGTTTCTCACGGCAGGTGATGCTGATTATATCTTAAAATGTGAATGAATACACATATCCGGTGGAAGCATGTGGAATGTTGACCTGTCGAAAACGAAAGTACGCCATGAGATGACACAGCATACACAACGCGTGCCGCACATTATCATGTGTACACAGAAAAAAACTGTTTGAAATCTTAAAATATAATAATATATGTTCACTTACTGCAATTTTAAATGAATCAATTTCCAAATTATGCGGGTTATCCACGAAATATGCACACATTTGAGAAACGGTGAAAATTACGCCCTGTGACGTCACATTGTTAGTTCAACTGAAAATGTAGCGAACGCGGTTTGAATGAATGACGCTTCACACACCAAAATATGCTAAGAAAAAGTAATCCCCAAAAAAGAATAGTTTTTGCATGGAAATAAATAGAGTTTAGATCCGAAATCTTTTTCTGTAAATGCAAAAAAATATTTTTTCCAACGTTTTAATGATTTTTGTATGTAAATTACCGATAAACAAAATAAAGGGCTATTTGTATTCGATACTGTCTTTATCAGGACAATCATCTGGCTCACCCTATCGGGTTCGCCAGATAATGATCCTGATAAAGACGTATCGAGAACAAAATGCCCTTTACTCTATATGGATTAGATAGTTACAATTGAATTGATATTAGCTGGTGATGAAAATCTGACTCCTAATCAAAACATTGAAATCTTCTCTGCTGTTTATTCTTTTATTAGAAGCACCCAGCGCTTTAACTAATGTACTAGCATACTCACTCCAGTCAATGTTGTTTTTTGTTTGTTTTTGTTTGTTTGAATCCCTTCTTCTTCTTTATTCCACTGTATTGAACATATTATTTCACCTTATTTTTCTTTATACTTGATTTATTATTAACGTCTAAATATATCATGTTGTACAATTTATTTGTATTGTTATCGCCATTATGTGAAATCATTTTTTGTTTATATTTTTTGTAAAAGGGAAAGGACTTCACTAATGTTGTTATAACTTGTGTCCTATCCCATTTGCAACTTTTATGCAAGTAAAATAAGTTTAAACTAAACATTAACAACTGCTTTATCATGCGGCATACACACGCATATATATATATATATATATCTGTATGCTTAAGAGATGCTATTCTTTTACGTAAAAACCGAAAAGCACTGATTTGCTGCATATATATATATATATATATATATATATATATATATACATATATTACTAAGTCTCTTTTTTTGCATAAAAAAACACACAATTTGTTGCACACTTTGTAATATGACGTTATAATAAACAATTAATACAATATGGTACCGGATTTGACAGTTTTCCTCGAAATTAACGCCATTATTGCTATTTGCGCAACAATTTTCTCCCATTCTGAAATATATTTCAACTGAGGAAGGTTGCACGGCCAGGTGAAAGATCTTGAAAATGGAATAAAATATTTGATAAAAATTTGGCTTCTCAATATTTTATCATGAACTTAAATATTTTTTATTGATCTTTAGCTGATATATTTTCCTTCCCTAGCTAGAAATCAGTTAACTACGAGCATTCATGATTATGTGGGTTTTTTTAAGTGGAAGTAAATATGTACAGATTTTCTTATCGTCCATTTACAAAGGTATTGCCGTTAGAGAACCCGTAATAAAGAGGGGGAGGCATCCTATTAACCGATTTAATTCTGCCACATTTGTGTCTCTGTTCCAAACCATGATATGGATTTTCAACGTCATATATCGTGGATTATTTTTATGTTCAATGAGTTAAGATGAGAAGTGATTGTTTGTTTTGTTGATATTGGTGGAATTGTTGATCGTCACTGTTTAAAGTTTTTTTTTTCTTCATAATTTTACCTTATCCCATCCCATGTCATATTATTGTCACAATGACATTGATATCCGTTCAACCATCATTGCCAGGGAATACTTACAAGTATAATTTTACCAGGAATTGGCACATTGCACCATGACTGACAAAGCTTAAAAGAATATATACTGTTCATGGTAATATAGCTTTACACTACTGAATATTTATCATATGTTAAATAACTGTACACTAATGATTATTTATCATATGCAAACTACCTTTCCCACTAATGCATGCTTATAATATGCAACATAGCTGTACACTAATGAATGCTTATCATATGTAAAATATATTTACACTAATGAATAATGATTTGATTTGATTTTTGGTGTTTAACACCACTTTCAGCAATATTTCAGCTATATCATGGCGACCAGTTTTAGTATTGGAAGAAGCCGGAGTACCCAGAGAGAACCACAGATCATGTACAAGCAACTGGTAAGCATTATCACTTGCGGCTGCGAGTCGAGTGCACCCTTTTTGTAATTTATATAGCCGGGCACGAATGCACGCCGTATTGGTGATAGGCTTGTATGAGTTGTTAGGTAATCCAACTACCTAACTCATTGAGTCACCCGTGCCCTCTAATGAATAGTTATCACATTGCAAAATAGCTTTACACTAATGAATATTTATCATATGTAAAATAGCTTTACACTATTGAATATTTATCATATGTAAAATAGCTTTACACTATTGAATATTTATCATATGCTTGAATAAATTAATTGGATACTTGTATTTTGTATTGTTGCCTTATCTCATGTTGCTTCATCTAGTCGTCACAACATAATGACCAAAAGAAAGGAACAAAAAGACCTGGAAAATATAGAGTATTCACATAAAACGATAACTTTCAGAAGTTTCTAATACACAACGGTTTGTGATGAGAAGAGTTTGAAGATACCAAAGGGGTAGTCAGAATTTGTATATCGAAGAGGAACAGACAACACAATGACCAAAATAAAAAGGACAAAAGGATAAACAACGATCTACAAAACATACATATAAAACTAAAGATTGAGTAACAAGAACCCCACTAAAAACCGGGGGCGAGTTGTTGTTTCAGATGTAAATTGAACTGACGTATTCAAAATATTATTGTTGTGGTGAGGAATAATTGCCTCTCTAAACAAATGGAACTGTTGACGTCTGCTCTATATCTGTACTCTAAAACAACTGTTTGTTTTCTTAATTTGTACATTTCTGTTCTGTTATATACTGTATATATCTGTTCTTTCTAATATTCTTTGACTTTACACAAAATCTGTTCTTTTATTTCTATTTGGCGCTTGTCCGTTGTTCTAGCATTATACTTGGGAGAAAAGCAAATTATTCACCATTATCGGAATTGCTGCCCTTTTTATTGTTTTTCCTTCAGCCACACTAGGCAATGAAAATCCCCCATTTGCCAAGCACAATGGAAGATCGGTGAGCAAGGTGCTCGTTTATCGGAGACGATTCTTATATCTAACACCGTAAGTAAGAACTTGTCATTTACTTAAACATTATTCCTTTATTAAACAAATGTTTTTGGAAGCGGGAATAATAATTATAGGGCCCGTCTTTAGCTTAAAGTGACGCAATCGATGCCAAACAGCTTGCCAAACAACGTAGCAGTAGACACTTATCACACATACGAAAATAGGTCTATGAACGCTCGATTTACTGTGAGAAAATATGTCTATTCCTATTAAAATTAAGATTTGGATTCAAAATCTGAATGCTTCAGGAATCTTATAATAATGTTTGAAACCAAAACACTTTTCTTTATAGAAATAGAATTTAACGGTCACGTGACCTGTAGTTTTACTATAATAAATAGGAAGTGGGTCATCAGGGAACATTTCTAAGTTGAAATGTACGAACTTATTGTAAAGCCAGTTCGAAAACAATTTATAACCGTTTTCTTTTAGAAAAATGACAATGATATAATATTATTTACCTAATTTAGTCGAACTACTGTAAATTATATGTCCATTACTTTTATAAAACATGTAATTAATGTTTAACAGAGTTTGTTAAGATATGTACCTTTGTAAACAATATATAACGACACTTACAATCAGCTTTATTATAATCATAACAGTTTTGGAAGCTAAATTAATAAACAATATAAAGCAAGGTAATGACGATAGTGTCATTATAGAAATACACACCCAAAGTGGGACATACATCTTGCATAAGAAGAGTTTGAAGATACCAAAAGGGTAACCAGAAGTAGTAAATTGAAGGACAGATAACACAATGACCAAAAGAATAAAGGAAAAAAACGACCTACAAAGCATACACATAAAGCATACACGAACCCCACTAAAATCGGGGGTGAACTCAGGAGCTCCAGAAGGGCAATGAGTTCCAGCTCCACTAGTTGCACCCCTCATGTTAATCCTGTTAGAAACCCGGTGATAAGCCATGAATGAGGAAAGTACCGGGAGGTGTGTATGACAAGTGGAACATATGGTCATGTGTGATGCATATATTCCATAACGTTCAACAAAGTCATGGTAGCGACCGTAAATCTTTCGAAGTGATGACTTCAACTTAACCAAGAAGAATCCTTGATTCAGTAGCTTCCTTGTTAGCAGCAACCCCCATCAAGGAAATCTTGATAGGAACCTGAAAATCTGGAATGTCGTATCAACTGAGAGATATATTATCCATATGCAAGTGCTGCTGGAATGTTGTTAAATATATATGGAAAGTTCACAATGAAAACAATCTAAATCGTGTCTTTCATCGCAAAGTTTAGTTCTTAGACAGCCCGCATCGTCAATTCGAGGTTTAGGCCAAGCTATGAAGCAAGGTCTAGCTGTACCTGTAGTATCCTCTATTTAATGTTCAATGGGGTATATGTGATTAACCAATCACCAACCAAACAATTATTTAGTGAAAGGACAATATTTACATAGCCGAACATGAAATTAAAGGAGTGGGCTAGATTATTTTCGTTTTTCTTCATAAGCCCCTGCATGAAGTCTGTCTCGTAAGAATAAAGGGACAAGCCTGAGTACAGTTATCACCCATAGGAATGCCGACTTGTCTGTTGAAAACACTCCCACCAAACAAAACAAATATGATGTCAATAAAAATTTCAAGCATTTTGATGATATCAATTTCAGCTTTTGGGAGAATCAGAGTGGGTTTGTTTTTTAATAAAATAAGATTTGTCCCTTCCTATGACAATGTATTTGTATCTACATCACACATCCTTTTCTATGAAACACTGTTAGACCAATTCTTTTAACATGTCTTTTAGTTGTGAGCGGGAAATAGGTGAGTAGAGAAGTCAACTGTTTAGCGCTATTGCACGAGGAGAGGGACCTTGATTCTACGTACTATGGCGACTCTTTACAATTTTCAGAATCAATACCACCCCTTTAGTAGCTAGTGTCACAGTAACTCTGAAGCCAGGTTTTGACCACTGACAGAATGGATTTGGCATTTGGCAGACCCAGCAATTTAATGCTATTTTAAGGACACTTGTTGTAAATTAGGAATCCAGTAGAGTGATGGAAGATCCAGTTCTTCATCTTTGGATGAAATTCCAAAGGAACACAAATCAGACCTTTGATTGTCCAGGATTTACTCTTTCGTTAGTGCTGTCGGGGTATATATAGGGTTACCAAGTGAATTATCGATACCTAATTCCTTTATCAAGCAGTCTATGTAATGTTAAATCACATAATTTCACATAAATATTGTTAGGGGCCTTGTATGCAGGAGCAACAACATATTTGTCATAGTTGAGTTGTTAAACTGTCCGTCCTCGAGTGCGGTAAGTACGTGGGTTCGCGCCACGATCGGGTCAAACCAAAGTCCATATTTTATTTATTTAACTGCTAAGCCTGCAGCATATATGAAAAAGAGGAAAGACTGATTGGCTCTGAATGAGGATAATTTGCCCTAAGTGAAGAGACTTGTCTACTCGAGTACTGTTGTTCCAGTGAGCTAGCACTATGAAAACAAGTTGGTCTAGTACAAAGCGGACACCATTATCACCTCTTCAAATGCAACTTGTTTACGGCATGATGCAGCTGATAATTTGCCTATTTTGGCGTAAAACAACAATCACTCACACGCTCTATACAGAAGTGTATGTCTTTTGACTACGATCCAAGTCGCAGGAGGTCGTAAATTATTTAATTTGTGAACGTGTAAACTTATGCAATTTTTTCATTTAGTATGACTAGCTCACATATATCAACCTTGTCACAACACATTTATCAAATTTCTTTAAAACTCGTTCATTAATAAAACGACATGTAACGTCGGCCTCTAACAATGTATAACTGAAATTAAAGGCCGTTTTCACAATAGCATTGCTGGGGTATTATTGTACAAAATTTTTTCAAAGACATCTTGTCACAAAAATGGGTCAAATTAATTATAAACCAGTTCATTAGTATAGCTACCTGTAACAACGGTCTGCTATATATGGGCTTCATACAACGACATAATTATACTAGTATTACTGTGAGCGCAGCTCACTAAGATATACTCCCGCTCCCCACATCTGTCCATCCTATTTCCATGACCAAAACATTACTGATTGTTCCGACCAAAAATGAAAGGGACCGTCCTTTCTTCACCGGTAAGCCGCTGATAAAATTTCAAAGCATTCTGAGAAACACTACTCAAGTTATCATACGACATAGGGTAAAAAATATATTTTCCGTCATATCAAGTACAATAATTCTGGAACGGCAAAAGTGAAAATCGTCAAAAATGAAAGGAGTCCTCCTCTCTTCACCAGTAAACAGCTGATAAAATTTTTATTCTAAGAAACACAACTCAAGTTATCGTACGACAGAGGATTTGTCTACAGACGGACGGACAGACGGACGGACATGGTGAAACCAGTATAACCCCCTCCAACTTCGTTGCGCGGCGTATAATAAGTGACATTATAGGTCGCATGTACATTAACATTGCTGGAGGTATTATTGTACAATTTATCGTTGTTCAGTTTATTTCAGCGACTAGAGCTGTGTTTTTGTGGACTTTATATTATGTTTTTTTTTAAATATAATAAATATAATAAGTTAGCTGTACACCTGGCGAGCTGTTTCAGCGTCCAGAGCTGTGTTTTTGTGGACTTTATTTTGTGTTTTTTTTAAATATAATAAATATATAAATTAACTGCACACCTGGTGAACTTTTCCAATAATGATACACGTGTTGATGTATTATTGATAAACACTTAATGTTCGATTGAGGAACGATTTTGAACATAAACAATGATATATTGATGGAATGATGAACATATTACAAAAAATTATGATTTTTTAGGGAAAACAATACCAAATCGATGAATTACTGCAAATAGTGATATAAAAATACAGCGTTCGTTATTCCGATTTATAGATATTTGAGATAGAAATTATCAGAGAAATCATATTACATTCTATTTTGACGGTGTGGTATTATTTACATTTCATCTTATTTATTTGTTTATTATTAACGTTTGAAATAGAAGTATTGCAGTGATGAAATACAAGGATACTTTTTATAGAACAATGTTCTTGTTAACGTGTTATGAAGGTCTTATGTTGATTAACTGCGATGAGATATATAATTCGAGTGGTAAGTAAATATATCTTCAATTGTTTATTTTTTTTTAATAGTGCTACATTGTGGAATGTCTTGAGCTGAAATAAAAAATGATAATTATTTGGAAAAAAATAGGGCCATGAGCAGTTGAACAAAATAAAAAGGGGGTTATGGTATTTAATACCACTTTCAACAATATTTCAGCCATATAGTGGCGTTCAGTTTTATTGGTGGAGGAAATCGAAGTACCTGGAGAATACCACCGACTTGCCGCAAGTCACTGACAAGCTTCATCACCTCGCCATAAGCAGCATACAAATAATAAGGAGATTATGGTGTTTAGCGGCACTCTCAACAATATTTAAGTTATATCGTGGCGGTCAGGTTTAGACATAGTAAAAATAGGAAACGTTAAGCATGTTGTATGAAGAGTTTGAAGATAGCAAGAGCTTACCAATCTAATCATTTTAAATGTCTTGAGTTGAAGTCAAACGTGTATTTTTATGATCTAAACTATTGTTATTATTATTGCTCATAAGAAGAGAAAAATAATTTCAACAATACACACTGTCAAAAGAGTAATCACAAATTTTAAGATACCCTGTCACTGCGTTTTACCCGCCAAAAAATGTCGCTGACGTTTATTATAACTCTTTTGCAGACATTACCTGTGCAGCTTTGCATGCAATGTACAAATCCAACAGTTAGGGATTAACGCCAATTGTAAAAACAAAACAAAGCAAAGCAAAACACATGAATTTTAAGGATTAGGGTTATGGATGTTTAACGCCAATATCAACAATATTTCGGTTTATATGGCGGAGGAAACCGGGCCGGACTACTCAGAGAAAACCACCCACCCGCCGCAAGTTACTCATAATGTTGTATCGAGTACACCTCACAATGAACGGCATTCGAACGCACAACGTTAGTGGTGATAGTGTTAGGAACTGATTGCATAAAAAACACGTCAATTTAAATTCGCAAATCATACATTCGAATAGTATATATAATGATTATTTTCTACATTCACTATGCTAAAACTAGCATATATTAGCTATGTACTAGTCTCTTTTCTGCTACCACAAAATTGTTAAATCAAACTTATTTACATGTACATGTATATGTAGACTTCTCTCGTATAAATTGCACCAACATTTAACGTAAAGCACATCTTTAGATCTTTTCAAGCGCGATGACCATTTTATACAATGGCTGATTAAAGCCATGCGAGAATTTTTTTCATTTTGTTCCCTCAATATAATATCTTGTTCCCATAACTTATTATTTTGTTCCCACCAGAAAGATATTTTGTTCCCACAACATATTATCTTGTTCCATCAATATATTATTTTGCTCCCTCAACATATTATCTTGTTCCCTCAATATATTATAATGGCGTCCGTCGTCCGTTTGTCCGTCCGTCTATCGTTGACTTAGAATAAAACTTGGTCACCATAGTCCTTGGGTGGTCTCCTTTAAATAGTGTGTCAATTAGGTCCGCATCACATCCATTATGTCCTCCAGTGGGAAACATAGTTTAACATTGGACTCTATGGGAAATATATTCAAAGATCTTCTCAGAAACTACTCAGTCAATTGGAAATAAATTTGGTCATAATGGTTCTTGGATGATCCCCTTTAAAGATTGTGTCCAGCGGCTCCGGGTCGGATCCAAGATGTGCGCCAGCAGATAACTTAGCTTAACATTGGACACTGGGGAAACACATTCAAAGATCTTCTCTTCTGAAAGCACCTGGTCAACTGGAATCAAACTTGGTCACAATAGTTCTTGGTCATAATGGTTCTTGGATGATCCCCTTACAAAATTGTGTCCGGCAGTTCTGTGTCAGATCCAAGATGGCCACCAGCGGGGAACATGATTTAACATTGGACCTTATGGGAAATACATTGAACGATCTTCTCCGCATTAACTGCTGGGTCAATTGAACTAAGCTTAGTCACAACGGTCCTTAGATGGTTCTCTTTCAAAATTGCTTCCGGCAGGTCTAGGTCCAACCCAGCATGTCCGCAAAGTTGACATTGGACCCGTTGGAGAAATACTATCAAAGGTATTCTTCTCAGAAACTACTCGAAATAAATTTGGTCATAATGGTTCTTGGATGATCCCCTTTAAAGATTGTGTCCGGCGGCTCCGGGCCGGATCCAAGATGTGCACCAGCAGAGAACTTAGTTTAACATTGGACACTGAGGAAACACATTCAAAGATCTTCTCTTCTGAAACCACCTGGTCAACTGGAATCAAACTTGGCCACAATAGTCCTTGGTCATAATGGTTCTTGGATGATCTCCTTACAAAATTGTGTCCGACAGGTCTGTGTCATATTCAAGATGGCCACCAGCGGGGAACATGATTTAACATTGGACCTTATGGGAAATACATTCAAAGATCTTCTCCGCATTAACTGCTGGATCAATTGAACTAAGCTTAGTCACAACGGTTCTTAGATGGTCCCCTTTCAAAATTGCGTCCGGCATGTCTAGGTCCAACCCAGCATGTCCGCAAAGTTGACATTGGACCCTTTGGAGAAACACTTTCAAAGATCATCTTCTCTGAAACCATCTATCCAACTGGAATCAAGCTTAGTCACAATAGTCCCTGTGTGGTCCTCTTTCAAAATTGTGTCTGGCAAGTGAGGGTCCGATCCAAGATGGCGGCAAACGGTGAAAATAGTATAATATAGGGGTCTATGAGACAGTCTAAGAACCATGGTAAAGGTGAGTGATAAAGACTCTTGTGAGTCTCTTGTTGTAATAGTAAAAGGTGAGACTAGACTTGAAGTGGGTTTAAGGGCAAGCGGAACCTCTGCAGTGTCAGTCGAATCATTGTGATTTAATAAAAAATCAGGCTTATGTTTGTTAAATACATATTTTAGTACACATTATGTAGCTCCCAACTTTGGACATCTACACGTATGTGTGGCGGAGTTGAACAAGTTTTGTGAGATCTGAACCCTAACCCATCACCCGAACCAAGAGGGTAGAACGAACATAGACATATAAGGGACATAGTATAATAATCGGACAGAAAAAGCAACTAATGTATTAAGTTTGACACCACAGACAGTAGAATATTTCTCTCTCTCCTCTCTCTCTCTCTCTCTCTCTCTCTCTCTCTCTCTCTCTCTCTCTCTCTCGCCCGCCCGCCCGCCCGCCCGCCCCGCCCGCCCGCCCGCCCGCCCGCATTTCAAAATAATGGAATAAAGCTTAAATAACTTGAAACGGAATATTTAGATTTAAACGTTAACGTCGTGTTGAGTAGAAATTTCCATTCAAATGTCAACGTCTTGGGTATATTATACAAACACTACAACCTATCACAATGTTGCATTATACCACCACTCCTAACTATCTTTTACCTCCTGAGGCCACAATTACAATTCAGTGATTACCTGACACCTCTTACAATGAAGCAATTCAATGGGTCACGAGTACCAGACTATCGTTAACCCTGGTATTGTGCTGTTTATTCTGGCATTCATTTTTGTGATTACATAGGTCTATTTGAGTTAAAGCTAATATGTGCATGTTTTTATCGTTTGTTTATAGTTGTATTACCATGTAGAAAAACTCAATTATACCTTATTATATATAAAGTATTCTTATTATTAAAAATGTTTCCACTTATTCAGCGAAGCCAATCAAAGAATGTTTGAAGAAACCAAAGGTGTTATAAGACGCCGAAAATCAAAGAACGACAGACAATACAATACCCAGATAAAAACGATCTACTAAACAGGAAAAAACACTACATACAAAAACAAAAGATGGGGCAACACCAGCCCCACTAAGCACCAGGGATGAACACAGTAGTTTTGCACGCAGTATTGAGGAGTAAGAACAACTATTGTCTAACTTGAATTAATGGTAGGCTGTTGCTTTATTTAGTTAACAATATGTGCATTAAGTACAAGTGTGTGTGCAATCAAATTGCATTAAATTACATAGTATAATACAGGTTTTAAAATATAAAAGAAAGAGTTGTCTTTCTTAGTGTGTACTTAACATTATTGTCCAAGTAAAATAGATAATAGAAGAACAATACTTCTGATAATTAGAACCCAACAAACATTTTGCAGCATTCGAACTATACATTTGATAAACTACAGTTTAATGTCTTAAGCGTATATATACCTATATATAACCACTTTGTTGGTTAGCGTGCTCCCGGCTAGGAAGCACGGAAACCCGGCCGGAAGCACGCAAACCAATATATATATATATAGTGAGTGGTTGTTGTTTAGTTCCAACTCAGCAATTTTCAGCTATGTCATGGTGAGAACAAGATAATTTTCAATGAGATAATGATGAGGTCCGCTATGTACTACATTGTCACGCTTTTATAGTGCCAGTTCTCTGAAACAACAGCACACAAATAGATATGTCGCCCTACTTAGTCACATAATCCTGATTCCGAGCGAACCAGTCTTTGCTCTTTCTCTTAGATGCTGATTGGTTTGATCTGATGGGGGCTCAAATTATCAATTTACCGCACAAGTCACCACTGAAAATTAAGCAAAACTAAAACCAGCAGGAATGAGCATCTCAGCATTTATAACTTCATTTACAGATTAATGTGGTAAGCTAAATAACTTCATAATTACGTCACCAATTAAAGCTAACTGAAAATAAAAATACACTGACTCTTACAATGCCTGAGGTGCAAAGAATTTCTATACTTTAGAAGTGGATCTTCATCACTGCATGACAGAGGAGCGGTTCGTATTGTTGAACATTTCCTTACAAAACTAAAACCGTTTAGACGAGTCTTTGATATTAAACAATTTTACATTTTAAATCTTCGCAGCTATTTTAAACAGCAACAGTATCAAATATACACTTCATAAAAGTAAATTGGCTAAAATAATCTGACAAACACTCAGGTCTAAAGGTTCAAACAATGTTGTAAGCAGCGACCACATGCAGCCCTTTGGGCAGGTAGTAAACATTGTATTGAAAATATGACAATGTCACCAGACTATGCTTAAATTTACTGAAGTTTGTGGTCAAATTTAACTTGTGTGTGACAATATTAAAAGTAATAACATCTCTATTTAGATTGATCGAGTGTTCTCTGAAAAGTAATCTCCAACCCCAGTGGGAGGGGTGGTTTGTAACGGGAGTGGATGAGTGACTTTGGTGTGTTGGGTCACTTCCTATATAAAGTTAATAGACGGGCGTCTGATATGAGTAGACTTTCTTCAGCTTTTAAATAAACGATTTGATCGTATATTCCCCCTTTAATAAAACAACTAGTAGGGATATATAAGATACATCAAGTCATATTTCTAAAAGTACATTTAGCGTCTTTATTTCCAAGATAGATTTTTTTATAATTATGTTATAATTTAATATAAAAATGTGCAAAATCGATCTAGATAATTATATTAAATATTGAAATAATAGATCTTTATTAATGGGTATGAATGGTATAATTTTCGAATATACGAATGAGTATGGTTTTAATGCTGATCTAATATATAAATGGTTGTTTTGTCAAGCTCCAGCGACACCACCGTACCCAATGTTACCTTAAGTATCTCCCCTCCCCCCCTCCCCCCCTCCCCCCTCCCTCCATTGTCCCTGTGTACTATCATTTCACGCTTATCGTCGCATCACATTACTTATCTTTACAACTGTTATCCTTTGACCGTTCAACTTCCTGGTTGAAATATTTCTGCCAAAATGTGAAGATAGTTAAAAAGGTACGTGGTGTTCAATATTTTATAACATTAATAATACATTTAAACTAATCATACAGAAACGGAATATTTAGATCAAACGTTAACGTCGTGTTGAATAGAAATTTTCATTCAAATGTCAACGTCTTGGGTATATTATACAAACACTACAACCTATCACAATGTTGCATTATACCACCACTCCTAACTATCTTTTACCTCCTGAATTATCAATCTTTTGTATTTTACCACTACAACCTATCACAATGCTACATTATACCACTAAAACATTATCATATTTCGGCATTTTAAAACATTTATTTACCTAGTCTGGTACTCGTGATCCCTCGGGTAAGAAGGGTAAGGAGGGTCATTGTGTTTAACACCACTTTCAACAATAGTTCAGTTATATCGTTGCGACCAGTTTTATTAGTGGAGGTAACCAGAGTACTCGGAGAAAACAACCGCTCTGCCGCAAGTCACTGACCAGCTTTATCACGTAATGTTGTATCGAGTAAACCTCGTCTGAACGAGATTCGAACTCACAACTTTTGTGGTGATAGGCATTGATTGCATAGGTAATTGTAAATCCAACTACTATACGATCACGACCACGACTGCTCCAGCGACACCTGGAATTTTGGTGTTGATAGATGGGTCATGTAACGGCTGAATCCATGTTATAATGAATATCAATACAAATGTATTTTAAAATATTATTTTGGTCCTTTGCTGAGATGGAGTTTCTTGTCGCCTATGGAGGCCACAATTACAAACATGGATTCAGTGATTACCTGACACCTCTTACAATGAAACAATCCAAGGGGTCATGAGTACCAGACTATCGTTAACCCTGGTATTTCTAAAAGTACATGTAGCGTCTTTATTTCCAAGATAGATTTTTTTATAATTATGTTATAATTTAATATAAAAAGGTGCAAAATCGATCTAGATAATTATATTAAATATTGAAATAATAGATCTTTATTAATGAGCATGAATGGTATAATTTTCGAATATACGAATGAGTATGGTTTTCATGCTGATCTAATATATAAATGGTTGTTTTGTCAAGCTCCAGCGACACCACCGTACCCAATGTTACCTTATCATTACAACTGTTATCTTTTGACCGTTCGACTTCCTGGTTGAAATATTTCTGCCAAAATGTGAAAATAGGAAAATATCAACGACTCTCTAATAATCTAGATAGTTAAAAAGGTACGTGGAGTTCAATATTTTATAACATTAAGAATACAATTAAGCTAAACATACAGAAAACAAATATTTAATTCGTTGTTTATTAAGTAATAAATGAGTTGTTGAGTGACCTAATTGCCAGTACATAATTATAATTATACCGAGTGTACAGGGTCACATACACTATAATTTACGAAGCTTTGTGTAACTGTATTTTAGTGTATGTTACATGTATGTAGGTATTTTGATTTGTATATAAGTTGTGTAATGAAGATAAGTATGGGTCCATTCTTGTAATTCGTTAACACAGCGACTTGTGTTACCTCCCTTTGTAGTTTAATAAGTAAATATATTTTATTGGAAGTCAGAAGCATATTCAAATGTATTTGCACATACAACATAAAGCATGAGTTATTTTGTTATTTTAGGAAAAATATAGCAATCCACAAAGGATGCAAAACAGCGCATAATTAAACGTGTATCTATGGAATAGATAACAAAGCAGCATATATATTGATATGCATACTATATATACACATATCATAACCATAGACAGTCACATAGCATAAATAAATATATGGATAAATAAACACACAAAGACAAGCACAACACATAAATAAATAGCAGCACATTTGAAGCAGTAAAAGCGAACGGGAGACAGCAACAGCTTAGTCTGATATCCTTTCAAGAATTAAAATCTTCAGTAATATTATTCTTGAGACTTTATACGATCCATTTTGAAGACCTTGATGGGAAATACTGACTCTCATTTTATCGGTTAAAAATAGCAAGAAAACCTTTTGTCTGATCAGACCCGCCACCACACTTGCGTTTATCTAAAAATACTGTGATCAGACTCTTGAGTGAATTTTAAGTTTTGAATTTTTGTCTGCAATTAAAAGATATAAAACAATTTTTAATTTCAATTCAGGCACCTTGTTTTCGGACTTTTTTATCAGCATATTTTCTGTTTCGAACTATAGCCCTAAATAATGTAACATTTATGTCGTTCCTTCCCTTTTATCATCAGCAAACAAGACACAACTTATCAAAGTGGCGCATTAAAATTTGACAGTCCTTTCCCGCAAAAAATAAATGGACCCAAGTAATAATCAATATTATAGCACTGACTTCCATTTATAACTAGCTACCCATGATAAAAACGAAAACAATTCAAATAATCAACAATCCGTCGGAAAATACATACATACATACATGCATTCATGCATGCATGCATACATACATACATACATACATACATACATACATACATACATACATACATACATACATGCATACATGTATGCATGCATGCATGCATACATACATACATACATAGATACATACATACATACACACATGCATACATGCATACATACATACATACATACATACATACATGCATACATTCATACATGCATACATGCATACATGCATACATGCATACATTCATTCATTCTTTCATTCATTCATAAAATCACCTGGATATATCAAAATGTCGATTCACCATTTTGTTTCCTATTTGGGTATTTCCCCCCAATTTTTAAATCATAAGTACAGACTTAGACCCATAAAACTAGCTAAAACCCGGCACTTTTCTATTGAAGTGTTTCCATCAATCTAGGAAAGTGGGCGGTGTTTAGACTTTGCCTCTGTTTCTATGATTTTCGATTGAATTTTGGAACCGTTCTGACAGTATGGTATTCTTAGAATTGTTCTGACAGTGTTGTATTTTTAGAATTGTTCTGACATTATTTTATTTTTAGAATTGTTCTGACAGTATGGTATTTTTTGCTTTCCATTTTATTACATCATTATCAAATGATTATTTTGCTGACGCCAATCTCACATTAATAAAATAATCTACAAAAAAATTTAATCTAAAACCAAAAGTTATCTTAGGTACAACAATTTGTGAACACCTTAAATTAGATATAAGCCTATTATAAATGTACCTGCCATTCAACCACATTCACATTAAATTGATATCTACGTTTTTATTGTTATCGCTGGATCGATACCTCCTTTACTGGTGTACTACTAGTCCCCGAGGGTATCTTTCGCCCAATAGTCAGTGCTTCGGCACTGACATGGTTTATTAGATATATTTGTTACCGGAATTTACAGTTCCTAAACAATATAATTATTGATAAAACAAAGATTTTCCTTCCTCCGGCATAGATGACTGTAGCCGATTTTTTACCACACTATTAAGCCCTTTGGCTGTATTGCTCTCAAAATTTTAAATTATTTTGCTGTCCGATTTTGAGTGTATTTGATGAAGGTTCCAGAAACGCGTCCGGCTCACCAAATATGATATCTACGTTTTCTTGCTTCGTTCATAACCTTTTCCCTGGCTACATTGTATGTCAAGAGATTGGAGAATAGAGTTAACGTGTTGTCCACACTAAACTAGATATCTACGTTTCTATTACATTTTATTTCCATATTTATATCTCGGTCCATGATAATTTATTCGAGAATCGTGAGTAAAACGTCAATACAAAATATGCACGTTCTCTAGATTAAGATAGTGAAAAGTAAATAATCTATTTCTTGACCTTTCAGTCCAGTTACACCCTAAAACACCATATATCTCATGGTTTAACAGCGTTTCGCAAATTAAACAGTTATTCAAACATATACATATATTGTGGGAATGGTATTGTTAAAGTGCGAAAACTAAGTAATCTAGCCCTGGGAGCTTGACTGACAGAGAGCTTCCTATATCCATCTGTCTGATTTCTGGGAACAATTTGGCTGTTAAGTTTACGGAAATGTACACCCAGATGTATATACGGTTGTGCATTAATAGTGCAATATTCGAACGGGTACTTCATTGCACATTTCAGAGATGCATGACATACAAAAAAAAAACAATTTACCCGTGTACACAAACCTTTATAATTGTAATCTCAACATTATTTAATTATACCTTATCCTGTTTCACTTGTATTCATTTTAGAAGTGTCATTTGCAATATACTGTAAAAAAAACACCACGCTGTCGGAACAATTACATAATCGTAGAAAGAGAGGCACAATCGATTCCTTTAACACATATATACATTACTGCTCAATTTTCCGGCTTGTTACAGGCACTTCAATAAAAAGTGCCGAGGTTTATTTAGTTTATTGTGCCAGTACAAGGATGCATGTAAACCACATGGACGCCCATACATTAGTGTGCTAATAAACCATCCTCAGTCTAAATTGCTGGTCAGATGTGTAAATTGCATCAAAAGAAACATCTGAACCTCTGATTGGCATGATTTTTCTTTTCCGAAATTTTCTATAGTTTGGTAAAAAAAAGAAAAAAAAAGGTTTGAAGATACCAAAGGGGACATTGAAAGCTGTAAATCGAGGGACCGGCAATGCAGTGGCCAAAAGAAAAAAGGGCAAAACAACAAACAACGATCTACAAAATACTACACAGAAAACTAAGATCGAGCAACACGAACCTCACTAAAAACGACGTGTGTACTCGGGTGCTCAGGATTAGTAAGTCAGGCTCCAATTGTGGCATCCGTCGTGTTGCTCCAGTTACAAACCGGTGATAAACAATGAATGGAGGAAAGGAACGAGAAGAAAGCTGAAGATTGAGCAACACGAACTACACACTTATCCGTTGGTCATCTGTGACACAGATATTCAAAAAGCTTTCTATCTTCACGAATACAGCTGAAATAGTGCTATCTTTAGATTGAATAGCAATTAATCAATCAATCAATCAATCAATCAATGACAAAATCAAAGCATGTTTACAGAAAACAAAAACAAATCAATCCATGTAAAACATTGTGTGTACTACCTCCAAAAACTATTGCAGTCATATTAAGCTTTCATTCACAATATTATATTTTTATAGGAACGTGCACAAAATGGCGACTTCTACAGTTGCATGTAATATTTGTTTTGTGCGTTGCATCACTAGGTCATCAGCAGTCTGGTGCTCTGAATGTGATGAAGGTTTTTGTACTGATTGTAAAGAATACCATAGCCGTGCCAAAGCAACACAAGACCACGTCACAATAACTATTGGTGAATACCAGAAAATACCCCCCTTTATCGTCGGTATTAATCCGCTCTGTGATGAACATTGCGAAAAGTACCAAATGTATTGTAAGGATCATGAAAACGTATGCTGCCGAAAATGCGCATTTACATCCCACAAAAATTGCAAAGATCTAGTTCCACTTGAAGACGTCGTAGATAACGTAAAGAGCTCAGGTTCTGTCCAAGAAATGGAACATTTGTTTGATGAATTGACCAAAAACATCAAAACAATTATTGCAACAGGACAGGATAATCTGGATATGTTAAATGTCACCAAGGCAAGCATTGAAAAAGAAATCAAACAGACCCGACTTGCCATCAATGGCTACCTTGATAAATTGGAAAAAGAGCTTTTGACAAAATTACAAGAGGCAAGTGATAGTGCAAAGGGTCAGATAATGGAATTGGTGGCTACCTTGGCAGAAAAAGAAAAAGAAATCCTTGAATGCCAGGACAATTTACAAAATATAAAATCACATGCGACAGACCTTGAAACTTTTCTTGGTTTGAAGAAAATTGAAGCTGAAATAACTAAGAATGAGCTGTTTGTGCAATCACTGATAGATGACCACAAGGTGTCTCAGAGAATGCTGCACTGCAAGATTCATCAATCGCTAAAGACCTTAACTACTGATGTACACTGTTTTGGCGAAGTGACGACCTCTATCACACCATGTGACATTACCTTAGTAAGGCGAAAAGATAACCAAGCGCAGATGATAGTGGCTGGTGGACCTTCAACGTCTATTAGTAATATATGTTTAAAACTAAAGCATCAACTGACTACTGGTGGTAATGATATAACAGGATGTTCAATTCTAACTGGTGGTAAAATGGCATTTATTAACTTTCATCCGGTGTATCTACTAATACTAAATGTCGACGGATCAAAAGAGCGCAATCTTTCTCTACCCATATGGAATGCTCTTGATGTTGCATGTATCGACCAGAACACGGCCGCTATAGCATCGCCTACTGGAAAGTTCATCCAACTTGTTGATCTTAACACCGGTAAAGCCGTGAAATGTATCAATACGAATACAACATGCAGTAGTATTACTTCAACAAACGGGATGTTAGTGTTTTCTGCCATTGGTAAAGGTTTAAGAAAAGTGGATTTGAAAGATGAGAATATTGTTGAAATCGTTGCCTTCGCCGCTGATTCCTGGTCTCGTGTTACCTCATTTAATGACAGACTGTACTACACCAATTCGAAGCGTGACGAAGTTGTGTGTTGCGACATTAACGGCACCATATTGTGGACATTTAAAGATACATCTGCTTTGAAGGATCCACGTTCTATCACCGTAGATGATTATGGACACGTTTATGTGATCGGTGCCAATTCAACCAATGTCATCGTAATATCTCCTAATGGAAAGGAACACAGCACATTGTTGTCGACAGCAGGTATACTTGAAAAACCAAGGGCACTTTATTATGACAGGAAAACTAAGCAGTTGCTTGTTGCCAACAGAAAGACATCTGCTTGTATATACAGTGTTGATTATCAGTAAGCATTAACAACTGCTTTATCGTGCGATATACACACATATGCATAGCTCTGTGTGTGTAGAAATCGGGGGGCGTGGTGGGAGGGAGATGTAAGAAAAAAACTATGCATAACGCCTTAACGCCAACTTCAAAACTATTTCAAGTAACCGTGGCGATCATTTTTGAGATGAACGAAACCCGCGTACCCGATAAAACCACTGATCTACCGCATACAACTGATATATGTTAACCATATATGTATATGATTAACTCTCGTGTTCAATTTTATAAAAGACATTTATTTCCAGAATGACGCTATAATAAACAATGAATACAATATGGTACCGGATTTGACAGTTTCCCGCGAAATAAACGTCATTATTGTTTATTATAGCAATATGTTGCTATGTGTAAAACAATTGTTTTCCATTCTGAAATAAGTTTCTCTGAGGAAGACTGTACGGTCAGGTGAAACGTTTGGGAAATGGAATAGTGTATTTGATAAAACTTTAGCTGCTGACTATTTATCATATGCTTAGATACTTTTAATTCAAAGATGATTGGTATTTAACCGACACATTCTACTTTCCTCGCTAGTAGTCATTTATCTCCGAGCATTCATTGACTCTGCCATTGTACTGTCGATGTTTATCTTGACATTTATTACAATATGTGGGTTTTCAGAGTGGAAGTAAATCTCTACAGGTTTTCCTATCGTTCATTTACTAATGCATTTCCGTTAGAGGAGGGATCCTATTAACTGGCTTAACCCCGCCACAGATTTGTGTCTGTCCCAAACCATGACATGGATTTTCAACATCATATGTCATGTTCTTTTTGTGTTCAATGAGCTTAGATGAGAGGTGATTGTTCGCTTTGTTGATATTTTGGAGTTGTTAACGATCACTGTTTAACTGATTTTTTCTGTTTATATACTTATGAGTTTTGACTTTCCCTTTGTAAGCTTGTTCGATAATTTTGTTATTACCCTTGTTTAAACTTTTTTTTCTTTTTCACAATATAAATTAATTAGGTGTTTACATTGAATATCTTTACCTTTTCCCATGCCAAAAAGACAATTAAAAAGCTTGAGTACCTGATTTCACCCCCGGTTATTAGTGGGGTCCGTGTTACTCGATCTTTAGTTTTATGCGTATATTTTGTATATCGTTGTTTGTCCCTTTGTACCTTTTATCTTGGCTATTGTGTTGTCTGTTCTTCTTCGATTTACGGAGGGCACATGTGGCTCAGTGAGCTAGGTAGTTGGATGACTTAGCAACTTATACAAGCCTACAACCAAAACAAATTAGAAAACGGGTGCACTCGACTCGCAGCCACTAGTGATAAAATTTTCCAGTTGCTTGCTCATGGTCGGTGGTCCTTACCGGGTACTTCGGCTTCCTCCATCACTAAAAGTGGTCGCCATGACATAGCTGAAATATTGCTGAAAGTGGTGTTAAGCACAAAAAATAAATTAATCAATCAATCGATTCACGGATTCCGATTACCCCTACGGTATCTTCAAACCCTTCGTAAGATGAGAGGTGATTGCTCATTTTGTTGATATTGGTTGAATTGTTGATAATTACTATATAAACTTATTTTTTCATAATATAAATTAATTAGGTGTTTGCATGTTATATTTTTACCTTATCCATCCCATGCCATACTGTCGTCACAATGACCTTGATAACCTTTCAACTATTATTTACAGAGAATACTTACACAACTTAAAACAATATATACTGTTCATTGTAAACTAGCTTTACACTAATGAATATTCATCATATGTAAAATAGCTTTGCACTAATTTATATTTATCATATGTAAACTAGCTTTACACTAATGACTATTTATCATATGTAAAATAGTGTACACTAATGAATAGTTATCATATGTAAAATAGTTTTACACTAATGAATAGTTATCATATGTAATAGATTTACTCTAATAAGTAGTTATCATATAAAATAGATTTACTCTAATTAACAGTTATCATATAAAATAGATTTACTCTAATGAGTAGCTACCATATATAATAGATTTACTCTAATGAATAGTCATCATATAAAATAGATTTACTCTAATGAATAGTTATCATATAAAATAGGTTTACTCTAATCCATAGTTATCATATAAAATATATTTACTCTAATGCATAGTTATCATATAAAATAGATTTACTCTAATGAATAGTCATCATATAAAATAGATTTACTCTAATTAACAGTTATCATATAAAATAGATTTACTCTAATGCATAGTTATCATATAAAATAGATTTACTCTAATGAATAGTTATCATATAAAATAGATTTACTCTAATGCATAGTTATCATATAAAATAGGTTTACTCTAATGAATAGTTATCATATAAAATAGATTTACTGTAATGAATAGTCATCATATAAAATAGATTTACTCTAATTAACAGTTATCATATAAAATAGATTTACTCTAATGCATAGTTATCATATAAAATAGATTTACTCTAATGAATAGTCATCATATAAAATAGATTTACTCTAATTAACAGTTATCATATAAAATATATTTACTCTAATGCATAGTTATCATATAAAATAGATTTACTCTAATGTATAGTCATCATATAAAATAGATTTACTCTAATTAACAGTTATCATATAAAATATATTTACTCTAATGCATAGTTATCATATAAAATAGATTTACTCTAATGCATAGTTATCATATAAAATATATTTACTCTAATGAATAGTCATCATATAAAATAGATTTACTCTAATGAATAGTTATCATATAAAATAGATTTACTCTAATGAATAGTCATCATATAAAATAGATTTACTCTAATGAATAGTTATCATATAAAATAGATTTACTCTAATGAATAGTTATCATATAAAATAGATTTACTCTAATGAATAGTTATCATATAAAATAGATTTACTCTAATGAATAGTTATCATATAAAATAGATTTACTCTAATGAATAGTCATCATATAAAATAGATTTACTCTAATGATTAGTTATCATATAAAATAGATTTACTCTAATGAATAGTTATCATATAAAATAGATTTACTCTAATGAATAGTCATCATATAAAATAGATTTACTCTAATGAATAGTTATCATATAAAATAGATTTACTCTAATGCATAGTTATCATATGAAATAGATTTACTCTAATGAATAGTCATCATATAAAACAGATTTACTCTAATGAATAGTCATCATATAAAATAGATTTACTCTAATGAATAGTTATCATATAAAAAAGGTTTACTCTAATGAATAGTTATCATATACAATAGATTTACTCTAATGAATAGTTATCATATAAAATAGATTTACTCTAATGAATAGTTATCATATAAAATAGATTTACTCTAATGAATAGTTATCATATAAAATAGATTTACTCCAATGAATAGTTATCATATAAAACAGATTTACTCTAATGAATAGTCATCATATAAAATAGATTTACTCTAATTAATAGTTATCATATAAAATAGGTTTACTCTAATGAATAGTCATCATATAAAATAGATTTAATCTAATGAATTGTTATCATATAAAATAGATTTACTCTAATGAATAGTTATCATATAAAATAGATTTACTCTAATGCATAGTTATCATATAAAATAGATTTACTCTAATTAATAGTTATCATATAACATAGGTTTACTCTAATGAATAGTTATCATATAAAATAGATTTACTCTAATGATTAGTTATCATATAAAATAGGTTTACTCTAATGAATAGTTATCATATAAAATAGATTTACTCTAATGAATAGTTATCATATAAAATAGATTTACTCTAATGAATAGTTATCATATAAAATAGATTTACTCTAATTAACAGTTATCATATAAAATAGATTTACTCTAATGAATAGTTATCATATAAAATAGATTTACTCTAATGAATAGTCATCATATAAAATAGATTTACTCTAATTAATAGTTATCATATAAAATAGGTTTACTCTAATGAATAGTCATCATATAAAATAGATTTACTCTAATGAATAGTCATCATATAAAATAGATTTACTCTAATGAATAGTCATCATATAAAATAGATTTACTCTAATGAATAGATATCATATAAAATAGATTTACTCTAATGAATAGATATCATATGCTTAAATTAATAAAAAATTGGGTGTTTGTATTTTGTATTTTGTATTGGTACCTTATCTCATGTCGCTTCATCTTGTTGTCATAATTTAATGACTAAAAGTACAGGAACAAAAAGACAAAAGATGTTTGAGACAGAAAGCTGCATATTGATCAACACGAACCTCACTAAAAGCCATTGAGTGAACACAGATGCTCCTCAAAGGTTAACAGTTCCTGTTACACTAATATCACCTGTGGTGTAAATATAGAGTATGTAGATGTACATAAAACAAAAACCTTTCAGAAGTGTCTAATACACAACGGTTTGTGATGAGTGTATCATTAGCTTTATTAAAGATGCTACACTCAGTTTCTACATGACAAAATATGATCAAGTATTTCATTTGACTGAAATTCAGTATTCTGTCGGTCCTTTCCATGATTTCTGTACCAGCACTCCCAGTAAAATCGTTTTCATTGATTAAGCTAAAGTTGAACTGGAACTGCGATTACATCATGTTGTTGTTTCAGATGTATCAGTTGTTTCAAAATATGATTTTTATCAGAATGTGATTGATTTAGACAGTGATGTGAGCATGACTATATACATAATTCACTGTTTGAGGAATGTAAAGTTATTACCTCCCTTTTCTTATTTATTAAAGAGTTGTCTTTCGTTGATAGGTAGTTTGATACACATCATGGGATGATTTATAGATATGCATTAATGCTATGGAAAGATATGAGGACATGAGGCGAGTCCAAAAAACCAAATTCTCTTACTTTTGCATCGTCCAGTGGTCTTTACATTCATTCGTTATGGACATGAGGCCCGTACATACAGAAGCAATATGGAATAGAAGGTTTGTCCAGACACACTCATTATCCAGTATATAAATATAAGCTTATGTTTTTGTATCTATATTACAAATAGTGTTGATCATACTGAAAAGCTGTTCAACAATATATGTTGTATGTTTTTTATTATTATCTCTGTTATTTCTTAAATCAAACTATCTTGTAAAGTATTCAGGAAATTATTTGCACTTTCATCCTCATTTTGGTGGAACATTTTGCTAACTTCAGTGCGTAAAGTTAAAACACTAATGTATTTAAGACAAATATTAAGAACTACATTTTTGATTCTTCAAACCATCAATGAAGTCACGTGTATGATTCATTATTCTATTGATAAGTCATTTTTAGCTCACCTTGCTAAAGGCAATGTGAGCTTTTGCCATCACTTGGCGTCCGTCGTCCGTCGTCCGTCGTTCGTCGTCTGTCGTCCATTAACTTTACACATTTTAATCTCCTCCGAAACCACTTGGCCAAATGAACCGAAACTTGGTAGGAAGCATCTAGGGAAGGTCCTCTATAAAGATTGCCCATTTACATCCCAATCCATTAACAAACATGGCCGGCACAGGCAATTCTTGTTTCTGATTGGTTCATTTCTAAAACAAACTTCTCCATTGTAGTAAAGTGTTAACTCTTGCCATTAAACTGTTAAAAGAAAGATAACTCTTGCCATTATATCCCTTAGAAATTAACTAATGCTGATGTAGTGTAACATGTTCATACTATACATTACATGTAGGTATTCACACTTTAATATTCTTTTTAGCTCACCTTGCCAAAGGCAATGTGGACATTTGGCATCACTTGGCGTCCGTCATCTGTTAATTTTTCACATTTTAATCTTCTCCTCTGAAACCCATCAGCCCAATGAACTGAAACTTAGTAGAAAGCATTTATGGAAGGACCTCTCTAAAGAGTGCACATTTTGTGATGATCCATTACCAAAGATGGGCACTACAGGCAATTCTTGATTCTGATTGGCCAATATTTTTAAATATCCTCCTCTGAAACCACTAGACCAAATTAACCGAAATTTGGTAGGAAGCATCTATGGAATGTCCTCTATGACGATTGCTCATTTTGTCACAATCGGTTAACAACCATGGCAACAACAGGTAATTCTTGTTTCCGATTGGTCGATATCTAAAAAATGGCGGGGAGGGGAATATAACCAGTAAAAGAGCTAGTTCGTAGAAGGCTATAGGACGCGGACGTCGCACAGGACACCCCAACCAACATGTTGTACTACTACTAAGAAAATAATACGGAAAAATGTACGAGGAGAAACAAGTGCGGGGGGAAAAAATCTCCTCCTCTGAAACTGCTTAGCCAAATGAACCGAAACTTTGTAGGAAGCATCTACCTGTATGGAAGGTTTTGTATTAGGCTTCCTCAAAGCAGAATGAAAGGTGAGCGACATAGGCTCAGCCCACTGAGCCTCGAGTCTATCATATTCTTATGACATATGATCTATTTTCTTAGTATGTTATTGTGCTAAAATCTAGATGCGTTTGTTTTGAATTATGTTTGATTAGTATGATTGTAATGTAATGTAATATAATATCATATCCTCTATTGTGTAATCTGAAGGCATCATGGTAGATTAGTGTAGCTAACTGAGTTCATCCTCATAAAATAAAGTATTATTATTATGAATATTATTATTACTATTATTATTATTGTTATTGTTGTAATTAAGCTGTTACTTTTTACGAGTAAATCGTTTAGCTTTGCTAATGAATTGAGTATCTGTTTCTCGTTTTCCGTGGTCTTCGTGGAGTGAATAGTAGAACGTGTGAGGTTTTCACTATCAATGAGCGTAAAAGATTAAAATAAACATTTTGCTATCAGATGAAAGCTTAAACAGTGATGGTCAACAATTCAACCAATATCTACAAAGCGAACAATCATTTCTTACCTCAAATCATTGAATATAAAGAAGACCACGACATAGGACGTTGAAAATCGAGGTCCTGGCTTAGGACAGGTACCAACAAATGTTGCTGCGGTGAACAACCGGTTAATGACACCACAGCCACCATCCTCTTGATAATTTGATCTCCAACGGAAATTCCTATATAAACAACCAACAAAGAAAACATTGCACATATTACCTTCCAAAAAATCATATATAATCACAAAAAGGATTGACAACACAAACACGGAAAGCTCAATAACAAGAGTCAGTGAAATCTTCTATACCATTAGCTTAATCCTTTGTGTTCCGGTTGTCATCAAAATTGTGAAACACAATGCAGAAGACAACAAGTCAATTCGTACAGAAAAAAAGGATTAAACACTATTTACCATACAAAATAATCCGGTGCAATTTTAGTTTCCATATTAAGTGAAAAATATTCAGAGATTAGTGCATGACATTTTCTATATACGTCTTGTTATCAACTCGAGACTTCCATATGAATTCCGACAGCGAACCTGGGAGCTGATATTGATCGAGGGCTGATACCAGGGACGACATGGAAAAATTCATGTGGTAATATATTTATCACATAGTTCACATTGACTTTTTTCATTCATTGACTTTAATATTTCTGAAAAGATCTTTGAACTGACAAATTGCAAAAATAAATCCTTAAGAGAGTTGCCTTTGTTCAACTTGCAAATATTTTTGCTTCGAGACTGGTTTCAAAAAGATATCAAACAATGTCGATCTGTACAATGACGTTAGAAAGTGTTTGTAAAATCTACCCAAGACGTTGACATTTGAATGGATATTTCTATTCAACACGACGTATACATTTGATCTAAATATTATGTTTCAAGTTATTTAAACTTTATTCCAATATTTTGAAATGTGCTAATTTGATTGAAATACGATTATGCATGTCTTTATGCACCATCTTTCTTATACCTTGACATGCAATCTTCGAAGCCACTGCGCAGATACAGGAAGTTTATTTCCGGGGCAAATACGGATATTTGAGGGCAAAAAACCAACTTTGACTTCTAGCTATTATTGGACATGAACAATTCTAGCAGCCTAAATATGGTCATTTGTAACATAATTCTCCAACAATATTGCAGCATATTAATTGTAAAAGTATAATGTGTAAATATTATCATTTGTACCGATGTATTACTGTATTATGATAACTGTGACAGTAAAGAAAACCTAATTATGAAAAGAAAGTTTAAACAGTGATGGTCTTACATTACAACAATATCAATAAATCGAACAATCACCTCTCATCTTAACTCACTGAACACAAAGTAAGGACCACGACCGACCACGTTGGAAATCCATGTCCTGGCTTTAGACAGAGACAAGATATGGCGGGGTTAAACCAGTTACTGGGATCTCCACCCCCTTGATTACTGGATATCCAACGGTAATACAAATTTAAACAAACGATAAAAACATGCACATATTAACTTTCACTCAAATAGACCTATACTATCACAAAAATGAATGACACAATACCAGAATCAATGATAGTCTTGTACTCATGACCCATTGGATTGTTTTGTTGTAAAAGGTGACTGAATCCATGTTTGTAATTGTGGCCTCCATAAGCGATCAGAAACTCCATCTCCGCAAAGGACCAACATAATATTTAAAAATACATTTGTATTGATATTCATTAAAACAGACGTAACCTGACCCATCTATCAACACCAAAATTCGAGGGTTCACGGGAGCATTCGTGGTCGTGTTCGTATAGTAGTTGGATTTACAATTACCTATGCAATCAGTGCCTATCACCACAAAAGTTGTGAGTTCGAATCTCGTTCAGACGAGGTTTACTCGATACAACATTACGTGATAAAGTTTGTCAGTGACTTGCGGCAGAGCGGTTGTTTTCTCAGAGTACTCCGGTTACCTCTACTAATAAAAACTGGCCGTTACGACATAACTGAAATATTGTTGAAAGTGGTGTTAAACACAATGACCCTCCTTACCCGAGGGATCACGAGTACCAGACTAGGTAAATAGATGTTTTATTGCAGTAAGATGCCGAAATATGATAATGTTTTAGTGGTATTATGCAGCATTGTGATAGGTTGTAGTGGTAAAATACAAAATACTAATAACTTGAGACAAAAGACAAAAGATTGATAATTCAGGCGGTAAAATATAACTTGTAGTGGTAAAATACAAACTACTGATAATTTAGGAGGTAAAATATAGTTTGCAGTGGTGGTATAATGCTAAATAATGATATGTATATATCTTTATATTGATATCGTTGAACAGGTCAATCGGGTCAAATTAAACTGGGATATAACACGCACGAGTCTGGTAAATCTAGTACATACCATGTTGTATTCGATCCTTCATTTCCAGAAACTCCTGCATTAGTATATGGACTCATCCATTTGGATTCGACCGAATACGAAAATGCACGCATCACAACTTCTGTAAATTGTCTGAGTAAAACTGGATTTAATTTGACAATTGAATTCTGGAAACCCAATCTAACGTACGATGCTTGGGTACAATGGATGGCCTGCCCAAAGTAGTTCTGACTTGCAATACACAGCTGATGTAATGTTGAAGAACTCGATTATACCTTGTAATATATAAAGTATTCTTATTATTAAAAAATGCTTTCACTTATTCATCCACACAATCAAGAAATGTTTGAAGATATCAAAGGTGTTATAAGACGCCGTAATTCACAGAATGACAGACAATACAATGTCCAGATTAAAAGAACAAAAGGTGTTATAAGACGCCGTAAATCACAGAATGACAGACAATACAATGTCCAGATTAAAAGAACAAAAGGTGTTATAAGACGCCGTAAATCACAGAATGACAGACAATACAATGTCCAGATTAAAAGAACAAAAGGTGTTATAAGACGCCGTAAATCACAGAATGACAGACAATACAATGTCCAGATTAAAAGAACAAAAGGTGTTATAAGACGCCGTAAATCACAGAATGACAGACAATACAATGTCCAGATTAAAAGAACAAAAGGTGTTATAAGAGCCGTAAATCACAGAATGACAGACAATACAATGTCCAGATTAAAAGAACAAAAGGTGTTATAAGACGCCGTAAATCACAGAATGACAAACAATACAATGTCTAGATTAAAAGAACAAAAGGTGTTATAAGACGCCGTAAATCACAGAATGACAGACAATACAATGTCCAGATTAAAAGAACAAAAGGTGTTATAAGACGCCGTAAATCACAGAATGACAAACAATACAATGTCTAGATTAAAAGAACAAAAGGTGTTATAAGACGCCGTAAATCACAGAATGACAGACAATACAATGTCCAGATTAAAAGAACAAAAGGTGTTATAAGACGCCGTAAATCACAGAATGACAGACAATACAATGTCCAGATTAAAAGAACAAAAGGTGTTATAAGACGCCGTAAATCACAGAATGACAGACAATACAATGTCTAGATTAAAAGAACAAAAGGTGTTATAAGACGCCGTAAATCACAGAATGACAGACAATACAATGTCCAGATTAAAAGAACAAAAGGTGTTATAAGACGCCGTAAATCACAGAATGACAGACAATACAATGTCCAGATTAAAAGAACAAAAGGTGTTATAAGACGCCGTAAATCACAGAATGACAGACAATACAATGTCCAGATTAAAAGAACAAAAGGTGTTATAAGACGCCGTAAATCACAGAATGACAGACAATACAATGTCCAGATTAAAAGAACAAAAGGTGTTATAAGACGCCGTAAATCACAGAATGACAGACAATACAATGTCTAGATTAAAAGAACAAAAGGTGTTATAAGACGCCGTAAATCACAGAATGACAGACAATACAATGTCCAGATTAAAAGAACAAACGGTGTTATAAGACGCCGTAAATCACAGAATGACAGACAATACAATGTCCAGATTAAAAGAACAAAAGGTGTTATAAGACGCCGTAAATCACAGAATGACAGACAATACAATGTCCAGATTAAAAGAACAAAAGGTGTTATAAGACGCCGTAAATCACAGAATGACAGACAATACAATGTCTAGATTAAAAGAACAAAAGGTGTTATAAGACGCCGTAAATCACAGAATGACAGACAATACAATGTCCAGATTAAAAGAACAAAAGGTGTTATAAGACGCCGTAAATCACAGAATGACAGACAATACAATGTCTAGATTAAAAGAACAAAAGGTGTTATAAGACGCCGTAAATCACAGAATGACAGACAATACAATGTCCAGATTAAAAGAACAAAAGGTGTTATAAGACGCCGTAAATCACAGAATGACAGACAATACAATGTCTAGATTAAAAGAACAAAAGGTGTTATAAGACGCCGTAAATCACAGAATGACAGACAATACAATGTCCAGATTAAAAGAACAAAAGGTGTTATAAGACGCCGTAAATCACAGAATGACAGACAATACAATGTCCAGATTAAAAGAACAAAAGGTGTTATAAGACGCCGTAAATCACAGAATGACAGACAATACAATGTCCAGATTAAAAGAACAAAAGGTGTTATAAGACGCCGTAAATCACAGAATGACAGACAATACAATGTCTAGATTAAAAGAACAAAAGGTGTTATAAGACGCCGTAAATCACAGAATGACAGACAATACAATGTCCAGATTAAAAGAACAAAAGGTGTTATAAGACGCCGTAAATCACAGAATGACAGACAATACAATGTCCAGATTAAAAGAACAAAAGGTGTTATAAGACGCCGTAAATCACAGAATGACAGACAATACAATGTCCAGATTAAAAGAACAAAAGGTGTTATAAGACGCCGTAAATCACAGAATGACAGACAATACAATGTCTAGATTAAAAGAACAAAAGGTGTTATAAGACGCCGTAAATCACAGAATGACAGACAATACAATGTCCAGATTAAAAGAACAAAAGGTGTTATAAGACGCCGTAAATCACAGAATGACAGACAATACAATGTCTAGATTAAAAGAACAAAAGGTGTTATAAGACGCCGTAAATCACAGAATGACAGACAATACAATGTCCAGATAAAAAGAACAAAAGGTGTTATAAGACGCCGTAAATCACAGAATGACAGACAATACAATGTCTAGATTAAAAGAACAAAAGGTGTTATAAGACGCCGTAAATCACAGAATGACAGACAATACAATGTCCAGATTAAAAGAACAAAAGGTGTTATAAGACGCCGTAAATCACAGAATGACAGACAATACAATGTCTAGATTAAAAGAACAAAAGGTGTTATAAGACGCCGTAAATCACAAAATGACAGACAATACAATGTCCAGATTAAAAGAACAAAAGGTGTTATAAGACGCCGTAAATCACAGAATGACAGACAATACAATGTCCAGATTAAAAGAACAAACGGTGTTATAAGACGCCGTAAATCACAGAATGACAGACAATACAATGTCCAGATTAAAAGAACAAAAGGTGTTATAAGACGCCGTAAATCACAGAATGACAGACAATACAATGTCCAGATTAAAAGAACAAAAGGTGTTATAAGACGCCGTAAATCACAGAATGACAGACAATACAATGTCCAGATTAAAAGAACAAAAGGTGTTATAAGACGCCGTAAATCACAGAATGACAGACAATACAATGTCCAGATTAAAAGAACAAAAGGTGTTATAAGACGCCGTAAATCACAGAATGACAGACAATACAATGTCCAGATTAAAAGAACAAAAGGTGTTATAAGACGCCGTAAATCACAGAATGACAGACAATACAATGTCTAGATTAAAAGAACAAAAGGTGTTATAAGACGCCGTAAATCACAGAATGACAGACAATACAAAATGTCCAGATTAAAAGAACAAAAGGTGTTATAAGACGCCGTAAATCACAGAATGACAGACAATACAATGTCTAGATTAAAAGGTACCGTCCTCTTCTCGTCTGTGGTCCATCGTGGGTATCAACCTTCGATCGGATCGAACCAAATTGATATGTGTTGCTTCCCTGCTAAGCACGCAGTATTGAGGAGTAAGAACAAATATTGGCTAACTCGAACTAATGTTGGACTGTTGCTTCATTTAGTGAACCAATACGTGCATTAAGCATAAGTGTATGTGCAATGAAATTGCATTAAATTACATAGTATAATGCAGGTTTTAAAATATAAAAGAAAGAGTTGTCTTTCTTAGTGTGTACTTAACATTATTGTCCAAGTAAAATAGATAATAGAAGAACAATACTTCTGATAATTAGAGCCCAACAAACATTTTGCAGCATTCGAACTATACCAGTCTGTGCTCTTTCTCTTAGATTCTGCTTGGTTTGATCCGATCGGGGCTCAAATTATCAATTTACCGCACTAGCGGGTAGTACGCTAACCAATAATGTGGTTGTATATAGGTATATGCGCTTAAACGATTAAACTGTAGTGTATCAATCGTGTAGTTCGAATGGTGCAAAACGTTTGTCACCTGAAAAACATAATTCTAACATCGTTGGTTTTAATTGTCAGTATTTGTTTCTATCACCTATAATGTTAAGTACACACAACGAAAGACAACTCTTTCTTTTATATTTTAAAACCTGTTTTATGATTATTCTATGTAATGCTTATGTGATTACACATACTTTCTAAAGAGGAGACGTCATGGCCTATTGTTCATCAACGTGTTTTAGAATGATGAAGAACACAAATAAAGGTAGTATGTACTATGCATATGTACGTTTTATTTCAATACAATAAATATGAAAATAATGAATATTTACAAGTCATTACTGAAAATTAAACAAAGCTAAAACCAGCAAGAATGAGCATCTCAGCATTTATAACTTCATTCACAGATTAATGTGGTAAGCTAAATAACTTCATAACTACGTCACCAATTAAAGCAAAATGAAAATAAAAATACACCGACTCTTACAATGTCTGAGGTGTAAAGAATTTCTATACTTTAGAAGTGGATCTCCATCACTGCATGACAGAGGAGCGCTGCGTATTGTTGAACATTTCCTTAAAAACTAAAACCGTTTAGACGAGTCTTTGATATTAAACAATTTTACATTTTAAATCTTGGCAACTATTTTAAACAGCAACAGTATCAAATATACACTTCATAAAAGTAAATTGTCTAAAATAATGTGACAAACACTCAGGTCTAAAGGTTCAAACAATGTTGTAAGTAGTGACCACATGCAGCCCTTTGGGCAGGTAGTCAATATTGTATTGAAACTATGACAATGTCACCAGACTATGCTTAAATTTACTGAAGTTGGTGGTCAAATTTAACTTGTGTGTGACAATATTAAAAGTAATAACATCTCTATTTAAATTGATGGAGTGTTCTCTGAAATGTAATCTCCAACCCCAGTAGTAGGGGTGGTTTGTAAGGGGAGTGGATGGGTCACTTCCTATATAAAGTTATTAGACGTGCGTCTGATATGAGTAGACTTTCTTCAGCTTTTAAATAAACGATTGGATCGTATATTCCCCATTTAATAAAACAACTAGTAGGGATATATATAAGATACATCAAGTCATATTTCTAAAAATACATGTAACGTCTTTATTTCCCAGATAAATTCTTATATAATTATGTTATAATTTAATATAAAAAGGTGCAAAATCGATCTAGGTAATTATATTAAATATTGAAATAATAGATCTTTATTAATGGGTATGAATGGTATAATATTCGAATATACGAATGAGTATGGTTTTCATGCTGATCTAATATATAAATGTTTTTTTTTGTCAAGCTCCAGCGACACCACCGTACCCAATGTTACCTTAAGTATCTCCCCACCTCATTTCCCTGTGTAATATATTTTCACACTTATCGTTGCATCACATGATTTAACGTTACAACTTTTATCCTATGACCATTCAACTTCCTGATTGAAATAATTCTGCCAATATGTGAAAATAGGAAAATATCTCCGACTCTACAATAACCTTGATTGATAAAAAGGTACGTGGTGTTCAATATTTTATAACATTAAGAATACAATTAAACTAAGCTTACAGAAAACACATTTAATTCGTTGTTTATTACATGATAAATGAGTTGTTGAGTGACCTAATTGCCAGTACATAATTATATGCCGAGTGTACAGGTGCACATATACTATAATTTACGAAGCTTTGTGTAATTGTATTTTATTGTATGTTTCTTGTATGTAGGTATTTTGATTTTTATTTAATTTGTGTAATGAAGATAAGTATGGGTCCATTCTTGTAATTCGCTAACATAGCGACTTGTGTTACCTTCCTTTGTAGTTTAATAAGTAAGTAATTTTTATTGAAAGTCAGAAGCATATACAAATGTATTTGCAAATACAACATAAAGCATAAGCTCTATAGAGTTAATTTGATATTTTAAGAATAACATAACAATCGACAAAGGATGCAAAACAGCGCATGATTAAACATGTATCTATGGCATAAATAACAAAGCAGCATATATATTGATATGCATACAATATATACACATATCATAACCATAGACAATCGCATAGCATAAATACATACATGGATAAATAAAAGCACAAAAAAAAACACAGCACATAAATAAATAGCACATTTGAAGCAATACAAGCGAATGGGAGGCAGCAAAAGCTTAGTCTGAGATTCATTCAAGAATTAAAATGTTCAGTAATATTATTCTTGAGACTTTTTAGGATCCATTTTGAAGAACTTGATAGGAAATACTGACTCTCATTTTATCGGTTAAAACAAACTTTTTTGTCGATCCTTCCCTTTTCTCATCAGCAAACAAGACACAATCTATCAAAGTGGTGCATTAAAATTTGGGAGTCCTTTGCCGCAAAAAATAAATGGACCCAAGTAATGATCAATAATATAGGACTGACTTCCATTTATAACTAGCTACCTATGATAAAAACGATAAATATTATAATAATGAACAACCCGTCGGAATATAAATAAACAAATACATACATACATACATACATACATACATACATACATACATACATACATACATATATACACACACACATACATACATACATACATACATACATACATACATACATACATACATACATACATACATACATACATACATACATACATACATACATACATACATACATACATACAAACATACATACATACATACATACATACATACATACATACATACATACATGCATGCATACATACATACATACAAACATACATACATACATACATACATACATACATACATACAAACATACATACATACATACATACATACATACATACATACATACATACATACATACATACATACATACATACATGCATACATACACATGCATACATACACACATAGAATAGCATAACATAACATAACATCAATAACATAACATAACATAACATATATATCATAACATAACATAATAAAACATACATATTATAACATAGCAAATATAACATACATAACATACATACATACATACATACATACATACATAACAAAACATAACATAACATACATAACATAACATGACATAACATTCCATAACATACCTAACATAACATAGCATAACATAACATGCATACATAACATAGCATAACATGCATAGCATAGCATAGCATAGCATAGCATAGCATAGCATAGCATAGCATACATAGCATAACATAACATAGCATAACATAACATAACATGACATAGCATAACATAACATACATAACATAACATAGCATAACATAACATACATACATAACATAACATAACATAACATACATAACATAGGATAACATAACATAGCATAGCATAACATAACATAACATAACATAACATAACATACATAACATAGCATACATAACATACATAGCATAGCATAAACGACATACATATGATACATACATACCATAACATACATAGCATAACATACATAACATAGCATAACATAACATAACATAGCATAGCATAGCATAACATAACATAACATACATAACATAGCATAACATACATACGTAGCATAGCATATATAACATAACATAACATACATAGCATAACATACACAACATAACATACATAACATAGCATAGCATACATAACATAGCATAACATAACATATATGACATAACATAGCATAATATAGTTTACATACATAACATAGTATAACATATATAGCATAATATAGCATACATAACATACATAACATAGCATATATAACATAACATACATAACATAACATACACAACATAACATAGCATAACATACATAGCATAACATAACATAACATAGCATAACATAGCATAACATACATACCATAACATACATAGCATAACATAACATAACATACATAACATAACATAACATAGCATAGCATATATGACATAACATAACATACATAACATAACATAACATAGCATACATAGCATAGCATACATAAGATAATATAATATACATAACATAGCATAACATAGCATAACATAACATAACATACATAACATAGCATTACATAACATAGCATAACATAACATAGCATAACATACGTAACATACATACATACATTCATACATAACATTGATTAATAGTGAATACCAATAATTCAAAATCACCTGGATATATCAAAATGTTGATTCCCCCTTTTTTCTATTAGGGTATCCCCCAATGTTTTAATCATAAGTACAGATTTAGACCCATAAAACTAGTTAAAACCCAGCACTTTTCTATTGAAGTGTCTCTACCAATCCAGGAAAATGAGCGGTGTTTAGACTTAGTCTCTGTTTCTACGATTTTTGATTGGATATTAGAATTGTTCTGACAGTGTTGTATTTTTAGAATTGTTCTGACAGTATGGTATTTGTTGTGTTCCATTTTATTACATTATTATCAAATGATTATTTTGCTGACGTAAATCTCCCATTAATAAAATAATTTACAACCAAATTTAATCTAAAACCACAAGTTATCTAAGATACAACAATTGGAGAACATCTTAGATTAGATATAAGCCTATTATAAATGTACCTGCCATTCAACCACATTCACACTAAATTGATATCTACATCTTTGTTGCTATCACTGGGTCGATAACTCTGTTGTGTACTCTTAGTTCCCGTGAGTATCATTCGCCCAGTAAGCTGTCCTTCGGCACTAACATGGTGTATTAGATATATTTGTTACCTTACAGTTCCTAGATAATATAATTATTGATAAAACTAGGATTTTCCTTCCTCCGACATAGGTGACCTTAGCCGATTGTTGGTCATAATCTTTAGGCCCTTTGGCTGTATTGCTCTCAAAACTTTAATTTATTTTGCTGTCCGATCTTGTGTGTACCGATGAAGGTTCCAGAAACGCGTCGGGTGCACTAAATTTTATATCTACGTTTCATTGCTTCGTTCATAACCTTCTCCCTGGCTACATTGTATTCGGTCCATGATAATTTATTCGAGAATCGTGAGTAAAACCTCTACACAAAATATTCGCGTTCTCTAAATTAAGATATAGTGAAAAAGTAAATAACCTAGTTCTTGACCTTTTAATCCCGTTACACCCTAAAACACCTTATATTCAATGGGTTAACAGCGTTTGGCAAAATAAACAGTTATTCAAACATATACATATATTGTGGGGATGGTATTGCGAGAGTGCGAAAACTAAGTAATCTATTCCTTTGAACTTGATCGACAGAGGCCATCCTATAAAATGTCTGGGGACATTTTACCTGTTTGATCTAGGGAAATGTACACCCGCATGTATCAGCGGTTGTGTGCATATCTGTTGTGCATTACTAGTGCAATTTTCGAATTTCACATTTCAGAGATGCATGACGTAAAACAAAAACAATTTATCCGTGTACACAAGCTTTTAATAATTGTAATATCAACAGTGCTTAATTATGCCAAGTCATGTTACACTTGTGTTCGTTTGCATATGTCCATGTGTCTTATGTCTGGTAACAATTTGTCTGATAGGTCTACGGAAATGTACACCAAGATCTATATACGGTTCTGTGCATATATGTTGTGCATTAATAGTGCAATATCCGAACAGGTGCTTCATTGCACATTTCAGAGTTGCATGACGTAAAACAAAACCAATTTACTCGTGTACACAAACTTTTATTGTTGTAATCTCAACATTGTTTAATTTTCCCAAATCCTGTTACGCTTGTATTTATTTCAGAAGTATCATTTGCAATATAATGTTAAAAAAAATAAATACCCGACTGTTGGGACAAATACAAAACCCAATCTATTGTAGAAACAGAGGTAAAATCGATATAACTAACACATATATACATTACTACACAACATCGGGGCTTGGTACAGGCACTTCAACAAAAAGTGGCGGGTTAACTTAGTTTGATGTGTCAATGTAATGATGCATGTAAACCACATGGACGTCCATACATTAGTGTGCTAATAAACCATCCTCAGTCTAAATTGCTGGTCAGATATGTAAATAGTATCAAAAGAAACACCTGAACCTCTGACTGACATATTTCCTTTTAACCGAAATTATTCATAGCGTGTGAAAAAGGATTGAAGATACCAAAGAGGACATTGAAAGCTGTAAATCGAGGTAAGGGCAATACAGTGACCAAAAGAAAACAGTGAGAAAAAAATGAAAAAAAAAACAAAGATCTACAAAACACTACACAGAAAACAAAGATCGAGCAACATGAACCCCACTAAAAACGACGTGTGTACTCAGGTGTTCAGGATTAGTAAGTCAGGCTCCACTTGTGGCATCCGTCCTGTTGCTCCAGTTAAAATCCGGTATTAAACAATGAATGGAGGGACGGAACGAGAAGAAACCTGAAGATTGAGCAACACGAACTACACAGAAATCCGTTGGTCATCTGTGACACATATATTCAAAAAGCTTTCTATCCTCACGAATAAAGCTAAAATAGTGCTAACTTTACAGCAATTAATCAATCAATCAATCAATCAATAATATAAACCAAAACATGTTTACAGAAAAAAAACATCAATCCACACAAAAGATGGTGTGTACTCACTCCAAAACAATATTGCTGTCATATTAAGCTTTCATTCAAAATATTCTATTTTAATAGGAACTTACAAAATGGCGACTTCAACAGTTGCATGTAATATGTGTAGTGTGCGTCACATCACTAAATCATCAGCAGTCTGGTGCTCTGAGTGTGATGAAGGTTTTTGTACTGATTGTAAAGAATACCATATCATTGCCAAAGCATCACGAGACCACGTCACAATAACTATTGGTGAATACCAGAAATTACCTTCCTTTATCGTCGGAATTAATCCGCTCTGTGATGAACATCGCGAAAAGTACCAAACATATTGCAAGGAACATGAAAACGTATGCTGCCGAAAATGCGTATTTACATGCCACAAAAATTGCAAAGATCTAGTTCCACTTGAAGACGTCGTAGAAAACGTAAAGAGTTCGGGTTCTGTCCAAGAAATGGAACATTTGTTTGATGACTTGACCAAAAACATCAAGACAATTATTGCATCAGGACAGGATAACCTTGATATGTTAAATGAAACCAAGGCAAGCATTGAAACAGAAATCAATCAGACCCGACTTGCCATCAATGGATACCTTGATAAATTGGAAAAAGAGCTTTTGACAAAATTACAAGAGGCAAGTGATAGCGTAAAGGATCAGATAATTGAATTGGTGGCTACCTTGGCAGAAAAAGAAAGAGAAATCCTTGAATGCCAGGACAATTTACAACATATAAAATCACACGCGACAGACCTTCAAACATTTCTTGGTTTGAAACAAATAGAAGCTGAGATAACTAAGAATGAGCGGTTTGTGCAATCACTGATAGATAATCAAAAGATCTATAAGAGCATGCTGCATTGTAAGATTGATCAAGCGCTAAAGACTTTAACTACTGATGTACACTGTTTTGGCGAAGTGACTACCTCTATCACACCATGTGACATTACCTTAGTAAGGAGAAAAGATAAACAAGCGCAGATGATGGTTGCTGGTGGACCTTCAAGGTCTATTGGTAATATATGTTTAAACCTTAAGCATCAATTGACTACTGGTGGTAATCAGATAACAGGTTGTTCCATTCTTACTGGTGGTAAAATGGCATTTATTAACTATCATTCGGTATATCTACTAATACTAAATGCCGACGGATCAACAGACCGCAAATTTCCCCTGCATATATCGTATGGAATGGATGTTGCATGTATCGACGAGAACACAGCCGCTGTAACATCGCCTGTTGATAAATATATCACGCTTGTTGATCTTAGCACAGGAAAAATCGGGAAATGCATCAATTCTAATACAATCTGTTGTGGTATTACTTCAGCAAACGGAATGTTAGTGTTCTCTGCCATTGGTAAAGGTTTAAGAAAAGTGGATTTGAAGGATGAGAGTATTGTTGAAATCGTGAACTCCAGTGCTCCTTTTTGGTCTTATGTTACCTCATTCAATGACAGACTGTTCTACACCAATTCAGAACGTAACGAAGTTGAGTGCTGCGATATCAACGGCACTATATTGTGGACTTTTACAGATACATCTGTTTTGAAAGCACCACGTTCTATCGACGTAGATGAATATGGAAACGTTTATGTGGTCGGTACAGATTCAGTCAATGTCATCGTAATATCTCCTGATGGGAAGGAGCACAGACAATTGTTGTCGAAAGCAGATAGACTTGAGGATCCACGGGCACTGCATTATGACAGGCAAACAAGGCAGTTGCTAGTTGCCAACGCAGCGAGATCGGCCTTTTCATACAGTGTTGATTATCAGTAAAAAATAACAACTGCTTTATTTTATCCTGCGGTATACACATACAATTTGTATATCTCTCTGTGTGTGCATTCAGGGAGGGCGGGGTGGGGGGTGGTGCAAGAAATAATATTGTTTAACGCCAACTTCAACAATTAATTTAATTAACCCTGACGATCATTTTTGAGATAAACGAAACCAGCGTACCTGCGCAATCCACTGATTTGTCGCATGTTACTGACAAATTTTATCCATATATATATGATAACGTCTCTTAATGAAATCTACAACAGAAATTTATTTCAGAAAAAAACCATTTATTGCTCAAATTGTAACATGGCGTTACAATAAACAAATAATACAATATTGCAGTGGATTTGACAGTTTTCCGCGAAATTAATTTCATTAATGTTTATTATAGCAACACGTTACTATGTGTGCAACAATATTGTTTTCCCATTCTGAAATAGATTTCCAATGAAGAGGCGGTACTGTTAGGTGAAACGTCTGGAAAATGGAATAGAGTATTTGATACAATTTTAGCTTTTGAATATTTACCATCAACTTAAATACTTTTGATTGGTCTTTATCCGACATATTCTACTTCCCTAGCTAGTAGTCAGTTAACTACCAGCATTCATTAACCCTGATACTAGTAGTCAGTTAACTACGACCATTCATGAACTTTGTCTAAAACCATGATATGGATTTTCAAAGTCATATGACGTGGTCTTTTTTTTTTCAATGAGTTAAGATGAGAGGTGATTATTCGTTTTGTTGATATTGGTGGAATTGTTGTTCATCACTGTTTAAACTTGTTTTATTTTTCATAATATAAATTAATTAGGTGTTTGCATGCTACATTTTTACCTTATCCAATGCCATGTCATATTGTCGTCACAATGACCTTCATATCCTTTAAACCATCATTGACAGTAAATATTTACAAGTATAATTTTTCCAGGATTTGGCAAAATTAACATATTGACCGACTTAAAACAAAATATATTTTTCATTGTAAAATAGCTTTACACTAATGCAAATTTATCATATGTAAAATAGCTCTACGCTAATGAATGTTTATCATATGTAAAATAGCTATATACTAATAAATATGTATCATATGTATAATAGCTTTACACTAATGAATAGTTATCAGATGTAAAATAGCTTTACACTAATGAATATTCATCATATGCAAAATAGTTTTACACTAATGAGTATTATTCATATGCTTAAATAAATTAACTAGATGCTTGTATATTGTATTGCTACCTTACTTCATATCGTTTCATCTCGTCGTTACAATATGATGACCAAAAGAAAAGGGACGAAAAGACAAAAAGACAAATAAAAGGTTGACACAGAAAACTGCATATTGAGCAATACGAACATCACTAAAACCATTGGGTGAACATAGATGCTCCTTCTCAAGGGTAAGCATTTCTTGTTACACTAATATCACCCGTCGTGAAAATATAGAGTATGCACATAAATAGTTTCTAATATACAACGGCTTGTGATGGAATACAAGGTTCGCCCGAACACACTCGATTTCAAGTATATAAATATAATTCTAATATGATTTACATAATTAGAAATCATTTACTCTGATTGGGTTTTTGTCAGGTTATTTTTCGAGAGACGATGTTCACCGGACTAATTTTTTCGTAATGTAAACAAAATGGATGGAATCAAAACCGCCATTTTGTTTACATTACGTAAGAAGTAGTCCGGTGAACATCGTCTCTTGAAAAATAAACTGACAAAAACCCCGCCTCCATAAGCCCTTATACACATTTCTAATTATGTAAATCATATAAGAATTATTTAATTTTAGCTTCATTTATTTCAACAATTTTTAGATAAACAATAATAGAAAATCGCTAACGATGAAGAATTTTCTAAATATAGTCAGTGTTTATGTAGGTGCTTTTTTTTTTTTTAGCTCAGCGCGCATGTGTGGCCTATATTTTATTGTTATTCAAATATGCTTTTATTTGCATACCGAATACGGGACGTCATATTAGAAACATCAATAAACTTCGGAAAAGATGCGTTTAATCCTATAATAAGCTTATGTTTGTCGTGTCTATATTACAAATATTGTTCATCATACTGAAAAACTGTTCAACAATATTTGTTTTATGGGTTTTATTATTATTTCTCAAATCAAACTATCTTGTAAACATTTCAAGAAATCATATGCATATTCAACCACCTTTTTGAGGAACTGTTTGCCAATTTCATTACATAAATCTTATAACACTAATGTGCTTAAGACAAATATTAAGAACTACATTTTTGATTCTTCAAACCATCAAGGAAGTGTATCATTCATTATTCTATTGATAAGTCATATGCTATTCTATTCCTAGGACATATGATCTATTTTTCTTGTATGTTATTGGTTTTAAAATCTTGATGGATTTGCTTTGTATTATGTTTGATTTGTATGATTGTATTGTAATGTAATATACTATCCTCTATTGTGTAATATGAGGGCCTCAGAGAAGATTAGTGTAGCTAACTGAGTTTATCCTCATAAAATAAAGTATTATCATTATTATTATTATTATTATAATCATTATTATTAAACTGTTAATTAAAAGGGAAATCGTGTCGCTTTGCCAATGACATAATGGAATATGGTAAATAATTGATTTTTCGTTTTAAATGATAACAATTAGTCTCGAATGGTATTTTATACTCTTGACAAAAGTCTACAACTGAACAATTCGAGAAATAAAAATATAAAATATTATATGGCCACCTCATCTGTAATAGTGTGAGACATAGCATTCTGAAGTGAGTAGTAAACAGATTGGTGTTGTACTGGTCAGCGTGATCGTCTCCAGTGCCGGGTAAAACCTAGGTTCCAGACCCCATCAGGTCAAACCAAAACTATGAAATTTGGATTTGCTACTTTCTCGTCGAAATGCATCATTAAGGAGTAAAAGCAGACTAATTGATTCGGAATCAGGATAATATCTACCCGTGGACTACTGTTGCAGTGAACTGTTACCATAAAATCCAAAGATAAACGTGTTCATATAGTACACAACATATCATCGAATGGCTACATATGGCTGTAAAATGATTATTTGGCGTGAAGCAAAAATCATTCACTCACTTACTATGAATTGAGTATCTGTTTCTCGTTCTCCGTAGTCTTCGTGGAGTAAATAGTAGAAAGTGTGCGGTTTTCAGTAGCAATGAGTCGTAAATGATTAAAATAAACATTTTGCTATGAAAAGAAAGTTTAAACAGTGATGGTCAACAATTCAACCAATATCTACAAAGCAAACAATCACTTCTTACCTCAAATTATTGAATATAAAGAAGGCCACGACATATGACGTTGGAAATCTAGGTTCTGTGTTAGGACAGGCACTACAAATGTTGCTGCGGGGACCGGTTGGTCAATGACATTCCAACCACCACCCTCTTGATAATTTGATCTCCAACGGAAATGCCTATATAAACAACCAATAAAAAAACATTGCACATATTACCTTCCAAAAATCATATATAATCACAAAAAGGAAAAACAACACAAACACGGAGAGTTCAATAACAGAGTCAGTGAAATGTTCTATGCCATTAGCTTAATCCTTCGTATTCCGGTTGCATGCCATCAAAATTGTGAAGCAATTCAGAAGACAACACGTATATTCGTACAGAAAAAAAACAAGGATTAAACACTATTTACCATTCAAAATAATCCGGTACAATTTTAATTTCCAAATTAAGGGGAAAATATTCAGAGATTATAACAGGACATTTTCCATATAGGTCCTGGTAACAACCCGAGACTTCCATATCAATCCCGACAGCGAAGCTAGGGGCTGATATGGATCGAGGGCTGAATTACCAGGGACGACATGGAAAAGTTCATGTCATAATATATTTATCACATAGTTCACATTGACTTTTTTCAATCATTGACTTTAATATTTCAGAAAAGATCTTTGAACTGACACATTGCAAAAATAAATCCTTAAGAGAGTTGCCCTTGTTCAACTTGCAAATAATTTTGTTTCGAGACTGGTTTCAAAATGATATCGATCTGTGTCGATCTGTACAATGTTAGAAAGTGTATGTACAATCTACCCAAGACGTTGACATTTGAATGGATATTATGTTTCAAGTTATTTAAATTTTATTCCAATATTTTGAAATGTGCTAATTTGATTGAAATACGATTATGCATGTCTTTATGCACCATCTTTCTTATACCTTGACATGCAATCTTCGAGACCACTGCGCAGATACAGGAAGTTTATTTCCGTGGCAAATACGGATATTTAAGGGCAAAAAACCAACTCTGACTTCTAGCTATTATTGGACATGAAAAATTCTAGCAGCCTAAATATGGTCATTTGTAACATAATTCTGCAACAATATTGCAGCATATTAATTGTAAAGGTATAATGTGTAAATATTATCATCTGTACCGATGTATTACTGTATTATGATAACTGTAACCGTAAAGAAAACCTAATCATGAATAGAAAGTTTGAACAGTGATGGTCTTACATTCCAACAATATCAATAAATCAAGCAATCACCTCTCATCTTAACTCACTGAATATAAAATAAGGACCACGACCGACCACGTTGGAAATCCATGTCCTGGCTGTAGACAGAGACAAGATATGGCGGGGTTAAACCAGTTACTGGGATCTCGACCCCCTTGATTACTGGGTATCCAACGGTAATGCAAATTTAAACAAACGATAAAAACATGCACATATTAACTTTCACTCAAATAGACCTATACTATCACAAAAATGAATGACACAATACCAGGGTCAATGATAGTCTGGTACTCATGACCCATTGGATTGTTTTGTTGTAAAAGGTGACTGAATCCATGTTTGTAATTGTGGCCTCCATAAGCGATCAGAAACTCCATCTGAGCAAAGGACCAACATAATATTTAAAAATACATTTGTATTGATATTCATTAAAACAGCCGTTACCTGACCCATCTATCAACACCAAAATTCGAGGGTTCACGGGAGCATTCGTGGTCGTGATCGTATAGTAGTTAGATTTACAATTACCTATGCAATCAGTGCCTATCACCACAAAAGTTGTGAGTTCGAATCTCGCTCAGACGAGGTTTACTCGATACAACATTACGTGATAAAGTTTGTCAGTGATTTGCGGCAGAGCGGTTGTTTTCTCAGAGTACTCCGGTTACCTCTACTAATAAAAACTGGCCGTTACGACATAACTGAAATATTGTTGAAAGTGGTGTTAAACACAATGACCCTCCTTACCCGAGGGATCACGAGTACCAGACTAGGTAAATAGATGTTTTATTGCAGTAAGATGCCGAAATATGATAATGTTTTAGTGGTATTATGCAGCATTGTGATAGGTTTTAGTGGTAAAATACAAAATACTAATAACTTGAGACAAAAGATTGATAATTCAGGCGGTAAAATATAACTTGTAGTGGTAAAATACAAACTACTGATAAATTAGGAGGTAAAATATAGTTTGCAGTGGTGGTATAATGCTAAATAATGATATGTATATATCTTTATATTGATATCGTTGAACAGGTCAATCGGGTCAAATTAAACTGGGATATAACACGTACGAGTCTGGTAAATCTAGTACATACCATATTGTATTCGATCCTTCATTTCCAGAAACTCCAGCATTAGTATATGGACTCATCCATTTGGATTCGACCGAATACGAAAATGCACGCATCATAACTTCTGTAAATTGTCTGAGTAAAACTGGATTTAATTTGACAATTGAATTCTGAAAGCCCAATCTAACGTACGATGCTTGGGTGCAATGGATGGCCTGCCCAAAGTAGTTCTGATTTGCAATACACAGTTGATGTAATGTTGAAGAACTCGATTATACCTTGTAATATATAAAGTATTCTTATTATTAAAAAATGCTTTCACTTATTCATCCACACAATCAAAAAATGTTTGAAGATATCAAAGGTGTTATAAGACGCCGTAAATCACAGAATGACAGACAATACAATGTCCAGATTAAAAGAACAAAAGGTGTTATAAGACGCCGTAAATCACAGAATGACAGACAATACAATGTCTAGATTAAAAGAACAAAAGGTGATATAAGACGCCGTAAATCACAGAATGACAGACAATACAATGTCCAGATTAAAAGAACAAAAGGTGTTATAAGACGCCGTAAATCACAGAATGACAGACAATACAATGTCTAGATTAAAAGAACAAAAGGTGTTATAAGACGCCGTAAATCACAGAATGACAGACAATACAATGTTTAGATTAAAAGAACAAAAGGTGTTATAAGACGCCGTAAATCACAGAATGACAGACAATACAATGTCTAGATTAAAAGAACAAAAGGTGTTATAAGACGCCGTAAATCACAGAATGACAGACAATACAATGTCCAGATTAAAAGAACAAAAGGTGTTATAAGACGCCGTAAATCACAGAATGACAGACAATACAATGTCTAGATTAAAAGAACAAAAGGTGTTATAAGACGCCGTAAATCACAGAATGACAGACAATACAATGTCTAGATTAAAAGAACAAAAGGTGTTATAAGACGCCGTAAATCACAGAATGACAGACAATACCATGTCCAGATTAAAAGAACAAAAGGTGTTATAAGACGCCGTAAATCACAGAATGACAGACAATACAATGTCCAGATTAAAAGAACAAAAGGTGTTATAAGACGCCGTAAATCACAGAATGACAGACAATACAATGTCCAGATTAAAAGAACAAAAGGTGTTATAAGACGCCGTAAATCACAGAATGACAGACAATACAATGTCCAGATTAAAAGAACAAAAGGTGTTATAAGACGCCGTAAATCACAGAATGACAGACAATACAATGTCTAGATTAAAAGAACAAAAGGTGTTATAAGACGCCGTAAATCACAGAATGACAGACAATACAATGTCTAGATTAAAAGAACAAAAGGTGTTATAAGACGCCGTAAATCACAGAATGACAGACAATACAATGTCCAGATTAAAAGAACAAAAGGTGTTATAAGACGCCGTAAATCACAGAATGACAGACAATACAATGTCTAGATTAAAAGAACAAAAGGTGTTATAAGACGCCGTAAATCACAGAATGACAGACAATACAATGTCTAGATTAAAAGAACAAAAGGTGTTATAAGACGCCGTAAATCACAGAATGACAGACAATACAATGTCTAGATTAAAAGAACAAAAGGTGTTATAAGACGCCGTAAATCACAGAATGACAGACAATACAATGTCTAGATTAAAAGAACAAAAGGTGTTATAAGACGCCGTAAATCACAGAATGACAGACAATACAATGTCTAGATTAAAAGAACAAAAGGTGTTATAAGACGCCGTAAATCACAGAATGACAGAAAATACAATGTCTAGATTAAAAGAACAAAAGGTGTTATAAGACGCCGTAAATCACAGAATGACAGACAATACAATGTCTAGATTAAAAGAACAAAAGGTGTTATAAGACGCCGTAAATCACAGAATGACAGACAATACAATGTCTAGATTAAAAGAACAAAAGGTGTTATAAGACGCCGTAATTCACAGAATGACAGACAATACAATGTCCAGATTAAAAGAACAAAAGGTGCTATAAGACGCCGTAATTCACAGAATGACAGACAATACAATGTCCAGATTAAAAGAACAAAAGGTGTTATAAGACGCCGTAAATCACAGAATGACAGACAATACAATGTCCAGATTAAAAGAACAAAAGGTGTTATAAGACGCCGTAAATCACAGAATGACAGACAATACAATGTCTAGATTAAAAGAACAAAAGGTGATATAAGACGCCGTAAATCACAGAATGACAGACAATACAATGTCCAGATTAAAAGAACAAAAGGTGTTATATAACGCCGTAAATCACAGAATGACAGACAATACAATGTCTAGATTAAAAGAACAAAAGGTGTTATAAGACGCTGTAAATCACAGAATGACAGACAATACAATGTCCAGATTAAAAGAACAAAAGGTGTTATAAGACGCCGTAAATCACAGAATGACAGACAATACAATGTCTAGATTAAAAGAACAAAAGGTGTTATAAGACGCCGTAAATCACAGAATGACAGACAATACAATGTCCAGATTAAAAGAACAAAAGGTGTTATAAGACGCCGTAAATCACAGAATGACAGACAATACCATGTCTAGATTAAAAGAACAAAAGGTGTTATAAGACGCCGTAAATTACAGAATGACAGACAATACAATGTCCAGATTAAAAGAACAAAAGGTGTTATAAGACGCCGTAAATCACAGAATGACAGACAATACAATGTCTAGATTAAAAGAACAAAAGGTGATATAAGACGCCGTAAATCACAGAATGACAGACAATACAATGTCCAGATTAAAAGAACAAAAGGTGTTATAAGACGCCGTAAATCACAGAATGACAGACAATACAATGTCTAGATTAAAAGAACAAAAGGTGTTATAAGACGCTGTAAATCACAGAATGACAGACAATACAATGTTTAGATTAAAAGAACAAAAGGTGTTATAAGACGCCGTAAATCACAGAATGACAGACAATACAATGTCTAGATTAAAAGAACAAAAGGTGTTATAAGACGCCGTAAATCACAGAATGACAGACAATACAATGTCCAGATTAAAAGAACAAAAGGTGTTATAAGACGCCGTAAATCACAGAATGACAGACAATACAATGTCTAGATTAAAAGAACAAAAGGTGTTATAAGACGCCGTAAATCACAGAATGACAGACAATACAATGTCCAGATTAAAAGAACAAAAGGTGTTATAAGACGCCGTAAATCACAGAATGACAGACAATACAATGTCCAGATTAAAAGAACAAAAGGTGTTATAAGACGCCGTAAATCACAGAATGACAGACAATACAATGTCTAGATTAAAAGAACAAAAGGTGTTATAAGACGCCGTAAATCACAGAATGACAGACAATACAATGTCCAGATTAAAAGAACAAAAGGTGTTATAAGACGCCGTAAATCACAGAATGACAGACAATACAATGTCTAGATTAAAAGGTACCGTCCTCTTCTCATCTGTGGTCCATCGTGGGTATCAACCTTCGATCGGATCAAACCAAATTGATATGTGTTGCTTCCCTGCTAAGCACGCAGTATTGAGGAGTAAGAACAAATATTGGCTAACTCGAACTAATGGTGGACTGTTGCTTCATTTAGTGAACCAATACGTGCATTAAGCATAAGTGTATGTGCAATCAAATTGCATTAAATTACATAGTATAATGCAGGTTTTAAAATATAAAAGAAAGAGTTGTCTTTCTTAATGTGTACTTAACATTATTGTCCAAGTAAAATAGATAATAGAAGAACAATACTTCTGATAATTAGAACCCAACAAACATTTTGCACCATTCGAACTATACCAGTCTGTGCTCTTTCTCTTAGATGCTGCTTGGTTTGATCCGATTGGGGCTCAAATTATCAATTTACCGCACTAGCGGGTAGCACGCTAACCAATAATGTGGTTGTATATAGGTATATGCGCTTAAACGATTAAACTGTAGTGTATCAATCGTGTAGTTCGAATGGTGCAAAACGTTTGTCACCTGAAAAACATAATTCTAACATCGTTGGTTTTAATTGTCAGTATTTGTTTCTATCACCTATAATGCTAAGTACACACAACGAAAGACAACTCTTTCTTTTATATTTTAAAACCTGTTTTATGATTATTCTATGTAATGTTATGTGATTACACATACTTTCTAAAGAGGTGACGTCAAGGCCTATTGTTCATCAACGTGTTTTAGAATGATGAAGAACACAAATAAAGGTAGTATGTACCATACACATGTACGTTTTATTTTAATACAATAAATATGAAAATAATGAATATTTACAAGTCATTACTGAAAATTAACCAAAACTAAAACCAGCAAGAATGAGCATCTCAGCATTTATAACTTCATTTACAGATTAATGTGGTAAGCTAAATAACTTCATAACTACGTCACCAATTAAAGCAAAATGAAAATAAAAATACACCGACTCTTACAATGTCTGAGGTGCAAAGAATGTCTATACTTTAGAAGTGGATCTCCATCACTGCATGACAGAGGAGCGCTTCGTATTGTTGAACATTTCCTTAAAAAATTAAAACCGTTTAGACGAGTCTTTGATATTAAACAATTTTACATTTTAAATTTTGGCAGGTATTTTAAACAGCAACAGTATCAAATATACACTTCATAAAAGTAAATTGGCTAAAATAATGTGACAAACACTCAGGTCTAAGGGTTCAAGCAATGTTGTAAGTAGTGACCACATGCAGCCCTTTGGGCAGGTAGTCAATATTGTATTGAAACTATGACAATGTCACCAGACTACACTCAACTTTCACTGAAGTTTGTGGTCAAATTTAACTTGTGTGTGACAATATTAAAAGTAATAACATCTCTATTTAGATTCATCGAGTGTTCTCTGAAATGTAATCTCCAACCCAAGTGGGAGGGGTGGCATTGGTGTGCTGGGTCACTTCCTATGTAAAGTTAATAGACGTGCATCTGATATGAGTAGACTTTCTTCAGCTTTTAAATAAACGATTTGATCGTATATTCCCCCTTTAATAAAACAACTGGTAGGGATATATAAGATACATTAAGTCATATTTCTAAAAGTACATGTAGCGTCTTTATTTCCAAGATATATTTTTTATATAATAGATCTTTATTAATGGGTATGAATGGTATAATTTTCGAATATATGAATGAGTATGGTTGTCATGATGATCTAATATATCAATGGTTGTTTTCTCACGCTCCAGCGACACCACCGCACCCAGTGTTACCTTAATAACACCCCCCCCCCCCCTCCCTTCCCATTTTCCCTGTGTAATAACTTATCACGCTTATCGTCGCATCACATGATTTACCGTTACAACTTTTATCCAATGACCATTCAACTTCCTGGTTGAAATATTTCTGCCAATATGTGAAAATAGGAAAATATCTCCGACTCTACAATAACCTTGATTGATAAAAAGGTACGTGGTGTTCAATATTTTATAACATTAAGAATACAATGAAACAAAGCTTACAGAAAACACATTTAATTCGTTGTTTATTAAATGATAAATGAGTTGTTGAGTGACCTAATTGCCAGTACATAATTATATGCCGAGTGTACAGATGTACATATACTATAATTTACGAAGCTTTGTGTAATTGTATTTTATTGTATGTTTCTTGTATGTAGGTATTTTGATTTTTATTTAATTTGTGTAATGAAGATAAGTATGGGTCCATTCTTGTAATTCGTTTACATAGCGACTTGTGTTACCTTCCTTTGTAGTTTAATAAGTAAGTAATTTTTATTGAAAGTCAGAAGCATATACAAATATATTTGCAAATACAACATAAAGCATGAGCTCTATAGAGTTATTTTGATATTATAAGAATAACATAGCAATCGACAAAGGATGCAAAACAGCGCATGATTAAACATGTATCTATGACATAAATATCAAAGCAGCATATATATTGATATGCATACAATATATACACATATCATAACCATAGACAATCACATAGCATAAATAAATACATGGATAAATAAAAGCACAAAAACAAGCACAGCAGATAAATAAATAGCACATTTGAAGCAATAAAAGCGAATGGGAGGCAGCAAAAGCTTAGTCTGAGATCCATTCAAGAATTAAAATGTTCAGTAATATTATTCTTGAAACTTTTTAGGATGAATTTTGAAGAACTTAATAGGAAATACTGACTCTCATTTTACCGGTTAAAAACATACTTTTTTGTCGGTTCTTCCCTTTTCTCATCAGGAAACAAGACACAATTTATCAAAGTGGTGCATAAAAATTTGGGAGTCCTTTCCCGCAAAAAATAAATGGACCCAAGTAATGATCAATATTATAGGACTGAATTCCATTTATAACTAGCTACCCATGATAAAAACGATAAATATTATGATAATGAACAACATTATCATAATATTTATCGTTTTTATCATGGGTAGATAGTTATAAATAAACAAATACATACAAACATACATACATACATACATACATACATACATACATAACATTGATCAATAGTGAATACCAATCATTCAAAATCACCTGGATATATCAAAATGTCGATTCCCGCCTTTTTTCCTATTTAGACTTAGTCTCTGTTTCTACGATTTTTGATTGGATATTAGAATTGTTCTAACAGTGTTGTATTTTTAGAATTGTTCTGACAGTATGGTATTTTTTGTGTTCCATTTTAATACATCATTATCAAATGATTATTTTGCTGACGTAAATCTCCCATTAATAAAATAATTTACAACCAAATTTAATCTAAAACCACAAATTATCTAAGATACAACAATTGGAGAACACTTTAGATTAGATATAAGCCTATTATAAATGTACCTGCCATTCAACCACATTCACACTAAATTGATATCTACATTGTTGTTGCTATCGCTGGGTCGATAACTCTGCTGTGTACTCTTAGTTTCCGTGAGTATCATCCGCCCAGTAAGCTGTGCTTCGGCACTGACATGGTTTATTAGATATATTTGATACCGGAATTTACAAAGGTGACCTTAGTCGATTTTTGGCCATACTCTTTAGACCCTTTGGTTGCATAGCTCTCAAAACTTTAATTGTATTTCAAGATATTGGAGAATAGAGTCAACGTTTCTATTACATTTTATTTCCAAATCTATATCTCGGTCCATGATAATTTATTCGAGAATCGTGAGTAAAACCTCTAAGCAAAATATTCGCATTTTCTAAATTAAGATATAGTGAAAAAGTAAATAACCTAGTTCTTGACCTTTTAATCCCGTTACACCCTAAAGCACCATATAATCAATGGGTTATCAGCGTTTGGCAAAATAAACAGTTATTCAAGCATATACATATATTGTAGGGATGGCATTGTTAGAGTGCAAAAACTAGGTAATCTAGTCCTGGGAACTTGACTGACAGAGGGCATCCTATAACATGTCTGGAGATATTTTACCTGTTTGGTCTAGGTACATGTACACCCGCATGTATCAGCGTTGTGTGCATATCTGTTGTGCATTACTAGTGCAATTTTCGAACGGGTGCTTCATTGCACATTTCAGAGATGCATGACGTAAAACAAAAACAATTTACCCGTGTACACACGCTTTTAATAAATGTAATCTCAACATTGTTTAATTATGCCAGGTCATGTTACACTTGTGTTCGTTTGTATATGTCCATTTGTTTTATGTCTGGTAACAATGTGTCTATTAGGTCTACGGAAATGTACACCAAGATCTATATACGGTTGTGTGCATATATGTTGTGCATTAATAGTGCAATATTCGAACGGGTGCTTCATTGCACATTTCAGAGTTGCATGAGGTAAAACAAAACCAATTTACCCGTGTACACAAACTTTTATAATTGTAATCTCAACATTGTTTAATTTTACCAAGTCCTGTTACGCTTCTATTTATTTCAGAGGTGTCATTTGCAATATAATGTAAAAATAAATACCCAACTGTCGGAACAAATACAAAACCCAATCTATTGTAGAAACAGATGAAAAATCGATATAACTAACACATATATACATTACTACCCAATATCGTGCCTTGGTACAGGCACTTCAACAAAAAGTGGCGGGTTAATTTAGCTTGATGTGTCAATGTAATGATGCATGTAAACCACATGGACGTCCATACATTAGTGTGCTAATAAACCATCATCAGTCTAAGTTGCTGGTCAGATGTGTAAAGTGTATCAAAAGAAACATCTGAACATCTGATTGACATGTTTCCGCTTTGTCGAGATTATTCATAGATTGTAGAAAAGGTTTGAAGATACCAAAGAGGACATTGAAAGTTGTAAATCGAGGGACAGGCAATACAGCCACAAGAAAAAAGGAAGAACAACAAAAACAAACAACGATCTACAAAACACTACACCGAAAACTAAGATTGAGCAACACGAACACCACTAAAAACAAACAATGATCTACAAAACACTACACAGAAAACTAAGATCGAGCAACACGAACCCCACTAAAAACAAACAATGATCTACAAAACACTACACAGAAAACTAAGATCGAGCAACACGAACCCCACTAAAAACAAACAATGATCTACAAAACACTACACAGAAAACTAAGATCGAGCAACACGAACCCCACTAAAAACAAACAATGATCTACAAAACACTACACAGAAAACTAAGATCGAGCAACACGAACCCCACTAAAAACAAACAACGATCTACAAAACACTACACAGAAAACTAAGATCGAGCAACACGAACCCCACTAAAAACAAACAACGATCTACAAAACACTACACAGAAAACTAAGATCGAGCAACACGAACCCCACTAAAAACAAACAACGATCTACAAAACACTACACAGAAAACTAAGATCGAGCAACACGAACCCCACTAAAAACAAACAACGATCTACAAAACACTACACAGAAAACTAAGATCGAGCAACACGAACCCTACTAAAAACAAACAATGATCTACAAAACACTACACAGAAAACTAAGATCGAGCAACACGAACCCCACTAAAAACAAACAACGATCTACAAAACACTACACAGAAAACTAAGATCGAGCAACACGAACCCAACTAAAAACAAACAATGATCTACAAAACACTACACAGAAAACTAAGATCGAGCAACACGAACCCAACTAAAAACAAACAATGATCTACAAAACACTACACAGAAAACTAAGATCGAGCAACACGAACCCCACTAAAAGCAAACAACGATCTACAAAACACTACACAGAAAACTAAGATGGAGCAACACGAACCCCACTAAGAACAAACAACGATCTACAAAACACTACACAGAAAACTAAGATCGAGCAACACGAACCCCACTAAAAACAAACAACGATCTACAAAACACTACACAGAAAACTAAGATCGAGCAACACGAACCCCACTAAAAACAAACAATGATCTACAAAACACTACACAGAAAACTAAGATCGAGCAACACGAACCCCACTAAAAACAAACAACGATATACAAAACACTACACAGAAAACTAAGATCGAGCAACACGAACCCCACTAAAACAAACAGCGATCTACAAAACACTACACAGAAAACTAAGATCGAGCAACACGAACCCAACTAAAAACAAACAATGATCTACAAAACACTACACAGAAAACTAAGATCGAGCAACACGAACCCAACTAAAAACGACGTGTGTACTCAGGATTAGTAAGTCAGGCTCTACTTGTGGCATCCGTCGTGTTGCTCCAGTTACAAATCGGTAATAAGCAATGAATGGAGGAAAGGAACGAGACGAAAACTGAAGATTGAGCAACACGAACTACACAGAAATCCGTTGGTAATCTGTGACACAGATATTCAAAAAACTTTCTATCCTCACGAATAAAGCTGAAATAGTGCTAACTTTACAGCAATTAATTAATCAATCAATCAATCAATGCTTAAAAAAACCCATCAATTCATGCAAAACATTGTGTGTACTCCCACCAAAACAATATTGCTGTCATATTAAGCTTTCATTCAAAATATTATATTTTTGTAGGAACTTACAAAATGGCGACTTCTACAGTTGCATGTAATGTTTGTAGTGTGCGTCACATCACTAAATCATCAGCAGTCTGGTGCTCTGAATGTGATGAAGGTTTTTGTACTGACTGTAAAGAATACCATAGCCTGGCCAAAGCAACACGAGATCACGTGACAATAACCATTGGTGAATACCAGAAATTACCCCCCTTTATCATCGGAATTAATCCGTTCTGTGATGAACATCGAGAAAAGTACCAAACGTATTGTAAGGAACATCAAAACCTATGCTGCCGAAAATGCGTAATTACATCCCACAAAAATTGTAAAGATATAGTTATAATTGAAGAAGTCGTAGATAACGTAAAGAACTCAAGTTCTGTCCAAGAAATGGAACATTTGTTAGATGACTTGACCAAAAACATCAAAGCAATCATTGCATCAGGACAGGATAACCTTGATATGTTAAATGAAACCAAGGCAGGTATTGAAAAAGAAATAAAACAATCCCGACTTGCCATCAATGGCTACCTTGATAAATTGGAAAAAGAGCTAATAACGAAATTACAAGACGCAGGTAATAGCGCAAAGGGTCAGATAATGGAATTGGTGGCTACCTTGGCAGAAAATGAAAAAGAAATCCTTGAATGCCAGGACAATTTACAAAATATGAAAACACACGCGACAGACCTTCAAACCTTTCTTGGCTTGAAACAAATTGAACATGAGATAACTAAGAATGAGCGGTTTGTGCAATCATTGATAGATAATCAAAAGTTGTCTAAGACTACGCTGCATTGTAAGATTAATCAAACGCTACAGACTTTAACTACTGATGTACACTGTTTTGGTGAAGTGACTACCTCTATCACACCATGTGACATTACCTTAGTAAAGAGAAAGGATAAACAAGCGCAGATGGTGGTTGCTGGTGTACCTGCAAGGTCTATTAGTAATATATGTCTAAAACTTAAACATCAATTGACTACTGGTGGTAATGATATAACAAGCTGTTCCGTTCTAACTGGTGGTAAAATGGCATTTATTAACTATGATCCGGCATTTCTACAAATACTAAATGTCGACGGATCAAAAGAGCGCACTCTTTCTCTACCCATAATGAATGCTCTTGATGTTGCATGTATCGACCGGAACACAGCCGCTGTAACATCGCCTACTAGAAATTACATCCAACTTGTTGATCTTAACACCGGTAAAGCCGTGAAATCTATAAATACTAATACAACATGTAGTGGTATTACTTCAACAAACGGGATGTTAGTGTTCTGTGCCATTGGTAAAGGTCTAAGAAAAGTGGATTTGAAAGATGAGAATATTGTTGAAATCGTTGCCTTCGCCGCTGATTTTTGGTCTCATGTTACCTCATTCAATGACAGACTGTACTACACCAATTCGAAGCGTGCCGAAGTTGTGTGCTGTGATATTAACGGCACCATATTGTGGAAATTTAGAGATAAATCTGTTTTGAAAACACCACGTGCTGTCACCGTAGATGATTATGGAAACGTCTATGTGATCGATGCTAATCCAGTCAATGTCATTGTAATATCTCATGATGGGAAGGAGCATAGACAATTGTTGTCGAAAGCAGATAGACTTGAGAATCCAAGGGCACTGCACTATGACAGGCAAACTAGGCAGTTGCTTGTTGCCAACGCAAATACATCTGCTTTTATATACAGTGTTGATTATCAGTAAGCATTAACAACTGCTTTATCATGCGGCATACACACACACAAGTTGGAAAGTAAGAGAAACATTGTTTTACACCTTAACGCGAACTTCCACATTATTTCAATTAACCGTGGCAATCATTTTTGAGATGACATTAACCAGTGTACCTGTGAAAACCACTGATCTGCCTCACATACCATACACGTTTTTCCAAAATATATATACATGAATATGGTAAAGTCTCTTGTTGAATTTTACAACAACAATTTATTTCGGAATGAATAAAACAAACAATTTGCTTCACACATTGAGACATGACGTTATAATAAACTAATAATACAATATGTTTATCTTGTCATTTATGATAGTATGTGGTCTTTTTGAGTGGAAGTAAATCTGTACAGGTTTTTCTATCGTTTATTGAATAATACACTACCGTTACAGAACCCGTTATGAAGAGGGGGGATCCTATTGACTAGTTTAAACCCGCCACAGTTTTGTGTCTGTCCCAAACCATGACATGGATTCCAATGTCATATGTCGTGAGTTTTTTGTATGTGCAAGGAGTTAAGATGAAAGGTGATTTTACGTTTTGTTGATATTGGGGGAATTGTTGATCATCACTGTTTAAACTTTTTTTCCTTCACAATATACATTAATGAGGTGTGTGTATGTTGTGGTTTTTACCTTATCCCATGCCATGTCATATTGTCGTCAAAATGACCTTGATATCATGTCAACCATTATTGAAAGGGAATACTTACAAGTATAATATACCAGGATTTGGTACATTGTACAATGACTGACAAAGTTTAAAAGAATATATACTGTTCATGGTAAAATAACTTTATACTACTGAATATTTATCATATGTAAAATAACTTTACACTGATGAATATTTATCATATGTAAAATAGCTTTACACTAATGAATATTTATCATATGTTAAATAGCTTTACACTAATGCATATTTATCATATATTTTAATAAATAAATTAGATGCTAGTGTTTTGTATTGTTACCTTATTTCATGTCGTTTCATCTAGTCGTGACAATATAGTGACAAAAAGAAAAGAGACAAAAAGACAAATTAATGTTTGACATAAAAAACTGCACATTGAGCAACACGAATCTCACTATATGCCATTGGGTGAACACTTATGCTCCTCAACGGTTAGTAGTTCCTGTTACACCCGTGTAAATATAGAGTATGCACATAAAGAGATAACTTTTAGAAGTTTCTAACACACAACGGTTTGTATCTGAAATCAATTTTATCCTCAGCTTTATCAACGATGCTACACTCAATTTCTATACGAGAAAACATGATCAAATATTTGGTTTGACTCAAATGCAGTATTGTGTCGGACGTTACCAGTACTCCATGTAAAATCTTTGTTACTGGTGTCTTCATTGGATAAACTAAAGTTCAACTAGAACTAAGGTTGAATCGCTAGAGTTTTCACTATCAATAATGAGCTATAAGTTATCAAAATGAGAATTATATTTAACAATTCAACCAATATCCAAAATATGACCAGTCACCGCTCAACTCAAATCATTGAATTTGATAAAAATCCACGACAAATGACGTTGGAAATTGAGTTCCTGGATCAGGACAGGCACAAATATGTGACGAGATCAACCGGTCAATGACATCCCAATCCTTGCCCTCTTGATAATTTGATCTGCAACGGCAACGTTTAATGATTTGATTTTTGGTGTTTTGACGACACTTTCAACAATATTTCAGCTATATCATGGCGACAAGTTTTAGTGTTGGAGGAAGCCGGAGTACTCGGAGAGAAACACTGACCATGGGCAAGCAACTGGTAAATTTCATCACTTGCGGCTGCTGATCGAGTGCACCCTTTCTTGTAATTTACAAAGCCGGGCACGAACCCATGCCGTATTGGTGATAGGCTTGTATGAGTTGTTAAATCCAACGACCTAACTCATTGAGCCACCCGGGCCTCCGGCAACTTTTATATATACAAGCAATTAAAAAAGCATTGCACTCATAAAAATCATATATCAGAAAAAGGAATGACAACATAACATTAAGAGTACAATAACAGGATCAGTACACGCTGTAGTTAATTGACTAATAGCTAGGAAGGTAACATTTGTTGGTTATAGATCAATTACTCTACGAATAAAAAAAACAATACTTATATATGGTAATACATTATTTCTTTTGTACATTTTGCACAGATACGTATGAGGTGGAATGGGAAGTGGGGACAAGCTTTTGAAGCGGACTGCAAAATGGGGATGCTTCAGGAAAGGACGGGAGGGTGGAGGAAACTTTTTATATATGACAAGCAACAAATGGTCTTTTGGCTTTAAGACCACCCCTTTACCTCTTGATTTAATGATAATTTTTGGCGTATATGATACAATTTATATTTGTTTTCTAAAATAAAAAAACATAATGCGAAAGTATAGAATTGCCCCCCACCCCCCACCCCCCACCTCCCCCCCCCCCCCCCCCCCACCCACCCCCACGCCCCTTTTGAATATGATGTGCATTACACCCCCTTAGACGCCAGCTCCTACGCCCTTTTAGTTTATCTGAACTGATATTGTTCTTCTTTTTCTTTTCTTTTCTTTAAATCCTACAGTTGTCGGTGTTGCGGCACAGACATAGTTTATGAGAAATATGTATTCATTAAATTTACAGTTTTCTTTTTCATTTCCCTCATGCATAGTTAACATTAGGTTAGGCCCGTTGATATTCTTTGTCCCAAAGAATTATATATATTTTGACTTTCTGATCTCTCTGACACTTGAGTGTACCTGTTGAATGTTATTGTAGAAGCGCATTGTGGGCACTAATATTGATATCTACGTTCTGATTTAAATTGTAGGATTACCTCTACTTTGATCTGTCGCGGAGTTTCAAATGTTACATGAGTCATATCCATCGGTCTTCGCATGAGTGCATTTGTAATTATTACCCGTGATATTAATAACTAAATTATCATATTGTTTCTGTTGTGAACAATTTAAAACCAATTTATTCAAAGATGTATGTGTAGGTAGGCCATTGTGACCTTTGATATATGAGTAACACGCCGGGTGTTTTATGAGAAGCAGGAACTGCGTACCATTCTCGAGCACTTGAGTTCACATGAATCAGAATCAGAATTACCAGTGGAGAGATATGTCTACCCGCGGATTGTTGTTTCAATAGTCTAGCATTATATTAAAGATCAAGTTTAGCGTGTTTGTCTAGTACAAATCAAACATCATAATCATTTCATTGAATGTAGCGTGTTCTCTTCATGATATTGCTGAATAAATTGCTCATCTTAAAGATATATTTTACGAGCAAAGTCTTACCTTACCATCAGTCGTCCAAAATATGATTTATTAGTAGAGCCAGAGAAAAAAAGAAAATTCTGCAGCGCGTTGTATTATTAAACTGATAAGTCGATACAATCGGTTTGCTTTTCCCCCTTTTATTTCTATGTGGCGTCATTTCTTTTTATAAAAGGTACATGTATTGATGGTTGTCTTATCGACTTGGTTATTGTATCTATTGTTTTAGTAATGTAATCGGTTTTAATGATTTAGCGATGTAAACAGAGATGGTCAGCAATTCCACCAAGACCATCTAATCGAACAATAATCTCTTACTTAATGAACATAAAAAAGCCCAGGAGGTGCGACGTTGGCAATCCAACTCCTGGCTTAAAATGTGCACACAAATATGGGGGGGGAGTTGTTTAAATAATGTCTCTCATTTTCATATCAAGTACATATTACACGAAAGGAAATACCAACTTCTCTTAATTATTTTCAGTAAAGAGATTCGTCATACCCGGATGTAAGTAAACATTTATAAGTCGTTAACTAATTATCTGTGGGAATTTTATTGTTGTTTTGTTTTGATTGTTCTCATGATAAACCCAAAAGAATGACAGACAATACAATGGTCGACAGAAAAAGAACAAACAGACAAACAACGATCTCTAAGTCATCACACAGACAACTAAAGACCGAGCAAAACGAACACCATTAACAACTATGAATAAACAAACAATGATTTACAAAACACTACACAAAACACTACACAAAACACTACACAAACCACTACACAAAACACTACACAAAGCACTACACAAAACACTACACAAAACACTACACAAAACACTACACAAAGCACTACACAAAACACTACACAAAGCACTACACAAAACACTAACCAAAGCACTACACAAAACACTACACAAAACACTACACAAAACACTACACAAAACACTACACCAAACACTACACAAAACACTACACAAAACACTACACCAAACACTACACAAAACACTACACAAAACACTACACAAAACACTACACAAACCACTACACAAAACACTACACAAAACACTACACAACACACTAAACAAAACACTACACAAAACACTACACAAAACACTACACCAAACACTACACCAAACACTACACAAAACACTACACAAAACACTACACAAAACACTACACAAAACACTACTCAAAACACAACACAAAAGACTACATAAAACACTACACAAAACACTACACAAAACACTACACAAAACACTACACAAAACACTACACAAAACACTACACAAAGCACTACACAAAACACTACTCAAAACACAACACAAAAGACTACATAAAACACTACACAAAACACTACACAAAACACTACACAAAACACTACACAAAGCACTACACAAAACACTACTCAAAACACAACACAAAAGACTACATAAAACACTACACAAAACACTACGCAAAACACTACACAAAACACTACACAAAGCACTACACAAAACACTACACAAAGCACTACACAAAACACTAAACAAAGCACTACACAAAACACTACACAAATCACTACACAAAACACTATACAAAGCACTACTCAAAACACTACACAAAACACTACACAAAACACTACACAAAGCACTACACAAAACACTACACAAAACACTACACAAAACACTACACAAAGCACTACACAAAACACTAAAGAATGATCAACACAATCTCTACAATAGATAATAAATATTTATCAGTTATTACAAAACAATAAACAAAACTAAAACACGCAAGAATGAGCATTTATAACTTCATTCACAGATTAATGTAGTATGCTAAATAACTTGATAACTAAGTCAACAAATAAAGCAAAATAAAAATAAAAATACAGACTCTTACAACGCTTGAGATACAAAATATCGGGGTCGAACCTATGTGCTCCGGAAGGGTCAATATTTTCTGCTCTAATAGTGGCATCCGTCGTATTATTGGTAAAGGACACGAACATCACAACAGTGTAACCAGTAATATTGTCGCTATCACACATTAATTAAACTCTGTAAGTTTTACAAATGTTACTTATGACATTTGCATAACTCTTCGTGTTCCGGTTGCCATTTAAACTTTAAAGCAATTAAGAAGACAAGTATATTCGTGCACACAAAAAAATAAAATTCCAAATCAAGTGAATAATATAATAACGTTATTGTAAAAATCATATGATATAGTGCTATGATATCTAAATATGTTTTATTCTAGCGCTATTATGCTTAAATATGGTCATTTGTAACAGAAATCTGTCAAAATATCGAAGCATATTAATTGAAGGGTATATTGTGTAAATATGATCATGTGTAGCGACGAAATTCCGTATTATGATAACTGTAAGGGTAAAACGGCTAAATATAAAAAGAAAGTTTAAACAGTGATGGTCATCAATTCCAACAATATCAATAAATCAAGCCATCACCTCTCATCTTAACTCACTAAGCATAAAATAAGGACAATGGCATATGACGTTACAAAGCCAAGTCCTGGCTTGGGACAGAAATGGCGGGGTTAAGCCGTTTACTGAGTTATCAACCCCCCTTCTTGATAACTGGATGTTCAATGGGAATACATATATAAGCAAACAATAAAAACATGCACAGATTCGCTTTCACTCAAAGAGTACCAGACTAGGTAAATGAATGCTTTACAGCAGTAAAATTCCGAAATATGATAATGTTTTAGTGGTATAATGCAGCATTTTGATGATTTATAGTGACAAAATATAAAACATGGATAATTTAGGCGGTAAAATATAACTTGTAGTGGCAGTATAATGCTAAATAATGAAAAGTATTTGTCTTTATATTGATATCGTTGAACAGGTCAATCGGGTCAAGCTAAACTGGGAAGTATCACGTACGAGTCTGGTAAATCTACTACACACCATATTGTCTTCGATCCTGCATTTCCAGAAACCCCAGCATTAGTATATGGACTCAGCCATTTGGATTCGACCAAATGCGACAATATGCGTATCACAACTGCTATAAATTGTCTGAGTAATACCGGATTTAATTTGACAATTGAATCCTGGAAGCCTACTCTGACCTGCGATGCTTGGGTGCAATGGATGGCCTGTCCAAAGTAGTTCTGACCTGTTATACACAGTTGATGTAGAAGAACTCAATTATACCTTATTATATATAAAGGCTCATTATTAGAAATGTTTTCACTTATTTATCCAAACAATCAAGAAAAGTTTGAAGATATCAAAGGTGTTATAAGAAGCGTAATTCAAAGAAGGATAGACAATACAATACCCAACTAAACAGGACAAGGGGACAAGCAAAGCAAATCAAAACTCTACACAGAAAACTAAAGCTTGATAAACATGAACACGAAGAACCTCTAAAAACTTGGGGTAAACACAGGTGTTACGGAGGGGTAAGCAGTTTCTGCTCCACTAGTGACACCCGTTAGTAGATTAATGGTTAGCGTACCCGCCTCGTGTGAAGTAAATCGTGGGTTTCAACCTCCGATCTGAATCTAATTAAACGACCAAAATTGATATTTTATTTGGTATTTTAATGCTAGTTCACTGAAGCAATAGTCACTCACTCACTCACTCACTCACTCACTCACTCACTCACTCACTCACTCACTCACTCACAGATTAATGCGGTAGGATAAATAACTTCATAACTAAGTCACCAATATAAGCAAAATAAAAATAAAAATACATGGACTCTTACAACGCGAAGAATTCCTGGACTGGATCACTGAGTGGTTGTGAAGCGGTTCGTATTATGGAACATTACTTAAAAGAGCCTAATCCGTCTTCGATAAATCCAGCGACACTACCGTACCCAATTTTACCTTAAATTATTCCCCCTTTTCCCCTGTCTGTGTAATATCCATTCACGCTTATTGTCGTATCTCATGACTTATTATTACAACTTTTATCCTATGAGCATTCAACTTCCTGGTTGGAATATTTCTACAAAATGTGAAATTAGGAAAATATCTACGACTCTCTAATAATCTAGATTGTTAAAAAGGTATGTGGTGTTCAATATTATATTATGTTAAACATACAATTGAACTAAGCATACAGAAAACAAATATTCGTTGTTTTATTAAAATCCAGATATTTTGTTGAGTGACGTAATTGACCTTACATTGTAATCCGATTGTATAGGCCTGGATTAACCCTTAGGCAAAATAAGCACGTGCATATGGCATCAAGGGGCACCACAAAAGTCCGGCCTCAAGGCAATTTATTCTTTCAGCAAGATATTAGGCTTAAAACCACACCAAAAATTCCCAAAAATGTAGGTAAACCTAATTGATGTCAGAGAAAAGACAACTTCCTCCGAAGCTAGTATAAGGTACCCAGAGTGTGAAAAACTAATTGATGCCTACCCACATGAACTGAACAGATAAATTTCGTATATTCGACATAGTTTAGTGGAACAAAAGCTGCAAAAGCTAGATTGTCATTCTGAATAAAGTAATAATAGAAGACAACATTGAGTGTGCTTTTCCAAACGTAGAGATTAGCTTGCGCATATTTTTTAACAATAATGGTTACAAACTACACACCTGAACGCTCATTCTTTCAAATGAAGCGTATACAAAATTTAAACAGAACAACGACGACACAAGTGAGGTTGGAATCCTGATCTCTACTCACGATTGAAGCAGTTTCTTGCGCCAAATTAACTATTAGGATTTAATCAAAGACGTTTTTAATAAGAAATGTAGGAGAAAACTATTTAAAGTGTAAAATTTTATGAATATTGACAATACTGGCTCCTGTTGAACAACACAATTCTTAGTTTGTATTATTCCTTATATAGCATTTACAAATTGAAAATCAAGTTAAAGACTTGCATTGTATCTGTTGTCCTAGTTATAAGTAAATAATATATTAACATTGTTGTCTGCTCTGAAGCATAGAGTACAGTCATTGTGTTAAATAAATATGAAAAACAGATATTTAAATGATTTTAATATAAGAGGTTTGGCCTGACTGAAAATTGAATTCTGAATTTAATGTTAGGCATTTGACAATTATGTTGAGTCTTGGCATCAAGGAGGCTGTTATTATTTTCATTATGCCAGTGGAAGGTATGGGGGCACTAAGGTTAATTTTGCTTAGGACATAGATTGGCTTTAATTCCGGCCCTGTATATTCAGGGGCGTAGATGAGTCTTAATAGTGTGCATGCCATAATTATTTTTGACGAGATACAAAATGGTGCGATCTGGGGACATTTCAGGATTTCATATACCATAGAATCATGCACAATTTTATTGACTGATAGACAAGAATATCCTAAAATGTCAAAAATCTGCCCTTCGTGTCTTGGCAGATACGAACACTTCCATTGCTTTGTACAAGTCCACTTCAAAATCTCGGTGAATATGCATCAATCCCAGAGAAGATAGCCTGTCATTCTTCAGAGCCGAACTAACACAAGTTTTCAAACGTCTCAGTACACTAAATGACATTTTAGCAGTAGTGCTTGCTGCTGGCATTTTTAACAAAACACATACTATTGTATCTATTGAAAGATAGAGAAGCCAAGAAAGGGCCCGTGAATCTCTGAAGTGCCCCATGGACTTAGCCATTGACGTTTTATTTTGATTTGTTCATTATTTGTTTGGTATTTTCAACTCAAATCCACAATTTTGAGAGAAGTTTCAGTCTGTCCTCAGGCCGCAAAGCAGTATTGTTCCGCCTTGCAATATTTCTTTTGGAGGCCTTGTTGCTGGTACATCATCATAATTCTTTTTTCACAATAATAAAATGAAAAAAAAATATCACAATGTCGTGTTCCAAAAATTCAATAGAAAAATCGTAGAAATAGGCAAATTCGATATCCCTAACACACGTATACACGACCGCTCACTTTCCTGACTTAGTACAGGTATTTCAGCAAAAAGTGACAGGGTTAAACTAGTTGGATTATAACTAGCCTTTGTCTTAAGAAATACCAGCATAGCCACATCTCCTCTATACTGTTGATCGAGGAAAAATGAGAATATACTAGACAGGTAGCATGTACATCGTACTTGATAAATCCTAAATTTGGTTGTTGTCAGTTACATATTATTTTAATTAACAGCAACATAATTAGATTCCGGACGCCCGTCAATGGGGTTCGCAATTAATATTTCGAATGTACAATAGCGACATCCGCCCAACATGAAAACAGAACAGATTGATGTACTTGATAAATAATTCCCTCTCCCTCTCCCCAACATGTGAAAAACAGAAATATCCATATGTGATTTAAATACATATTAACTCCATTACATGTAAACTGTATGTTTCTGTTTGACATTTAACTGGAACAGGAAAAAATGAACACCCGAGTGAAATAGTGTTGTAATTAAATATCGTGTACGTGACGCATAAGTTGGAAAGAATGTCAATGTTTATTTTAAATTAGGTTGAAGCAAGTCACATTTTGATATCAATTCGGTTGTATTTCATTTTGACGATTTTAATTACGGAAGACGGACCGCAACCATCTATTTTGAGTGATTGCAATTTTAGCTCATCTGCTGGAGAAGTAAGCGGTACACAGGGCCTAGGAGAGGGGGGTTGACCCGGTACATCGGTACGGGACCCGGAGAGCCAAGAAAGGGCACATGAATCTCTGAATCATTGACATTTCTATTGTTTCACTATTATATGCCTCGTATATTGAAGCGACATAATCATTAGTTATTTTGTCTACAGCAGTAGATGCTGTGCATGGTAGCGGTTTTCCGTAGTAAGGAGACGTGATTCAAGTTCTGTAATCAAATGGTCCAAAAATGGATAGTACACAGAAATTCGTCAATACTGTTTTGGCGCTTCTGCGGTGTGATTGACTCTAATAGTTTGCCTACCACATCAGATATATCAAATAATTGTATTTCCTAATTTTTTTATAACCTGACGATGTGCACGCCATGGCGTGACAACGTATATGCAGCTACGCCTCTTATATTATTATATGATTAATGCGAACTCTGACAATTAATATAAAAAATGTTGGTCCATTATTAAAAAGGTTACCCATTAAGTGTAAAAATCATGCAGATGATCACTCCCGGTTTTCAACGCGGGGTTCGTCTTGTTCAAACTCTTTCTTGATGTGTAGTGTTTTGTAGACAATTGTTTGTTTGTTTGTTTGTTTATTTGTATTTTTGTTTGTTTTTTGTTTTTGTTTTTTATTTTTGTTTGGGGGGGGGGGGGTCTTCTTTATTCAGATCATTTGTAATGTCTGTCCTTCGATTCTTCAATAATGGCTTCTAATTACCACTTTGGTATCTCAATCTCTTCTACTCACATTTAATTTTAATTTGTAGCTTCTATATAACGTAAGAAAACCAGTTTGAGATACCAAAGGGGTAATTTGTTAGCATGCTCGAATTGAGTGCGACATATCGTGGGTGTGAGTCCCGGTCAAACCAAAGATTACAAAATTGGTATTTCTTGTTTCTCTGCTAACCACACAGCAGTAAGGAAAAAAGGAAAAATGGGATTGCTTTGAATCAGAATACAGTGTCCGCGTGGAGCTCGCAGACTGTTATTTCAGTGAGTTAGCACTATAAAAATCCAACTCAGGATGCTGGTCTAGTCCAAATCTGTCATCATCATCGCATCAAAATGTAACTTGTTCTCGCCATGATACTGGAAAATGTAACTTGTTCTCGCCATGATGCTGGAAAATGTAACTTGTTCTCGCCATGATACTGGAAAATGTAACTTGTTCTCGCCATGATAGTGGAAAATGTAACCTGTTCTCGCCATGATACTGGAAAATGTAACTTGTTCTCGCCATGATACTGGAAAATATAACTTGTTCTCGCCATGATAGTGGAAAATGTAACTTGTTCTCACCATGATAGTGGACAATGTAACTTGTTCTCGCCATGATACTGAAAAATATAACTCGTTCTCGCCATGATAGTGGAAAATGTAACTTGTTCTCGCTATGATAGTGGAAAATGTTAGCTTGACATTAAACAATAATCACTCACTCACTCAATTAGCTTGAATCGTCCTATGTGCATTGCAGAACGCTAGTAATGTCCCCCTCTCCCCACAAAAATATTAAGTTATCTTATAAATCCCTATAGACATGTGATCAATATCGACATGTGTCGACCTTATTTATATTCTGTGGATAATAAGAGTTTATATAGGGTTGACACAAGTAAGTTGTTAACATAAGATTGTACAAATAAGTTAAATTAAGTAAAAAAAGATGAGACAATGTAGAAATTTTATTGAAAATAACTGCAATGTTTGTAAACAGAAAGTTAAAAAAGGGTGGGAGGAGGGGGGGATAATTCCGTGCCATTATTGCCTGTGTGGTTGGGAAGATAGGGTCGTCAGTAAGTATTGTTTATACCAATGACAACCAGTTAAGTGATATTAAGTACGCTTCTAGTATACGAATTTTGTGTTTTCTGTTTAGGGTATAAAGGGGGGTATATTTATAATGTTATGAATATAATTTAATACATCTAAGCTTGATATTGTGAAAACCAGGGCATGTCAAGGTTGACAAAGTATTATAAAAAGTGTTTTGTAATCAAGATTGTACAGTTAAATCGTTCTTGTGGAATAATTATTTATTATATATTACAAATAAATTGTTTTTATATATTTGTAAGTCGCTTTATAGCAACTGTCATGTTCATGTCCCTTGAGTTCAAACAAAGAAATGGTGATTGTTATTTAAAATTTAAACACTATTTTAGCAGTGATACAAAACATCGTGACAATATATCCTTTGGCTCAATGACAGTCTAAAAATGATGTAATTATGTTATATCCTTTGGCTCAATGACAGTCTAAACATGATGCAATTAGGACATGACAGTCTAAAGATGATGTAATTAGGTCAGGGTTTTTAAATGCAAAATAACATTTTCATAAAGCCTTTCAATTCTGAAATTTCATAAGCCATGATTGTTTATTTAAATACAATGTATTTGATTTCAAAATATATTTTAAGTTGAATATTATTTTGCAATTTTGGAAAGGTCTTTGATGAGGTAAGTCTACAAAAAATCTTCTGAAATTCATATCAGAATAATTTTTTTTTATTTTGTACAGGTTTGCTTTCAAAATTATTAATTTAAGTAACAATATTTGTCACACACGTGATTAACCATTGAAATGTGTGTGTGTGTGTGTGTGTGGGTGCAATTGTAACATTTGTCTTATTACAACATGTCTAGGTCATATGTGGTGAACTCCTGGGGATGGGGGTGTTGTGTTAGGATAAATACACCTAACTCTATGGCTTACCCTTGACAGAGAGAAGGTGTTAGAGTATCATGGACCTACTATCAATGTATTTAGCCTACGGATTTGAGGGTGGTGGGTCGCAATATTGTCTTGGAATCAATACACATGACTTACAGTAAGCAAGTGGAATGGAGAATAGATGGCATTGCCATACACGTATACTGTAAGTATTTAACCAACTGACGTCTACGGTTAAGGCGCCCTCCTGGAATAAATGAACTTGTCTTTGTGGTCAAACATTGGGAGGGAGTGGGCTAGTGCTGGATCAACCCTTAGGCAAAAAAAGCACATGCTTGGGGCATCAAGGGGGCAAGGGCCACAACAAAAATTCGATCACAAGGCAATTTATTTTATCAGCCAAATATTAGGCTCAAAAATACACAAAAATGTAGGAAAAATTAAATAAAACACTAATAAATGTCATAGGGCTTATGATATCAATATGAAAAAAACCCAGATATAAACGATTTTATAAATACATGGATAAATAAACACACAAAGACAAGCACAGCACATAAATAAATAACACATTTAAAACAATAAAAGCGAACGGGAGGCATCAAAAGCTTAGTCTGATATCCTTTCAATAATTAAAATATTTTAACAGTCCTTTCCCGCAAATAAAAAATGGACCTAAGTAATGATCATTATTATAGGACTGACTTCCATTTACTCATGATAACAATGATTTAAAAAATCAAATAATGAACAACCAATCGGAAAACCAAAAATAAATAAATCAATCAATCAATCAATAAATATATTCTTAACTATCAAAATGTCGATTTCCCCCCTCATTTTCCTATTTGGGGATTGTCCCCTCAATTGTTATATCATAAGTACAGATTTAGATCCATAAAACCCGCCATTATTCTATTGAAGTGTCTCTACCAATCCAGGAAAATGAGAGGTGTTTAGACTTTGTCTCTGTTTCTACGGTTTAATTTTAGAATTGTTCTGACATTGTTGTATTTTTAGAATTGTTCTGACAATGTTGTATTTATGAATTGTTCTGACAGTGTTGTATTCTTAGAATTGTTCTGACAGTGTTATATTTTAGAATTGTTCTGACAATGTTGTATTTTAGAATTGTTCTGACAATGTTGTATTTTTAGAATTGTTCTGACAGTGTTGTATTCTTAGAATTGTTCTGACAGTGTTATATTTTAGAATTGTTCTGACAGTGTTGTATTTTTAGAATTGTTCTGACAGTGTTGTATTTTAGAATTGTTCTGACAGTATTGTATTCTTAGGATTGTTCTGACAGTGTTGTATTTTTTGAATTGTTCTATCAGTGTTATATTTCAGAATTGTTGTGACAGTGTTGTATTTTTAGAATTTATCTGACAGTGTTGTATTTTCAGAATTGTTCTTACAGTGTTGCATTTTTAGAATTGTTCTGAGAGTGTTGTATTTTTAGAATTGTTCTGACAGTGTTATATTTTAGAATTGTTCGGACAGTGTTGTATTTTTAGAATTGTTCTGACAGTGTTGTATATTTGAATTATTCTGACATTGTTGTATTTTTAGATTTGGTCTGACAGTGTTGTATTCATAGAATTGTTCTGACAGTGTTGTATTCTTGGAATTGCTCTGACAGTGTTATATTTTAGAATTGTTCGGACAGTGTTGTATTTTTAGAATTGTTCTGACAGTGTTGTATTTTAGAATTATTCTGACATTGTTGTATTTTTAGAATTGGTCTGACAGTGTTGTATTCATAGAATTGTTCTGACAGTGTTATATTTTAGAATTGTTCTGACAGTGTTGTATTTTTAGAATTGTTCTGACAGTGTTGTATTTTTTGAATTGTTCTGACAGTGTTGTATTCTTAGAGTTGTTCTGACAGTTTGCATTTTTAGAATTGTTCTGACAGTGCTGTATTCTTAGAATTGTCCTGTCAGTGCTGTATTCTTAGAATTGTTGTGACAGTGTTGTATTCTTAGAATTGTTCTGACAGTGTTGTATTTTTACAATTGTTCTGTTAGGATTGTATTTTTAGAATTGTTTTGACAGTGTTGTATTTTAGAATTGTTCTGACAGTGTTGAATTTTTAAAAAACTTCTGAGAGTGTTGTATTTTATGAATTGTTCTGACAGTGTTGTATTTTTATAATTGTTCTGACATTGTTGTATTTTTAGAATTTTTCTGACAGTGTTATATTTTTAGAATTGATCTGACAGTGTTTTATTTTTAGAATTGTTCTGACAGTGTTGTATTATTGGAATGGTTCTGACAGTGTTGTATTTTTAGAATTGTTCTGACAGTGTTGTATTTTTAGAATTGTTCTGACAGTGTTGTATTCTTAGAATTGTTCTGAGTGTTGTATTTTTAGAATCGTTCTGAGAGTGTTGTATTCTAGAATCGTTCTGATAGTGTTGAATGTTTAGAATTTTTCTGACAGTGTTGTATTTTTTCAATTGTTCTGACAGTGTTGTTTTTTTAGAATTGTTCTGACATTGTTGTATTTTTAGAATTGTTCTGACAGTGTTCCATTTGTAGAATTGTTCTGACAGTGTTGTACTATTAGAATTGTTCTGACAGTGTTGTATTATTGGAATTGTTCTGACACTGTTGTATTCTTAGAATTGCTCTGACAGTGTTGTATTTTTAGAATTGTTCTGACAGTGTTGTATTCTTAGAATTGTTCTGACAGTGTTGTATTTTTAGAACTGTTCTGACAGTATTGCATTTTTAGAATTGTGCTGACAGTGTTGTATTTTTTGGTTCTGACAGTATTGTATTTTTAGTTTTCCATTTTATTGCATCATTATCAAATGATTATTGTACTGATGTAAATCTGCCATCACTAAAATAATTCACAACAAAATTTAAATCAAATGATAAGTGTTTTTTTGTAAGCGAAAACGCAAGTTATCTTAGGCCAAACAATTGGAGAACACGTTAGACTAGATATCGCCATATCATACATCGACCTGCTATTCAACCACATTCACTTTAAATTGATATCTACCTTTTTATTGCTACCACTGGATCGGTATCTCTTCTGGTGGTCTATTAGTGCCCGAGAGCATAATCTGCCCAGTAGTCAGTGCATCGGCACTGGCATAATTTATTAGATATATTTGTAACTGAAATTTACAATTCCTAATTACTGTAGTCATTAATAAAACTAAGGCTCTCCTCCCTCAGACATAGGTGACCTTTGTCTATTTTAGCTATCCTGTTTAGGCCCTTTGGTTTTATTGCTCCCAATACGTTATTGTATTTGGTTTTTCGATCTTGAGGGTACCTGAGGAAGGTTATTCAAGAAACGCGCACTAAATTTGATATCTACGTTTGTATTGCTTCGTTTATAACCGTTTCCATGACTGCATTGTATGTCAAGAGATTGGAGAACATAGTTAACGCGTTGTGAGCTCTAAGATAGATATCTATGTTTCTATTACATTTTTATATCCAAATTTAGGTCTTCGGCCATGATACTTTGCTTGAAAATCTTCAGTAAATCCTCTTCACAAAATATGCGCGTTCTCTAGGGTAAGATAGTGAAAAAGTAAATAACCTAGTTCTTGGCTTTTCAATCCTGTTACACCCTAAAACACCATATATTCAATGGTTTAACAGCGTTTTGTAAAATAAACAGTTATTCAAACATGTAAATGCATATATTATGGGGATGGTATTCTTAAAGGATGGAAAGATCAGTAAATTATGTCTGGGAGCTTGACTGACAGAGGACATCATATAGCCCTTTGTCTGTTGTCTGAGAACAATTTGTTGTTATGTCTAGGGAAATGTACACCCGGATGTATATACGGTTATATACCTATCCGTTGTGCATTACTAATGCAATATGCGAACGAGTGCTTCATTGCACATTTCAGAGTTGCATGACGCAAAACAAAGCCAATTTACCCGTGTACACAAATATTTATAATTGTAATCTCAACATTGTTTAATTATACCAATTCCTGTTACGCTTGTATTCATTTCAGAAGTGTCATTTGCAATATAATGTAAAAAAAAAATACCCCACTGTCGGGACAAATACAAAACCCAATCTATTGTAGAATCAGATGAACAATCGAAATACCTAACACATATATACATTACTACCCAACATCGTGGCTTGGTACAGGCACTTCAACCAAAAGTGGCGGGTTAATTTAGTTTGATGTGTCAATGTAATGATGCATGTAAACCACATGAACGCCCATACATTAGTGTGCTAATACACCTTCATCAGTCTAAATTCCTGGTCAGATGTGTAAAATATATCAAAAGAAACACATGAACCTCTGCTTGACATTTTCCTCTTTACCGTAATTACTTACAGCTTGTTAAAAAGGTTTGAAGATACCAAAGTGGACATTGAAAGCTGTAAATCGAGGGACGGGCAATACAGTGGCCAAAAGAAAAAAGGAAAAAAACAAAACAAACAACGATCTACAAAACACTACACAGAAAACTAAGATCGAGCAACACGAACCCCACTAAGAATGACGCGTGTACTCAGGTGCTCAGGATTAGTCAGACAGGCTCCACTTGTGGCATCCGTTGTGTTGCTCCAGTTACAAACCGGTATTAAGCAATGGATGGAGGAAAGGAACGAGAAGAAAACTGAAGATTGAGCAACATGAACTATACAGAAATCCGTTGGTCATCTGTGACACAGATATTCAAAAGCTTTCTATCTTCACGAATAAAGCTGATATATTGCTAACTTTACAGTAATTAATCAATCAATCAATCAATCAGTCAATGATAAAATCAAAACATGCTTACAGAAAAAAACATCAATCCATACAAAACATTGTGTGTACTTCCTCCAAAACAATATTGCTGTCATATTAAGCTTTCATTCAAAATATTCTATTTTAATAGGAACTTACAAAATGGCGACATCTACAGTTGCACGTGATGTTTGTAGTTTGCGTCACATCACAAAGCCATCAGCAGTCTGGGGCTCTGAATGTGAAGGTTTTTGTACTGATTGTAAAGAATACCATAGCCTTGCCAAAGCAACACGAGACCACGTCACAATAACTATTGGTGAATACCAGAAATTACCTCCCTTTATCGTCGGAACTAACCCGCTCTGTGATGAACATCGCGAAAAGTACCAAACGTATTGTAAGGGACATCAAAACCTATGCTGCCGGAAATGCGTAATTACATCCCACAACAATTGCAAAGATATCGTTCCACTTGAAGAAGTCGTAGATAACGTAAAGGACTCAAGTTCTGTCCATGAAATGGAACATTTGTTAGATGACTTGACCAAAAACATCAAAACAATTATTGCATCGGGAAAGGATAACCTTGATATGTTAAATGAAACCAAGCCAAGCATTGAAAAAGAAATCAAACAGACTCGACTTGCCATCAATGGCTACCTTGATAAACTGGAAAGAGAGCTTTTGGTAAAATTACAAGAGGCAGGTGATAGCGCAAAAGGTCAGATACTGGATTTGGCGGCTACCTTGGCAGAAAAGGAAAAAGAAATCAGTGAATGCCAGGATAATTTACAAAATATCAAAACACACGCGACAGACCTTCAAACATTTCTTAGTTTAAAGCAAATTCAAGCTGAGATAACTAAGAATGAGCGGTTTGTGCAATCACTGATAGATGACCAACAGGTGTCTAAGAGAATGCTGCATTGTAAGATTCACCAAACGCTAAAAACATTAACTACTGATGTACACTGTTTTGGTGAAGTGACTACCTCTATCACACCATGTGACATTACCTTAGAAAGGAGAAAAGATAAACAAGCACAGATGATAGTGGCTGGTGTACCTTCAAGGTCTATTGGTAATATATCTTTAAAGCTAAAGCATAATTTGACCAGTGGTGGTAATCAGATAACAGGCTGTTCCATTCTAACTGGTGGTAAAATGATATTTATTTACTATTATCCGGTTTATCTGCTAATATTAAATGCCGACGGATCAACAGACCGCAAAATTCCCGTACAAATATCGCATGGAATGGATGTTGCATGTATCGATCAGAACACAGCCGCTGTAACATCGCTTGTTGACAACTTTATACAAGTTGTTGATATTAACACGGGAAAAACCGTGAAACGTATAAATACTAATACAGCCTGTAGTGGTATTACTTCAATAAACGGGACGTTAGTGTTCTCAGCCATTGGTAAAGGTTTAAGAAAAGTGGATTTGAAGGATGAGCGTATTGTTGAAATCGTCGACTTCGCCGCTGGTTATTGGTCTTATGTAACCTCATTCAATGACAGACTGTACTACACCGTGTCGATCCGTAGCGAAGTTGTGTGTTGCGATATCAACGGCACCATATTGTGGACATTTACAGATACATCTGTTTTGAAGCGTCCACTTTCTATCGCCGTAGATGATTATGGAAACGTTTATGTGGTCAGTGCTAAATCAGTCAATGTCATCGTAATATCTCCTGATGGGAAGGAGCACAGGCAATTGTTATCGAAAGCAGATAGACTTGACGTTCCATCGGCACTGTATTATGAACGGAAAACAAGACAGTTGCTAGTTGCCAACCACAATACATCTGCTTTTCTATACAGTGTTGATTATCAGTAAACATTAACAACTGCTTTATAATGCGGCATACACACGCATATGTTTATATATACGTGTGTGTGTGTGTGTAATAAGGGGGGGGGCGTAAGAAAAACATTGTTTTACACTTTAACACCAACTTCTACATTATTTAAATGAACCGTGGCGATCATTGTGTAAATTGGCCTAATCTGGAGTATCTGTGAAAACCACTGATCTGACGCATATAACTGACATATTTTACCCATACATGTAAATATACATATATAGGATAACGTCTCCTGTTGAATTTTAAAACATAAATTTATTTCGAAATGAAGAAACAATATGGTTGTTTCGAATCATGTCAATTCCGACTACGTTCCGTCTCTTTCGTGTCTTGACGTCTGAAATGTTATGCAGACGACTTCCGGTGATTGCTGTGACAACGTTAGCATATCATAGTCGCAGATGCGGTAGATTATAAGTAATTGTAATATGGAGACGCCAAGGAAACGGCTGAATAAATACTTTATTCGGTACGCCACTATCTGTCTGATATCAGAAATATATTAAAGGCCGATCGTTTTTCTTTCATGATGGTGATACAGCAAATAAAAAAAGAAAACAGATTTAATCTTAAAGAAATAATTGTCTCTGCCTTGAAGTCTTTGATACAAATAAAATAATTTAATTGATATCTGTCTTTTACAGAAAATATTAAGATTTTTTTAAGTTGAGAATCGAACGTTAAAACGGCACATATTGATTGGAATTTTTGTTGTGTACATTGACAACGGAAGCCCAGTGCCGAACATTCCATCGAAATCACGTGATCTGGCGGACGAAAATAACAAAATGTTGACGGAATGGAAATGATTCGAAACAATCGTATTTCGTTCATACATTGAGACATGACGTTATAATAAACAAAGAATACAATATGGTAGAGGACTTGACAGTTTTCCGCGAAATTAACTTCATTATTGTTTTTCATAGCAACATGTTGCTATTTGCACAACAATTTTCTCCCATTCTGAAATATATTTCAACTGAGGAAGGTTGCACGGCCAGGTGAAAGATCTTGAAAATGGAATAGAGTATTTGATAAAAATTTAGCTTCTGAATATTATATCATCAACTTAAATGATTTTGATTGATCTTCAGCCGACATATTTTACTTCCCTAGCTAGAAGTCAGTTGACTACGAGCATTCATGATTATGTGGTTTTTTTTAGTGGAAGTAAATATGCACAGATTTTCCTATCGTTCATTTACCAATGCGCTGCCGTTAGAGAACCCGTTATATAGAGGGGGAGGGATCCTATTAGCCGATTTAATCCCGCCACATTGGTGTATCTGTTCCAAACCATGACATGGATTTTCAACGTTATCTGTCGTGGATTATTTTTATGTTCAATGAGTTAAGATGAGAGGTGATTGTTTGTTTTGTTGACATTGGTGGAATTGTTGATCATCACTGTTTAAAGTTGTTTTTTTCATAATATAAATTAATTGGGTAAACATGCATGTTACAGTTTTACATTATCACATACCATGTCGTATTGTTGTCACAATGAAATTAATATTCGTTCAACCATCATTGACAGGGAATACTTACAAATATAATTTTACCAGGATTTGGCACATTGCACTATGACTGACAAAGCTTAAAAGAATATATACTTTTCATGGTAAAATAGCTTTATACTACTGAATATTTATCATATGCTTAATAACTTTACACTAATGATTATTTATCATATGCAAACTACATTTTACACTAATGCATGCTTATAATATGTAAAATAGCTGTACACTAATGAATGTTTATCATATGTGAAGTATATTTACACTAATGGATAATGATTTGATTTTATTGTTGGTGCTTAACGTCACTTTCAGCAATATTTCAGCTGTATCATGGCGACCAGTTTTAGTGGTGGAAGAAGCCGGAGTACCCGGAGAGAACCACCGACTATGGACAAGCAACTGGTAAACTTTATCTCTTGCGGCTGCGAGTCGAGTGCACCCTTTTTGTAATTTACAAAGCCGGGCGCGAACGCACGCCGTGTTGGTGATAGGCTTGAATGAGTTGTTAGGTAATCCTACTACCTAACTCATTGAGCCACCCGGGCCCTCTAATGAATAGTTATCATATTGCAAAATAGCTCTACTCTAATGAATAGTTATCATATTGCAAAATAGCTTTACACTAATGAATAGTTATCATATGTAAAATAGCTTTACACTATTGAATATTTATCATATGTAAAATAGTTTTACACTATTGAATATTTATCATATGCTTGAATAAATTATTTGAATGCTTGTATTTTGTATTGTTACCTTATCCCATGTTGTTTCATCTAGTCGTCACAACATAGTGACCAAAAGAAAAGAGACAAAAAGACCTGAAAAGCACGTTTGACATAAAAATCTGCATATTGAGCAATACGAACACCACTTAACACCATTGAGTGAACTTATATACTTCTCAAGGGTAAACAGTTCCTGTTACACTTATATCACCCATCGTGTAAATATAGAGTATGCACATAAAAAGATAACTTTCAGAAGTTTCTAGTACACAACGGTTTGTGATGAGAAGAATTTGAAGATACCAAAGGGGTAATCAGAATCCGCATATCGAACAACAGACAACACAATGGCCAAAATAAAAATGAAAAAAGGACAAACAACGATCTACAAAACATACATATAAAACAAAAGACCGAGTAACACGAACCCCACTAAAACCCGGGGTGAACTCAGTGTTCGTTTGTATCAATTTTATCCTTAGCTGTATTAAAGATGCTACAATCAGTTTCTATATGACAAATCATTATGAAATATTCGCTTGACTGAAATTCAGTATTCTGTCGGACCTTTTCATGACTGTCTGTACCACAACTCCCATTAAAAACTTGGTTATCGGCGTTTTCATTGATTAAACTAAAGTGCAACTGGAACTGAGGTTAAGAAGGGTTTGAAGATACAAAAGTGGTACTCAGAATCCGTAGATCGAAGATGAACAGACAACACAACGGCCAAATAAAAAGCACAAAATGACAAACAACGATCTACAAAACATACACATAAAACTAAGGATCGAGTAACACGAACCCCACTAAAAAAGTTGTTGTTTCAGATGTAAATTGAACATGACGTATTCAAAATATTATTTAAATCAGAATGTGATTGATTTCGACAGTGGTGTGAACATGACTGTAATAAATAATTCACTATGTTTGGAAAGTAGAAATATTACCCCTCTTTTCTTATATTTGAAAGAGTTATCTTCCTTTAATACACTTCAAAGGATAATATATAGGAGCTATGGAAAGAGATTGTCAGTGAAAAGAAAGAAAACAAAATCGGTATTTAAGATAGCAAAACATGTGTGCATATTAGAAGATCCAGAAATGTGTGGTTGAAATAAGATTGAAACATAAAACTTCCAAACATTTCAGTATGAACAATGTGTAGAAATGTAGAAATCCCCATCCCTATTCCACGACGGTATGTTTACTAAAGTTGTACAAAGGTGGCACAGTGACGCTCGAAAGAGTCATTCACTGTAGCTCCAACAATTGCAAAGAAAAACCAATGATATTTTCCCACTGATCCAGTTTACACAATGTGGTACAAATAACAGTCAATTCTGGGTCAGAATATTTTAAATAGTCATCATATTATATTATATGGAATTAATCTCAATATGGAATAATATAGTACAATGATTTACAATACTACAAATAAAATGTAAATACAATTATTGTATTTATTCCAATCGCACTACTTAATAATGGCCACTCATATTTAGCTTAGTTTCTAGAAAAAGGGAGGGGAAAGTAATCCAGTATTAGATTTGTCGTTGTGGTGGGGAATAATTGCCTCTCTAAACAAATGGAACTTTTAGCGTCTGCTCTATATCTGTACTCTAAAACAACTGTTTCTTTTCTTACTTTGTACATTTCTGTTCTGTTATATACTGTATATATCTGTTCTTTCTAATATTCTTTGACTTTACACAAAATCTGTTCTTTTATTTCTATTTGGCGCCTGTCCGTTGTTCTGGCAGTATACTTGGGAGAGAAGCGAATGATTCACCATTATCGGAATTGCTGCCCTTTTTATTATTTTTCCTTCAGCCACACCAGGCAATGAAAATCCCCCATTTGCCAAACACAATGGAAGATCGGTGAGCAAGGTGCTCGTTTATCGGAGAGGATTTTTATATCTAACTCCGTAAGTAAGAACTTGTCATTTACTTAAACATTATTCCTTTATTAAACAAATGTTTTTGGAAGCGGGGATAATAATTATAGGACCCAACTTTAGCTTAAATTGACGCAATCGATGCCAAACAGCTTGCCAAACAACGTAGCAGTGGAAACTTATCACACATGCGAAAATATGTCTATGAACACTCGATTGACCGTGAGAAAATATGCCTATTCCTATTAAAATTAAGGTTTGGATTCAAAATCTGAATGTTTCAGGAATCTTATAATAATGTTTGAAACCAAAACACTTTTCTTTATAGAAATAGAATTTAGCGGCCACGTGACCTGTAGTTTTACCATAAAAAATAGGAAGTGGGTCATCGGGGAACATTTCTAAGTTGAAATGTACGAACTTATTGTAAACCCAGTTCGAAAACAATTTATAACCATTTTCTTTTAGAAAAATGACAATGATATAATATTATTTACCTAATTTAGTCGAACTACTGTAAATTATATGTCCATTACTTTTATAAAACATGTAATTAATGTTTAACCGAGTTTGTTAAGATATGTACCTTTGTAAACAATATATAGCGACACTTACAATCAGCTTCATTATAATCATAACAGTTTTGAAAGCTAAATTAATAAACAATATAAAGCAAGGTAATGACGATAGTGTCATTATAGAAATACACACCCAAAGTGGGACATACATCTTGCATAAAAAAGAGTTTGAATATACCAAAAGGGTAACCAGAAGTAGTAAATTGAAGGACAGACAACACAATGACCAAAAGAATAAAGGACAAAAAACGACATACAAAGCATACACATAAAGCTAAAGATCGAGTTACACGACCCACACTAAAATCGGGGGGGTGAACTCAGGAGCTTCAGAAGGGTAATGAGTTCCTGCTCCATAACGGTCAACACAGTCATGGTGGCGACCGTAAATCTTTCGAAGTGATGACTTCAACTTAACCAAGAAGAATCCTTGATTCAGTAGCTTCCTTGTTAGCAGCAACCCCCATCAAGGAAATCTTGATAGGAACCTGAAAATCTGGAATGTCGTATCAACTGAGAGATATATAATCCATATGCAACTGCTGCTGGAATGTTGTTAAATATATATGGAAAGCTCAAAATGAAAAAAATCTAAATCGTGTCTTTCATCGTAAAGTTTAGTTCTTCGACGGCCCTCATCGTCAATTCGAGATTTAGGCCAAGGTATGACGCAAGACTTAGCTGTACCTGTAGTATCCTTTATTTAAAGCTCAATTGGATATATGCGATTAACCAATCACCAAGCAAACAATTATTTAGTAAAAGGACATTATTTATATATATAGAGGAACATGAAATTAAAGGAGTGGGCTAGATTCTTTTCGTCTTTCTTCAGAAGCCTCTGAATGAAGTCTGTCTCATAAGAATAAAGGAACAAGCCTGAGCACAGTTATCACCCATAGGAATGCCCACTGTCTGTTGAAAATACTCCCACCAAACAAAACAAAGATGATGTCAATCAAAATTTCAAGCATTTTGATGATATCAATTTCACCTTTTCCGAGAATCAGAGTCAGTTTGTTTTTTTACAAAATAAGATTTGTTTCTTCCTGTGACAATGTATTTGTATCTACATTAAACATTCTTTTCTATGAAACACTGTTAGACCAATTCTATTAACATGTCTTTTAGTAGTGAGTGGGGAATAGGTGAGTAGGGCAGTCAATTATTTTAACGCTATTGCACGAGGAGAGGGACCTTGATTCTACGTACTCTAGCGAATCTTTACAATTTTCAGAATCAATACCACCCCTTTTGTAGCTAGTGTTACAGTAACTCTGAAGTCAGGTTTTGACCACTGACAGAATGAATGTTAATAATTTGGGAAGAGGTTTCCTGAATCATTTGGCAGACCCAGCAATTTAATGCTGTTTTAAGGACACTTGTTGTAAATTAGGTATCCAGTAGAGTGACGGAAGATCCAGTTCTTCATCTTTGGATGAAATTCCAAAGGAACACAAAACAGACCTTTGATTGTCCAGGATTTACTCTTTCGCAAGTGCTGTCGGGGTATATATAGAGTTACCAAGTGAATTATCCATACCTAATTCCTTTATCAAGCAGTCTATGTAATGTGATTTAGTCACAACAATAGTGTTAGGGGCCTTGTATGCAGGAGCAATAACATATTTGTCATGGAGATAAGACAGGTGTTTAATAACAGTTGAGTTGTTAAAGTGTTCGTCCCGAGAGCGGTAAGTTCGTGGGTTTGCGCCACGATCGGGTCAAACCAAAGTCCATATTTAATTTATTTAACTGCTAAGCCTGCAGCAAATAGGAAAAAGAGGAAATACTGATTGGCTCTGAAAGAGGATAATTTGCCCTAAGTGAAGAGACTTGTCTACTCGAGTACTGTTGTTCCAGTGAGCTAGCACTGAAAAAACAAGTTGGTCTAGTACAAAGCGGACACCATTATCACCTCTTCAAATGCAACTTGTTTTCGGCATGATGCAGCTGATAATTTGCCTATTTTGGCGTAAAACAACAATCACTCACACGGTCTACGTAGAAGTGTATGTCTTTTGACTACATCCAAGTCGCAGGAGGTCGTAAATTGTTTAATGTGTGAACGTGTAAACTTATGCAATTTTTTCATTTGGTATGACTAGCTCACATATATCAACCTTGTCACAAACATTGGTCAAATTTCTTTAAAACTCGCTCATTAGTAAAACGGCATGTAACGTCGGCCTCTCACAGTGGTTTACATGTATAACTGAAATTAAAGGCCGTTTTCACAATAGCATTGCTGGGGTATTATTGTACAAAATTTGTTCAAAGACACCTTGTCACAAAAATGGGTCATATTAATTATAAGCCAGTTCATTAGTATAGCTACCTGTAACAACGGTCCCCACATCTGTCCAACCTATTTCCATAACCAAACATTACTGATTGTTCCGACCAAAAATGAAAGGGGCCCTCCTTTCTTCAACGGTAAGCTGCTGATAAAATTTCAAAACATTCTGAGAAACACTACTCAAGTTATCATACGACATAGGGTACAAATTATATTTTCCGTCATATCAAGTCCAATAACTCTGGAACGGCAAAAGTGAAAATCGTCAAAAATGAAAGGAGTCCTACTCTCTTCACCAGTAAACAGCTGATACAATTTTAATTCTAAGAAACACAGCTCAAGTTATCGTAAGACATAGTATTTGTCTACAGACGGACAGACGGACGGACGGACATACGGACGGACGGACGGACGGGCATGGTGAAACCAATATACCCCCCTCCAACTTCGTTGCGGGGCGTATAATAAGTGACATTATAGGTCGCATTTACAGTAACATTGCTGGAGGTATTATTGTACAATTTATCGTTGTTCAGTTTATTTCAGCGACTAGAGCTGTGTTTTTGTGGACTTTATATTATGGTTTTTTTTTTTAAATAATAAATATAATAAGTTAGCTGTACACCTGGCGAGCTGTTTCAACCACAAGTGCTGTGTTTTTGTGGACTTTATATCGTGTTTTTTTTTAAATATAATATATGTATAAATTAACTGCACACCTGGTGAGCTGTTCCAATAATGATACACGTATTGAAGTCTTATTGATAAACACTTTATGTTCGATTGAGGAACGATTTTGAACATAAACAATGATATATTGATGGGATGATGAACATATTACAAAAAATAATGATTTATTAGGGAAAATCGATGAATAACTACAAATAGTGATATAAGTATCATTTTTTTAGATAAATACAGTGTTCGTTTTTCCGATTTATAGATATTTGAGATAGAAATTATCAGAGAAATCATATTACATTCTATTTTGACGGTGTGGTATTATTTATATTTCATCTTATTTATTTGTTTATCATTAACGTTTGAAATAGAAGTATTGCAGTGATGAAATACAAGGATACTTTTTATAGAACAATGTTCTTGTTAACGTGTTATGAAGGTCTTATGTTGATTAACTGCGATGAGATATATAATTCAAGTGGTAAGTAAATATATCTTCAATTGTTTATTTTTTTTTATAGTGCTACATTGTGGAATGTCTTGAGCTGAAATAAAAAAATGATAATTATTCGGAAAAAAATAGGGCCATGAGCAGTTGAAAAAAATAATAAGGGGGTTATGGTATTTAATGCTACTTTCAACAATATTTCAGCCATATAGTGGCGGTCAGTTTTATTGGTGGAGGAAATCGAAGTACCTGGAGAAAACCACCGAACTGCTGCAAGTCACTGACAAACTTCATCACATAATGTTGTATCGAGCACACCTCGCCATAAGCAGCATACAAATAATAAGGGGGTTATTGTGTTTAGCGGCACTCTCAACAATATTTAAGTTATATCGTGGCGGTCAGTTTTAGACATAGTAAAAATAGGAAACATTAAGCATGTTGTATAAAGAGTTTGAAGATAGCAAAGGGGTAATCAAAATCCGTAAATCGAAGGACAGACAATACAATATTTCGTATTTATCTTGTGCACATTTGAAGGTACAATGTACTCAGTACAATATATCTGGTTCATTATCTCAAATTTAAGAGGGATAAGAGTGTGAATTCATGTGAATTCGCAATTGCGCATAAATCGTTTTTGTCAGTTGTTGCAAACAACGATCCCCTTTTTAAACAAGAGTTTACCAATCTAATCATTTTAAATATCTTGAGTTGAAGTCAAACGTGTATTTTTATGATCTAAACTATTGTTATTATTATTGCTCATAAGAAGTGAAAAATAATTTGAACAATACACACTGTCAAAAGGGTTTTCGCATATTTTAAGATACCGTGTCACTGCATTTTACCTGCCAAAAAATGTCGCGGACATTTATTATAACACTTTTGCAGACATTACCTGTGCAGTTTTTCATGCAATGTACAAATCCGACATTTAGGGATTAACATCCATTCGAATTATAAAAACAAAACAAAGAAAACACAACAATCTTAAGGATTAGGGTTATGGATGCTTAACGCCAATATCAACAATATTTCAGTTTATATGTTGGAGGAAACCGGGCCGGACTACCCAGAGAAAACCACTCACCCGTCGCAAGTTACTCATACTAGTATATCGAGTACACCTCACCATGAGTGGGATTCGAACTCACAACGTTAGTGGTCATAGTGATAGGAACTGATTGCATAAAAAAACACGTCAATTTAAATTCACAAATCATACATTTGAATAGTATATATAATGATTATTTTCTACATTCACTATGTTAAGACTAGTATATATTATTTATGCACTAGTCTCACGACTTTTCTGCTACCACAAAATTGTTAAGCAAGCTTATTTACAACATATTATCTTGTTCCATCAATATATTACTTTGTTCCCTCAACATATTATCTTCTTCCCTCAATATATTATTTTGGCGTCCGTCGTCCGTTTGTCCGTCCGTCTATCGTTGACTTAGATTCAAACTTGGTCACCATAGTCCTTGGGTGGTCTCCTTTAAAAATTATGTCAATCAGGTCCACATCACATCCATTATGTCCTCCAGCGGGAAACAAAGTTTAACATTGGACCCTATGGGAAATATATTCAAAGATCTTCTCCTCAGAAACTACTCGGTCAATTGGAAATAAATTTGGTCATAATGGTTATTGGATGATTCCCTTTAAAGAACAGCAGAAAACTTAGTTTAACATTGGACACTGGGGAAGCACATTCAAAGATCTTCTCCTCTGAAACCACCTGGCCAACTGGAATCAAATTTGGTCACCATAGCCCTTGGTCATAATGGTTCTTGGATGATCCCATTTCGAAATTGTGTCCGGCAGGTCTGTGTCCGATCCAAGATGGCCACCAGCGAGGAACATGATTTATCATTGGACCTTATGGGAAATACATTTAAAGATCTTCTCCGCAGTAACTGCTGGGTCAATTGGAACTAAACTTAGTCACAATGGTCCATAGGCGGTCCCCTTTCAACATTGCGTCCGACAGGTCTAGGTCCAACCCAGCATGTCCGCCAAGTTGACACTGAACCCTTTGGAGAAACACATTCAAAGATCTTCTTCTCTGAAACCACCTAGCCAACTGGAATCAAGCTTGGTCACAATAGTCCTTGGGTGGTCCCCTTTCAAAATTGTGTCTGGCAAGTCAGGGTCCGATCCAAGATGGCCGCAAACGGTGAACATAGTATAATATAGGGGTCTATGAGACAGTCTAAGAAACATGGTAGAGGTGAGCGATAAAGACTCTTGTGACTCTTGTTGTAATTGTAAAAGGTGAGACTAGACTTGAAGTGGGTTTAAAGGCAAGCGGAACCTGTCTGCAGTGTCAGTCGAATCATTGTGATTTAAAAAAAATAAGGCTTATGTTAGTAAAATACATATCTTAGTACATGCTATTTAGCTCCTGACTTTGGACATCTACACCTATGTGTGGCGGAGTTGAACAAGTTTTGTGAGATTTCAACCCGACCCCATCACCCTAACCACGGGGGTAGAACGAACATAGACATATAAGGGACATAGTATAATAATCAGACAGAAAAAGCAACTATTGCATTAAGTTTGACACCACAGACAGCAAACTCTCTCTCTCTCTCTCTTTCTCTGTCTCACACAAACACGCACACACACACACACATATACAAATGCTCGATACTTTCTGCTTTCTGGTCTCCTTTTGTTTTGGATTTGTCTCTTGTCTGTGGTGCGGTGCTTGAATAGGTGTAGACATGAACTCTCACAAAACTTGTTTAACCCAGCTATATGTGTGTGATATGTTGTGGGAAACAAAATATCTTTCTTGTAGGAACAAAGTATCTTTCTGGTGGGAACAAAATAATATCTTGGGGGGAATAATATAATGTGTTATGGGAACAAGATAATATGTTGTGGGAACAAAATATCTTTCTTGTGGGAGCAAGATATTATGTTGAGGGAACAAGACAATTTTTTTTCTAGTATGGCTTTAATCAGCCACCGTAATTTTATTTGTTACAAGGTAAGAACGATATAATGAACAGTATCGGAACATTTTGCCCTGAAATGAGAAGTCAACATCCTCTCTTTGTTGTTCATTTAGCGGTGCTCAAAGTTGTCTTTACGTGTCAGAAACATGTACTATACGCCCGGTTTTCCCTCTGGGACTTGTGTCTTTTACATCCACTATAACCATGCATTAAATAAAAAAAATTTCAGTAATTTTAGGTAACCATGAAGTGTTTTATCTCACGATGCCAGTGGGTATCATCAAAACATTCAAAAGTGGCAACACTTCACTTGAATCACAAGATATACACTGGTATTCATTAGTGAAGACGGGTAAGTTTCTCTAAAATAAAGACGTGTAATTGATTTAACATTTTAAAAAAATATACTATGATGGTACGAGTGGAATAGAATAGCTTTTGATCAATATTTTTACGACGCGGGGAGGTCTGGGTCTATAAAACCAGTTTAACACCGCCACCTATTATTTGTTTGAATAAAAACATGTGATTAATTTAACTTTTTTTTTAATTCTGATGATACTAAAGGTATGGAATAGCTTTTCATTAATATTTTTACGAAGCGGGAAAGTATATGCATATAAAACGTGTTTAACCCCGCCACCTATTATTTGAGTGTCTGTACCATGCAAGGGAATTGAGATGTCATATATTTGTATGTTAGGTGATATTGATTTTCCCACTGTTTGTACGATTTGTCATTTTGATTTTGGAATTGTTCGGACAGTGTGGTACTTTTTTCTCTCGTTATATCACACGTTGCTTGTTGCCTGTATCCCGATAACAACTTCCACAAACCTACATTGTATATCACAAGTAATATTTCTGATTGTAATAAACGTCAACATAATCTTGATTAGACATTGTGTCATATGATTCATACACACCTTACCAAACAATTTTGGTTTCCTTGTTGCCTAAGATAATTGTATAACAAGTGAGCCGTCATGTATTTGTGTGTTAGTGGGTATCGGAGCCATCATGTATTTGTGTATTAGTGGATATCAAGTTTGTCTCTTTCTACAATATTTCTCTTATATTTTGGAACTGTTCCGACAGTGTAGTATTTGGGGTTTTTCATTTTATTTCTAAATCTATTTATTTAATCATATATTTGAAATTGAGAGGGCTTACGGTATTTAACACCTCTTTCAACATTATTGCAGTTATATTGTGGCGGTCAGTTTTATTGGTGGAGGTAACCGGAGAAAACCACCGACCTGACACAAGTCACTGACAAATTATATCACATAATGTTGTATCGAGTCTACATCGCATGGGTTGGGAAACGAACTCAAAACCTTGGTGGTAAGGCACTGATTACACAGGTAGTTGTAAATACAACTACCATACGATGGCGACGACTGCTCTCATTTTGAAATTGAAGTCTATAATCCAAAGCTAAATTATCAACCCAAAATCAAATAATAAAAAGTTTACTTCATAAGTTTTTCGCTAAATGTTCAGCCGTGCCAAACCCAGAAGATGACGATAATGTGGATATCGTTATATCTCTAGGGCTATGAAAGTATGAAAAGGAAACAAATACCAAACATTCAGAACAGTTGCAATAATCTAATAGATAACCCATAGAAACAGAGGCGACATTGATACCCTTAGAACACATGTACATGACCACTCACTTTACCTCGCTGGTACAGGTACTTCAATAATAAGTGGCGGGACTACGTTTGCTATATGGGCCCAAAAATTCCATCTTAATTAAATGCTGCGATCATGAAAGTGGTTTAGAAATAAAAGCACAACCCTAGCATATAAGTGGGTGAACAGAGTTGGTTCACAGTACACCGAGTCTATAAATAATATATTTAATATTCGTGACATAGAAGTTGACATATATATAATGTTAGTTAAGCGAAAGAGAGCTGTTGGCCTTAACCATAGCTTGAATATTAAGACAGTACACAAGGCAATCAAAAAATATAATAGGGAAACAATAGTCAACTTTAAATTATTATTTTGTTTTAAAATATTTTCTGTATTCCTCGATGGAAATTAATCATAATTTTCCATGAACATTTTTCAATTTTTTGAAAGAAAATTAATATTCAACGTTTTTCTTTAAGCTAATATGTTGTGTATAGTAAATTCCAGTTGTCCTTTGGGAAACTGAAATTTTCATGAAGGAAAAGAGCTTTTTGAAGACAATTTAGCGAAATTTTTTGTGTTGATGTTTAATAAAAATATAACCAGCAAATATGCCACAACTCTGAGAGTCGAATATAAAAACTTCCGACAAGACAAATAAACAAAACGAACACTCATCTTTCATCTTAACTCACGGAACACAAAGAAAAGACCACGACATATGACGTTGGAAATCCAGTTCATGACTTGGGACAGGTACAAAAGTGTGGCAAGGTTAAAGCGGTTAATGGAATCCCAATCATATGGTCTTGATAACTGGTTTATACTATCATATGTATAATAGACCAATATATAAATAAAACAAAAAAGGAAGAAATGTTTATCCTAAAGATATTTGATATTCATAAACAGAGTATGAATGCAAAATTCCTCAAATACAAACGTAGATATTTAATTTAGTACACATGACGCATTTATGGAATATTTTTCGTGCGGTATTCTAAAAGTCAAAATATTGGAAAGCCAAATAATTAAAAATTTTCTGGGAGCAAAAACATTTAAGGGCTTACACAGGATAGCCGACATCGGTTAAGGTCACTTTTCATTAGTCAAGCAAGAGTGATATAATTGAAAACTTAAAATACGACACTGTCAGAACAGTTACATAATGCAATCGGAAATCGTAGAAAGGGCAAGGTCGATATCCATAGCACACATATACATGTCATCATAACTTGTGTTCAATCCCAATAGCTATAATATTTTTGTGGAAATCAAATATTTTTAATTCACATATATACATGACCGCTCACTTCCATCGCATACAACAGGAACTTCAATAAAACAAAGTAGCAGGGCTAAACTAACATTATGGTTGCAATCCTCACATCTTTGTCAAATGATGCAGTCATGCAAAGGCTTTCAACGTGTGTAAAATGTCAAACCTCGTATATAATTGGACGATCAGAAATATTTTTATTTTCAAAAACATTTTTTTCTGCAAAAACAACAGCCTTTGTCATTTAAATCTCATCATTCATATATAGTGAGTGAGTGAGTTATTGTTGTTTAACACTAATTCAGCAAATTTTCAGCTATATCATGGCGAGAACAAGTTAATTCTCAATGAGATGATAATGAGGTCCGCTTTGTACTAGACCAACACGCTGAGTTTCATCCATAGATTGTATCAAAAGACATATAATACTAATAGACAATATATGGTTACATTGTACTTTGTAATTACAATTTTGTTTGTTCAGTAGAAAATAATTATATTTGTATTTTCTCAAACTGACAGTGCATAGCTTATATTTTAGAGAAATCACAAGGAAATGAACCGATTAAACTATATATAATATATACAAGTACAGTAGCTTATGATCAAAATATCAATACTTGTCAGCAAGAGAAGGGTTGTTTTTAATACGATGGCAGTATTTGTTTTCCCATTGTGTTGTCTGTCCCCTCTTCGCTTTAAGCTTTTCTTATATTAATGGCATTCCCCTATGCACTGATTTTAATGAAATAATTGATATTTGAAAAAAAATGATATTTTCGAGAATATGATGCTAATTTGATGTTTCTATGTTTTTTTTTTATTTCAGTCCAAGAGTTATCACATAATATGGCTACATGCTATAACGAGAACACCAGTAATGTAATTTTACAATATTCATCACATTACCAGATTGAAAAGATCGAATTCTACGACAACCAGACTGTACTATATTTCCGTACTTTGATTGATGATCCACTTTTTCTTTCGTGTCCAGTATCATCCTTGCCAAATATAGGATATTATACCACTCTCAAGGAAGAAAACCTAGTTGTATCCGTTTTACATCATGTTGGATGGCGGGAAATTGTACTTATGTACGATAGCAAATCTGGTAAATGCTATTCATGTATCAAATGAAGACAGTAAGTCAGATTGAAGAGTAACAAAATGGAGAAAAGACAAAAATAAACTATCACACAGTCGGAACAATTCCAAAATAAAACATAAAAATCGTAGAAACAGAGGTAAAATCGATAGCCCGAACACACATATACAAGACCGCTCACGCTTCTGCCTTGGTACAAACACCTTAATGAAAAGTGGCGGTATTAAGCCAGTTATTTGGGGGCCTAAAATGTTTTGATGACTGCTTTTTTTTCTTAGAGAATATGCTTGAACAATTTGATATATTTAATATGTTATATTAACCAGCCATTCGGAATTACTCTTAGTATTTTGGTAAGAGTTTATAGTTACTGTCTCATGTGTTGTTATTTAAGAAATAAATCATGGAAGCCAGAATGTAATTTGAATTTTAACATGGGTTGGCGGATATTAGTATTTTATCCTGAGCCAAAGGCAATACGGACGAGTACATTTCCATATTGTACCTAATGTACACTGTATAATGACCTATTCATTATACAGCTGAAATGATCAATGCTATAACAACAATTGTATGCTTAACTTTTAATACAGTCTAAATAGAAAAACTGCACACCAGTATTTCGTTAGGAAAATTTGTTGTATCAATACAGATCTCGTAATCTCTAAAATGAATAAAAAACAGCAAAATAACTGATCAACAATTATTCTAAACAACCTTTTTTCCCTCAAACTGTTAAATATCGAACAAGTTAATTTGATTGTAGATTACAATTAAAAATAATTTACTATCAGACGACAAAAACCAACGAGTTACTTCCCTTACATAATGTAAGATACGAAAAAAAAACGTATTGGACGTCCAATACGGAAAATATACGGCTTCCGGTTGTACAATACGAGGAAAATAATGTACGGTCACATGTCTTAAATGGGTGTTGATTGGATTGATATTACAGATGTATAATAATATGCTATACTAGTATTACCGTCACTATCAAGATTATCATTTTGTTTCTTAGTGCCCCTCTTTAATAGGTGTTTTACCATTAACATGCAGGATTAATAATGGTTGTCATAGATCTTTAAGACATTATTGTGATATTATAGATAAGGACGATTAATAAATTCTTTACTATTAAAGGTAATAGGTGAATCAATGGCTATGAAGCTTCATTTTATTGACATGCCAATTCGCTTGCGTAATTGAGAATAATCCACGTAATATGTATTTTCTGTATTTCTGATGTCATATCATATTACAGTCAAACCTGTATTAAGAGGTCACCTTTGGGACAGAAGAGTGGCCTTATAATATAGGTGAACTCTTAAAATAGGTTAAATGCATATGAAATTTTCTGACAGGACATGGAAAATATGACCGTTTAATACAGGTGACTGCTTAATAGAGGTGACTGTATTTGTGCTGTTCATTGTTTTTTGTGTTGACATTTTTAATAGTAATATTGTTGCATCGAATGACATGAAAGAAAATATCGATTTCTTTAAAAAACTTTATAAAATGATTGCTTTTGTTGAGCTCGAAATGTTTATATAATTATCAAAGTCGATTGAATATGTGGCAATTTCAAAGGAATAGTGAAAGGTTACAATCTTAAAAAGATAAATCAGCGAATCATTACGCTACTCATAAAACAATACCAATTAGAGCAGTATAAAATATCACAATCCGTATAAACAAACGGCCACCGGACAAACACAACATTAAAGCATACAATAACAGAAGATTGTGTGATACACACTCCCACTCAGATCGGTGATGAGATCAGACCTCGAATTCTCGAAGGATAAGAAAGTTAAAAGTGTAACTATGGTCAAGCCAGTTTACTCAGTGACATAAGCCTGAGATTCATGCGAGCAATATACCTGAGGTTGGTTGGTTTAGGTTTATTGTGTTTAACGCCACTTTCAACAATATTTCAGTTATATCGTGGCGATCAATTTTATTAGTGGAGGTAACCGGAGTACTCGGAGAAAACCACTGACAAAGCTAGTCAATCAAAGTTATTTTGTGATAGAATAGCTTAGTTAAATTGTAGTGAGTTTTCAAATAAAATCATTATTGGTTTATGCAATATTAACTAGTTTAAATCTTGTCAATATAAGTGCTCAACAAATACAAATGATCAGATCCTGATAAGCTTGACTGAACTTAACAAATATCAAAGACTAAGACCAAAATGAAATCGAAGACGCCAGAGAATTGGTTATTTTTATCATTTAGTTCATGGTTTCAATGCAATCATCACTGTTAAATAAGAGCAGGCGTATTGATTCTATATATTTAATTAGTAAGAAAGGATATTAATGTAATTGAAAATTAGAAACTATCCAAATTTACATTTAGACACAAGTTAAAATAATGTAAAGGAACAGTGCTTTTATTGCTGTTCTACACGAAGGTATATACTATTTTGCCTTGGGATTGTCGTTGCAGTGATCGTATGGTAGTCGGATTTACCTCTACCTATGCAATTATTGCCTATCTAACGTTGTGGGATATTTGTGGTCGTCATCGCATGGTAGTCGGATTCACCTCTACCTATGTAATCATTGCCTATCACTACGAACGTTGTGGGATCTTCGTGGTCTTCATCGTATGGCAGTCGGATTCACCTCTACCTATGTAATCATTGCCTATCACTACGAACGTTGTGGGATCTTCGTGGTCTTCATCGTATGGTAGTCGGATTCACCTCTACATATGCAATCATTGTCTATCACTACTAACGTTGTGGGATCTTCGTGGTCGTCATCGTTTTATGGTAATTTAATTTACCGCTACATATGCACTCAGTGCATATCATCACTAAAGTTGTGAGTTCGAATCCCGCTCATGGCGAGGTGTACTCGATACAACATTTGGTGATAAAGTTTGTCAGAGACTTGCGACAGGTCGATGGGTTTCGCAGGGTACTGGTGGCCACGATATAGCTGCAATATTGATGAATGTGGCGTTAAGTGTCATAACCCCCACCCCTCACTGAAGTTGTGGCCTAGATTATTACGTATGTCAATGTCCACTTAATACAATATTAAGTGATAAAGTTCGCCAGTGATTTCCGGTAATTCAGTGATTTTTTTTTCCAGGAACTAGATATTCCTTTACCTCCACCAAATGTAGTAACTACATAGTTAGAATATTACAGAATGTTGCGCTTAAAATGCGTGCTAGTTTTTTTCTAAGAAAGTCGGAGTAATAAAAAATCAATCAATGTGGTGTTAAACACACTCCAGCAACCATAACCCCTACTTTTCCCTACAAGATCTGGTAACCACTGGCAACATTAATGATGTTTTACTGTTATTATCATCATGTTAACGGCACTACCACAGAAGTGTCCATGGATGTCCAATATCATTTCTTTCCTAGCAAATTTGTGGTCCGTGTTATTATTTCATATCTTTACGTCATCAATAAGTAGTCAACTATCATTAAGTGGCTTAACCATCCAGATATACTGCTTCTATTCTGGTTAATCTATAAGTTTTTTATCAGATTATTTGAGTCGGGTGATTTATCATACATGCTGTTCGGGTCATTACTTATTTTGAGGTATTTTTACTTTATGACTGATTTCTAATGTACTTTTATGCTTTTCACTTGTCAATGAAAGTATTACCATATGTAGCACGATGTCATCGTAAAATGTTCTTTGTCATCATTATAAACAACGGGTGTCCTGCGTGGTCTCACTTCCGGTGTTTTTGGAAGTTCGTCATTTCCAGTTCTATTTATTTTGTATATTTACTGTTTTAATGTTAAATCATATCATTATTTGTTCTCATATGTTTAAAACTATTGTCTAATCTTATGCATTTTCTCTTACTTGCAGTTGCCATAGCGAACAGTGTCACGTGGGTTTTGTCAGATGAAGGTGTATTGTTTACAACATATAACATTGACTCCTACAACGAAACAGAACTTAGCCTAATTATGAAACACTTGCATGAAGATGTAATGGACGGTACTTTGAATATAACAATGATTTGTCATATTCAACCATGTTTAGCAGTGCTTAAATCAGTATGTATTCTTTGAAATGATAAAAGTAGTTTTTTCCACTAAACTGATAAAAATAATATAGCAGCTACTTCTACGATTCACTGTCACATACATGTTTGAACTTTCAGCAAGTTCAATTTTTAGTGAGATACATTTTACGCTTGATTAAGATACTGTAAAACAAACTTAAAAGAAAACCAAATGTTATGAGTAATAATTAGTACCGTGTGCAACAAGAAGAGTTTAAAGATACCAAAAGGTTTAATCAGAATCCATAGTGGGATTCGTGTTGCTCGATCTTGAGTTTTCTGTGTAATATTTTATACATCATTTGTGTCCATTTTCTTTCAGCCATTGTTTTTTTTTGTCCTTTTTCGATGGTTTACGGCTTCTGATAACTTCAAGCTTCAAACTTTTCTTGGTGAAAAAGTAAATTTCGAAAGTTTGATACCTGTAAATGTCTGAAATAATATTACATCCATGGGGTAACTAACATTTTGACAAAATGTATCCCCCCGCCCAAACAAAAATCAAAGCTAAGAATTAATGACATTGAATGTCTCTAATGACTAATTGTGTTCCTATTTAGGCAGGGAGATATACGTAAGTAATATATCTATGAAGTTAACGGACGAGACTAGAAGCGGCATGTTTTACTTACCACAGAAACAGAAAAAGAATGATAACGATCCACAAGGCTCGTCCCAAAATGTGTTATTAAATAGGGCATATTTAAATGATTTCCCTTAATGCATGTACATACACCATGCCATTTAACATACAGGAGACATCCGTTCACATCATTTCATGATATTCCGTTGGTTCCATTTTAATTTCATTATTTTTGTTCTCGAGTACGGTTTCAAAAGTCCATATAGTTAGCATCTAGTAGACATCCTTTTCAAACATATATCTTTTTGCATGGAATGGGGAAGGGATCTACTTAAAAATAAATTGCTTTCAATGAAAAATATACCACACTGTCAGAACATTTTCAACATCCAATCAACAAATCGTGAAAATAGAGGCAAAATCGATATTCTTAAAACGGCCGCTCAATTTCCTGGCTTGGTAAAGTGACGAGGTTAAACTAGCTTTATATCCACGTGTAAAGGAGAGAACACTAAATATATTAATGACTATACATATATCTATTGGTTTTTTTTATTTCTCATCTGTTAACAGGGCAATAATTTCCAGGACACTTATATTCAAGACCAGATGAGAATACAGCATATATCAAAATGGATAATTTTTAGCAATTCAGAATTTGACCAGAAAGACCTGAATTCGCTACACATAGATAACATTCTGTTTATGAATGTATTATCGCCACATAAAGAGGAATACATGGTATGTAGGGTTAGGGTTATGGTGTTTAACGCCACTTTCAACAATATTTCAGTTATATTGTGGGGTCAGCTTTATTGGTGTTGGAAACCGGAGTACCCATAGACAACTACAGACCTGTCGCAAGTCACTGACAAACTTGATCACATAATGTTGTATCGCGTAAACCTCGCCATAAACGGGATTCGAGCTCACAACGTCAGTGGTGATAGACACTGATTGCACAGGTAGTTGTGACGCCAACTACCATACGATCACGACCACGACGTCCATTACATGGTATGTAATAATACGTTTCCTCCTTTGACATGTGTTCTATTGTTCCGATTGGTTTTCAGGATAATATCATTGTGGTTTTATGTCAGCTACATATTTCTAGTGTTTTGAAATAAATATTTGAAAACTATAATTATATAGCCGAATGAATTTTAGTGCACAACTTGCAATGATAATGATACACATTTCTATGATTTGCAAAATGAATGTCAAGCAAGCAATCTAATCTCCCAGGATTTGTATAAGGCAACGAAATTAATAAACATACGATTTTGACACCTGAAATTTCATATTGGGTCTTTGCAGTAATGTTTTATCAATATAGCATCATTTCAAGTATTAGTGGTTTCACTGACATTATTATTTTATTATTGTGTTTTCAGCGTTGTTGAGGTCAATCGCTAGTTTTATAGTCGCAAACTAAGTTTACCTAGTGACATGTAGGGAAATTGTGCAAACGGATATCCGCGACAGTAAAATCAAGATTGATACCAGCAATGCTGAAAATACTACACAGTTGTCTCAATCATAATGAGAGAATACAAACCTTAATCTGTAACATAAATTGTGAAAACAGTGTTTAGTTAAATGGATATATTTTAGCTTTTAGCATGATTTACGGTTGAATAAAAAAAAACGAAGGACGCCAAATGGCCTAAGCAGGATATCGAAAATCGGTTTAGATTTTGATAAAAAGATATATCTAATAAATAACATCAGTGCCGAAGCACTTACTACTTAGCGGATGATACTTTCGTGGACTAATAGTCTACAAGCAGAGGTATCGACCAAGTGATGGTAATACAAACGTAGATATCAAATTTAGTGGGAACGACGCTTTTCTGGAATAATCAAAGTTAACACTTTTGAAAGCTCAGTAATTTATAAGTATTTATGAGCAAGAAAACCGAAGGGCCTAAACAGGATAGTCAAAATCTGCTACGGTCTGAGTGAGTTTGACTTTGTAGAGTGATGATAGACTGGCCTAAACAGGATAGTCAAAATCTGCTACGGTCTGAGTGAGTTTGACTTTGTAGAGTGATGATAGATTGGCCTAAACAGGATAGTCAAAATCTGTTACGGTCTGAGTGAGTTTGATTTTGTAGAGTGATGATTGACTGTCCTAAACAGGATAGTCAACATCTGTTACGTTCTGAGTGAGTTTGACTTTGTAGAGTGATGATTGACTGGCCTAAACAGGATAGTCAAAATCTGTTACGTTCTGAGTGAGTTTGACTTTGTAGAGTGATGATAGATTGGCCTAAACAGGATAGTCAAAATCTGTTACGGTCTGAGTGAGTTTGACTTTGTAGAGTGATGATAGATTGGCCTAAGCAGGATAGTCAAAATCTGTTACGGTCTGAGTGAGTTTGACTTTGTAGAGTGATGATAGATAGGCCTAAACAGGATGGTCAAAATCTGCTACAGTCTGAGGGAGTTTGACTTTGTAGGGTGATGATTGACTGGCCTAAACAGGATAGTCAAATCTGTTACGTTCTGAGTGAGTTTGACTTTGCAAAGCGGTGATAGATTGGCCTAAACAGGATAGTCAAAATCTGTTACGGTCTGAGTGAGTTTGACTTTGTTGAGTGATGATTGACTGGCCTAAACAGGATAGTCAAAATCGCCTAAACAGGATAGTCAAAATCTGTTACGTTCTGAGTGAGTTTGACTTTGTAGAGTGATGATAGATTGGCCTAAACAGGATAGTCAAAATCTGTTACGGTCTGAGTGAGTTTGACTTTGTAGAGTGATGATAGATTGGCCTAAACAGGATAGTCAAAATCTGCTACAGTCTGAGTGAGTTTGACTTTGTAGGGTGATGATTGACTGGCCTAAACAGGATAGTCAAAATCTGTTACGTTCTGAGTGAGTTTGACTTTGTAAAGCGGTGATAGATTGGCCTAAACAGGATAGTCAAAATCTGTTACGGTCTGAGTGAGTTTGACTTTGTAGAGTGATGATAGACTGACCTAAACAGGATAGTCCAAATCTGTTACGGTCTGAGTGAGTTTGACTTTCTAGAGTGATGATAGATTGGCCTAAACAGGATAGTCAAAATCTGTTACGGTCTGAGTGAGTTTGATTTTGTAGAGTGATGATTGACTGGCCTAAACAGGATAGTCAAAATCTGTTACGTTCTGAGTCAGTTTGATTTTGTAGAGTGATGATTGACTGGCCTAAACAGGATAGTCAACATCTGTTACGTTCTGAGTGAGTTTGACTTTGTAGAGTGATGATTGACTGGCCTAAACAGGATAGTCAAAATCTGTTACGTTCTGAGTGAGTTTGACTTTGTAGAGTGATGATAGATTGGCCTAAACAGGATAGTCAAAATCTGTTACGGTCTGAGTGAGTTTGACTTTGTAGGGTGATGATAGATTGGCCTAAACAGGATAGTCAAAATCTGTTACGTTCTGAGTGAGTTTGACTTTGTAGAGTGATGATAGATTGGCCTAAACAGGATAGTCAAAATCTGCTACAGTCTGAGTGAGTTTGACTTTGTAGGGTGATGATTGACTGGCCTAAACAGGATAGTCAAAATCTGTTACGTTCTGAGTGCGTTTGACTTTGTAAAGCGGTGATAGATTGGCCTAAACAGGATAGTCAAAATCTGTTACGGTCTGAGTGAGTTTGACTTTGTAGAGTGATGATTGACTGGCCTAAACAGGATAGTCAAGATCGCCTAAACAGGATAGTCAAAATCTGTTACGTTCTGAGTCAGTTTGACTTTGTAGAGTGATGATAGATTGGCCTAAACAGGATAGTCAAAATTTGTTACGTTCTGAGTGAGTTTGACTTTGTAGAGTGATGATAGATTGGCCTAAACAGGATAATCAAAATCTGCTACAGTCTGAGTGAGTTTGACTTTGTAGGGTGATGATAGATTGGCCTAAACAGGATAGTCAAAGTCGCCTAAACAGGATAGTCAAAATATGTTACGTTCTGAGTGAGGTTGACTTTGTAGAGTGATGATAGATTGGCCTAAACAGGATAGTCAAAATCTGTTACGTTCTGAGTGAGTTTGACTTTGTAGAGTGATGATAGATTGGCCTAAACAGGATAGGCAAAATCTGCTACAGTCTGAGTGAATTTGACTTTGTAGAGTGATGATTGACTGGCCTAAACAGGATAGTCAAAATCTGTTACGGTCTGAGTGAGTTTGACTTTGTAGAGTGATGATAGATTGGCCTAAACAGGATAGTCAAAATCTGTTACGTTCTGAGTGAGTGTGACTTTGTAGAGTGATGATAGACTGGCCTAAATAGGATGGTCAAAATCTGCTAAAGTCTGAGTGAGTTTGACTTTGTAGAGTGATGATTGACTGGCCTAAACAGGATAGTCAAAATCGGCTACGGTCTGAGTGAGTTTGACTTTGTAAAGTGATGATAGACTGGCCTAAACAGGATAGTCAAAATCTGTTACGGTCTGAGTGAGTTTGACTTTGTAGAGTGATGATAGATTGGCCTAAACAGCATAGTCAAAATCTGTTACGTTCTGAGCGAGTTTGACTTTGTAGAGTGATGATAGACTGGTCTAAACAGAATAGTCAAAATCTGCTACGGTCTGAGTGAGTTTGACTTTGTAGAGTGATGATAGATTGGCCTAAACAGGATAGTCAAAATCTGTTACGTTCTGAGTGAGTTTGATTTTGTAGAGTGATGATAGACTGGCCTAAACAGGATAGTCAAAATCTGTTACGTTCTGAGCGAGTTTGACTTTGTAGAGTGATGATAGACTGGTCTAAACAGAATAGTCAAAATCTGCTACGGTCTGAGTGAGTTTGACTTTGTAGAATGATGATAGATTGGCCTAAACAGGATAGTCAAAATCTGTTACGGTCTGAGTGAGTTTGATTTTGTAGAGTGATGATAGACTGGCCTAAACAGGATAGTCAAAATCTGTTTAGGTCTGAGTGATTTGTCTGTTTGTATACTTATGAGTTTTGACTTTCCCTTTGTAAGATTGTTCGGAGTTCGGTAATTTTGTTATTACCCTTATTTGACTTTGTAGAGTGATGATAGACTTGATTAGAGTGCACACATGTGATATTATGGAAAGATTCCGACAAATATGTTTTAGTGTACTTTAATGTACAGTTATAGAGTTTCATTAGATCTGTCTCGCTGTGACATATCAATATAGGGAAGCAAGTGAGATCTTTGGTTTTAATCCGATTGAGAAAATGTGAAAAATGATCGCCTATTAATGGATAAGAATGTCGTTATTTATTGGAAGCATGCTGATTTTGTCCTGTAACATACAATCCCCATTTAATATAATTATTGGCTTTATTGCTCCTAAGCACTTTCTACTTTTTTTCGATATTGCGCGTACCTGATGAAGGTTATTCAAGAAACACGTCGTAATTTAATATCTATGTTTTAGTAACCTGAATCATCAAATTGAAATTTATATTCAGTATTTAACTTCTAATATTTTCATTTTAACTGTAGCCGGAGGCAAATTGTTACCGGACTTTTTATGTGCTCCGAACTTTAATGTGGACATCAACAGGTCGAGGATGGTCACAAATTGGAATCATTAATTCATCTGGAGATTCAAAATTTCAAGAGACTATATATCCTAACGCAGAATATGGATTGAACGGTAGAATGATCCGTGCTACAACAATAGAGGTACATGTATTGGAGATTGTACTAGTTTATTATTTTTGTATACGCCCGTCTCTATGCGGGACGTAAGATGGGATCGTATTGCCCGTCCATCCGTTTCCGTTCTAAACTTGTGGCATGCTAATTATACTTTTTCTTGACATATTTACTCTAAGCTTTAAAGTAAGCAAAATCAATGGATAAACTGTCTCAAATTTAACAAAGAGAACGACTATATTTGCCAACACAAATTCATAAAAAAAAACTGAAAGTGAGAGCAACTGTTTGCAATAAAATCTAAAAAAACAAAACAATAATAAAATAAAGCAATACCACACTGTGTTTGATATGCATTTTTATCTGTTTTTCATCTTTAGACTTTTTCACCACAGAACATAAAACATACCATTCTTCAACATGCTCAAAGTTAAGTTGCATTCTGATCATAGAAGCAAAACACGTTTTCTTTTAAATTTCAATGAGGGTACTTTTAATCATATGTGATTTATTGTTTGAAGCTATCAAATAATACACAAGAAATGTTTGAATATAATAAATGGGATTGAGAAGCGGTAAATCGAAGCACAAACAATACAATGGACAATGGTCTAAGGAGAAAGGACAAAAAAAAAAATCTTCAAAACACTACACAGAAAACTAATGATTGAGTAGCACGAACCCAATCAAAAACCCAAAGGTGAACTCGGGTACTCCGAAAGGGCAATTAATAGTTTCTGTTCCGCTAGTGACAACCGTCATTTCCTCTGGATTCAAACCCTGTAACAAGTCAAACATTCGTTCTAGTATTCAATACGACGCAATGGATGAGACATAAAAATCGTATGGACATCAAAATATGTGAATGAAATTCCCACAAACAAATGATAGGTGAAAACATGTGAGCCAGAACAGAATTTACTTTTTGTTATTTTTGTCCTATTTTGACAGTCGGATTAAGTAATACAATAAAATGGCTGTTCTTTATTTATTACTCGAATGCATTATTTATGTTCACATGGCATAGTGTAGAGCAAATACATGAAACCATGAAACAATAGATATTTATTTCTAATTAAAGTGGGGAACTTACACAATAATAGAAGGTGACGGTAATTACACTGGGCTGTGTTTTGATATTCTTAATGAGATAGCACAACGACTGAATTTTACGTGAGTATCATTTAAATATTGAGTCAATCGATTCTAAATATATATATATATAAGAAGTGAATGTGGTCGACTGGTCTAGGGCGCTGGACGTAAGGCTAAGCGAATGGTGCTGCAGTGTGTCAATGGTGTGGGTTCAAATCCCGTCGAGGGAAGAACAAAAATTTGACAGCTCTAAAATATAATTCTCACACTGTTTGGTTTAATTTTCAGACGTATATATATATATATAGAATAACGTCAGTTTTGAAGTTCAAGACAAACATTATCACTAGTATCGCATCGAGTTCGTTAGGATGATCAGCGATACTAGTGATAATGTCTGTCGAGACTTTCAAAACTGACGGTATTGTTTTTATCGGTTACATCATAATGTGTCTTAAGTCATACTGACCGATAAATTTTAGTATAAGAGTCAGTTTCTTGGTATTGGCAATATCACCCAATGAGATCCAAAGAAAAATATCCAAATTACCTTTAATAAAAAAAAATATATATATCAAATTAATGTCGCACGATGTGTTTCTGAAATACTTTGTAAACGTGTAATATCAGAAAATAACATACAAATATACTTTAACATTGGGAGTGCTTACATGTACTTCATATGGTGGAGGTAATCGTATATGAAATTATTGTTCTTGTCGTTGACTAGAAATAATAAGACTACTTGTACTACAAATACTTCATGAAAACTGTTGGCCGGTTAATAGTTATTTTTTAGGTGACTATTATTCGATGACGTCATCTTGTTGCCTTGCAATAGGAAACAATAAGACAATTTATGCTGTAAATATTTTTCGATGACTGTTAATAGGATAACAATTATGTATGACTATTAAAGGGGAAGGAAACCATATCATAATGTAATACTTAATTACCAATTAAAAAAACCTAATTAAGCACGCTTTATGGTAAACAATTCACAAACAACTATTAATTGGGTATGTTAAAATCAAATATGTTGTATGAATTTCCCGCCTGTAAGGCAGCTGTAATATTGATTATGTTCGTCCTGATGCAGAGCATCGATTATCACAACAATACACATTATCAACTAGTACAATTACTGAGTTTTATTGGATAGGTTAGACAATATGGGCTTAGTTCCTTATAATTCCGATCCAGATTACTTGGTAGAGAAACTAACAGTCGTCAACATTTAATTGCCAAAATAACAGCTGAATTTTCCCTTTTTCAGTATAACACCAATCGATTGTCAGATCATTAGCAACCCATTTAAAATATTGGGTTTTTTTTCATTCAAATATATATGGGTGAAAAATGTTGTGATTCGATAATTTTGCTTATCTTCGGCAATTTTAGAATTTGTGTCGTTAGCGAATGTTATTTGGTATAGGCACAAGGAACTCAGAAAAGATCGTAGGACTTAGAATAATGCATTTTTTTGTGCACTTCAATACCAGAATTCCACAATATTTTTCAACCGTCTGTGCGACTATGCTATTGTTTATTTAGAAAGAGAGAAACTCCTAAAATATTTGGTTTCATCTATTATATTAAATAATGGTAGGATTTACCTGCTTCACACATGGCACCCATCCTGTATAGCACTTTAATTTTGTTTCATCTGTTCCCCTCAACAAAATATATTCAGTCGATATTCCATATATTCAAACACTCTTAATATTTTTCTTCTTCAACTTTTATTTAATAACTGTGATTAGATAACTTCGTTATTGCTTATATAATGTGTGTAGGTGCATAACTAGTGATATATTAGCATGCGTCTAACCCCCAAGGGCTCTCCGCTTCGAAATCGGCGTTCGCAAATTAATATTGCGGGACGAATCAAAACGTGACATGTCCTAAGATCCGAGCATTACATGTTACGATTTCCTCATAAAAACGATGATCTTTACCTCCAGTTATTTGTAGGAGGGTTCGTGTCTTATTTACGTTGTTTGTGTTTGTTTGCGTATTGTGGTGTGCAACACATATTATGTTGTGTTTTTGGTTTGTTTTCGTCCTGTGTCTTCTTGTCAGTTTCTCTGGATTGTTAATTTTTGATTGCACCTTCGGTATTCTCTAATGTTTATGCAATTAGTGCACGGTGTATATGAACTGCCACTCCCATTTAAAGTTGAAGACATATTGCATTTCTTCCTATTGAGCACCAAGTTTCTAAGAAAGGTTTGAATATACCAAATGGGTAATCAGAAGCCGTAGCTCGGAAAAACAGACAATACAATGTCCAAAAAGAGACATATTAGTTTAAGTCATAATTAGTTTGTTTCCGAATCTTAGTTTGTTATTTTATATATGCGCTGTATTGTAATCTGTTTCTCAAATGAATAAATATGTTTAAACTAATGGCCAAACAAAAAAGGACAAACAATGATCTAGAAAATACTACACAGAAGCCCAAAGATTGTGCAATGGAGATCCATCGTTTCCAGGGGTGGACTCTGGTGCTGCTTCACCAGGGGCACCGGCCGTGTTACTGTAAAGTGTTGCTGGAGGAGATCCGTTGCAAGGTAATATAATCTGACCCTATCCATGATATTCTCTTCCTGTGGTAATATAGATTGCTTCTCATAGGCCCATTACAGTGGCACTTGTTTAGTTGGAATACTGCTCACTCAACGTTAAGCAAAACGTCCTCTATCATATTAAGCAAGAGAAGAAAAAATTGAAGCGAGGTGAGTAAATTATGAAATTTGTTTAAACAATATTTAGATAAATGTATATGTTTTAGGTACGAAATTTTACTTACCCCTGATGATGCGTTTGGTTCCGAATTACCAAATGGGTCTTGGACGGGTATGGTTGGTATGATTGAAAAAGGGGTTAGTAATATTTAAAAGTAAATCTGTTAGAAATATATTGGATATTTCTATTGTATGATATGTTTTTTCATTTTTTTTTTATCATGATTTCATAGTGTACAATCAACAGAAATGGTTAATAATAGAATATGTATTAAAACAACATAGTAATCAGATCAAAAACAGAAAATAACTATTACATACAGATTACTAGATGACAGACAAAACTGCTATATATTGCATGAAACGATGTTGGGTCTTTGGACTACTTGTTCCCAAAGACATTTAAATTTCAAAATATAAATATGTTAAATATGAGCGTAACTGATCAAGAAACATTAGCGAAACCCGAAGGGACAATAAAGAATAGACAGTCAAGAGACACTTGCAATATTGGATCCAATACACATGACGACGACAAACATAACAAAGACACAAAACACAACACATAAAGGTTATTCCAGAAAGGCATGGCGCGCTATTAATGAAATAATTAAATAAATTATCAATATATATCATTACTGGAACGGAATACTACTTAAAACAATACACATACATATTTAATGGACCTGATTAACACTAGGCTATAATAAACATTTTGTATATGTATAATTAATATACAGGATTAACACTAAGATATAATATATCCCTTTAACCAGTTTAACCCTGTCACATTGTTGTGACTGTCCCAAGCCAGTAATCGTATTTCCAACGCCATATGTTGTATTTGTTTTTGTTGTCAATTGTTTAAGGTGGAAGAAAAGTATGAAGATACCAAAGAAGTAATCAGAATCCGTAAATTGAGGGATAGACAATACAACGGCCAGAAGAAAAAGTACAAAAAGACAAACAACGATCTACAAAACACTATACTGAAAACTAAAGATCGAGCAACGCGAACACTACGAAAAACCGGGGGTGAACTCAGGTGCTCCGGAATGGTTAGTAGTTCCTGTTCCATATGTGACACCCGTCGTGTTACCTTTAAGCGATACGAACATCATCTGATATGGAAATCGTGTTGAATACAAGTGTGCATAAATAAATACAAATAACATAAGTGAAACATAAACAAATTGTCTGGAAAATATTTCTTCTCTTTCAGCACGCAGACCTTGTTGCTTCGTCTCTCACCATTAACGGGAAAAGAGAGTCAGTGCTGGATTTTACATATCCATTTGTCTTTGACTACACGTCTGTCGTTTATGCAAAGCCAAGTGTCAGTAAATGGCGAACTTTACTGGATCCATACAGTAATTTAGTGTTATTGTTGATAGGGGTCAGTCTATTTGTTGTTTCTGTCATCTTCTTGTTGGTGGAAAGATGGCACCCTAAATATGATAATATATCTGGTAAAAGATCATTGACTAGTATCTACCATACATTCTGGTATATGTATGGAGCACTTCTAGCACAAGGTATGTATCATTAAATACCACAATTGGGCAAATGAACGAACTGAGAGTAATGTAACTAAGCGTTTTAGTTTTGAGTTAGTTATCGTTGTTCAATGCCAAGTGGATAATGTTTGAACCATGTGATGGTAAGAATTTTTAATGAAATGATTATAATGTCTGTGAGCAGCACCCTGAGTTAAATTTGCATAGTACTTGCTCGCTGACACCACAGTCCACAAATCAATAGCCCTTCCACCCATGTATAATTATCATGATTTCGAGACAGCTAGTATTTGTTCTTACTCCTTAATGAATGCTGTATGCTTAGCAGAGAATCAGCAGACCATAATTTTATAGTCTTTTATTCCTAATGATATTAACCGCCTAGTAATAAGTGTTTCTGCAATGATCTCATTTATTGATTTATAGGATGTATTTATTTTGAACATTTACAGTTCCTAACTTAAGTAACTATTATTGAAACTAAAGTTCTCCATCTTAAGGCAGATGTGACTTTATCCGATGTTTGCTATCCTGTTTAGGCCTATTGGTTTTTGTTTTATTCCAAAGATTTTATTTGGCTTTGCAATCTTTCGATTTTGAGCTTAACTAATGCAGCTTGCTTCCTAAGGAAAGTTTGAAGATACCAAAAGTGTAACCATAAACGGTAAATCGAAGGACATACAATTCAAAGGTCAAAGGAATAATGACAAACAATGATCAACAGAACATTGCACGCGAACCCCACGGATGTGAACCCAGGTTCTACAGGAGGGTTAGGAGTTTCTGCTCCATATGTGACGCCCGTCGTGTTACTGTTAAGCTACACGAACATCGTCGTGCGCATTTGTGGTATTTACGTTTTTATTACGTGTCATGTTGTATGTGGCTGTTTACATTGTTTCAGGTGGAAAGAACCTCCCTACATCCCAAGCCGGAAGAACAATTGTCAGTAGTTGGTGGATATTTTGTATAATAGCAATAGCAGTTTATAGTGGGAATCTTACAGCAACGTTAGCTATAAGTAAACAGAAATTACCATTTACCACTGTTGCAGAAATGGTGGAACAAACAGAATACAAATGGGGAACGCTAGGCAATAGCGTATATGAGACAGTTTTCAAGGTACTATACACAACTAATAAAAAGACAGGATCGGGCGTTACTAGTCGAGAAGGAACTGTTTACTCTTCCGAAGCACATGAGTTCACCTCCGGTTGTTTTCGTGTTGCTCAATCTTTAGTTGTCTGTGTAGTGTTTTGTAGACCATTATTTGTCTTTAAATCCTTTTTCGTTTGGTCATTGAATTGTTTTTTTCTTCTTCTATTTACGGCGTCTGATTATATCTTCACATATTTCTTACGAAAGGATTCTTCTTATACATAGTTGATATGAATGAGATGGCCTGAGGTATGTTTGGCTATAGAAGAAACATTGTTGATTGTTTTCTGCTCCTCATTCCATGATACTAAGCTCTGCCTTTGTGAATCTTTTGGTTCACCAAGACTGTGTATGTTGGATTATGAAATGCACTGTATTTGTTATGTTTTTTACGTTTATTTTTCGCCACCAATAGCTTGAAATATCTCAAATATGTTAGGGAAAGAGCTTGGATATATGTTGGTGGGTTTTTTGTTTGCATGTGGTATTCCTGAACACTCTAAGATTAAATTTGTTATTACTTATATCAAAGATAGGTAGTTATGATATGATATATTTAAATGCTTTGAAAATAATAATAGAAGAATGGCGCCTGGTGTATACCACCGGTTTTTGATAGAGCCAGTGTTACTACTCTTTGAATTTTCCGGGTTTTTTGGAGGTTTTTTGTGTTAGTTTGTTTTTTTTTGGGGTTTTTTGTTGCTTTTTTTTTTTTTTTTTTTTTTTGCTTTTTTTCTCCCGCTCTGTGTTTTGTGGCCATATACTCTCTGTGTCTTTGTATTGTCCATTCTTATTTGACTTTTCAATTTTCTCTTACGTTTAATCAAGGAATAGTTCATGGAAGCAATAGTTTGTATCCACTTTTAACATGGGGAACATTATTTTCGTAAATATTTTATCCCGAGCGACAGCGAGTGATATAATGCGATGAAAATAATAATATTAGCGCATTAATAAACACTTTTATGTTGTTTCTAATGAGTAACTTTTACACACAATTATTAGAAAAATGAGATAAGATCAATGAGTCCTTCATATGCAGGGATCTGAATTTTCGTTTTATATCTTTTTACAGGGATCTAATAAATCCATTTTTATACCTTTTTCGCAGGGATCTGAAGTTCCATTTTAAACCTTTATTTACAGGATTATAGGAATCTGAAGTTCAATCGTATGCCTTTATTTACATGGTTCTGAATTTCAATCCTATACCTTTATTTACAAGGGGTTGAAACTCAATTCTATGCTTTTATTTACAGGAATCTGCAGTTCCATCTTATATTGCTGTATGGCGTGGAATTGTTGAATTTAATAAATCCGATCCCACTGTATTATCAATATCTACAGAGGAACATTACAAAAAAGTAGCGGAAGGAAACTATGCATTCATTATAGGACGGATCGAATCTATTGATTATGAAACAGCTAACAACTGTGATTTAATTGTATTAGATGAACAAATTTCTCCTAATTTTCTTGCGTTTGCCATGAGCAATAATTCACCATTTGTTAGAATTGTGTCAGATGCGTAAGTCATGAACGTTATTATACCTTAATGTACTATCCCTGTGTCAGATGCGTAATTAATTAACGTTATTATACCTTAATTTACTATCCCTGTCTCACATACGGAATTAATGAACGTTATCATACCTTAATTTACTATCAGTTTCAGATACGTAAATAATGAACGTTATCATACCTTAATTTACTATCCCTGTGTCAGATACGTAAGTAATGAACGTTATTATACCTTAATTTACTACCTCTGTGTCAGATACGTAATTAATGAACGTTATTATACCTTAAGTTACTATCCCTGTGTCAGATACGTAATAAAGGAACGAAATTATACCTTAATTTACTATCCCTGTGTCAGATACGTAAGTAATGAACGTTAGTATACCTTTATTTACTATCATCCCTGTGTCAGATACGTAAGTCATGAACGTTATTATACCTTAAGTTACTATCCCTGTGTCAGATACGTAAGTCATGAACGTTATTATACCTTAATTTAATATCCCTGTGTCAGATATGTAATTCATTAACGTTATTATACCTTAATTTACTATCCCTGTCTCACATACGGAATTAATGAACGTTATCCTACCTTAATTTACTATCAGTTTCAGATACGTAAATAATGAACGTTATCATACCTTAATTTACTATCCCTGTGTCAGATACGTAAGTAATGAACGTTATTATACCTTAATTTACTACCCCTGTGTCAGATACATAATTAATGAACGTTATTATACCTTAAGTTACTATCCCTGTGTCAGATACGTAAGTAATGAACGTTAGTATATCTTAATTTACTATCATCCCTGTGTCAGATACGTAATAAATGAACGTTATTATACCTTAATTTACTATCCCTGTTTCAGATACGTAATTAATGAACGTTATTATACCTTAATTTACTATCCCTGTGTCAGATACGTAATAAATGAACGAAATTATACCTTAATTTACTGCACCTGTGTTAGATAAGTAAGTAATGAACGCTATTATACCTTAATTTCCTATCCCTGTGTCAGATAGGTAATAAATGAACGAAATTATACCTTAATTTACTATCCCTATTTCAGATACGTAATTAATGAACGAAATTGTATGTGATCTTCCATTCTGTTGTTTATTAGAAATAACCGCTTAATAGTTTAAAGGGACATTAGCTATAATTTTGACCCAAAAAATTATAAGTTTTGGAAATTGGTAAATAGCTTTAAAATGATGAAATACAGGTAAATATTTCTCTTTAAGCAGCTTATCGAACCACTTTTCGCCTTTTGAGAACGGAAATTACCATCGATTAATTATTTCCTTGCCAGCAAATAATTTTACTTCGCTTTTTCCGTATGCAACTAACATTACTAGTGACAGGTGAAAACGAATAATTTGTATTTTGTCGCTTATTAACTGCAAACTTGCATGGTTCTTTATCCGTAATTAACACCGACTAAGAGCAGATTCACAAAAAATAAGAAATATCTGCATTGTTGGACTGATTTAATGACGATTCGACAAACTCCGTAAACAATGTCGATAATTAATAAGATGGCGTCCATTTCTTGATCGATCTCATAACACGAGCAGTTGCATGTTTTTTCCTCGATGCGCGTACATTTCATAACATTTATAAGCTACAGAAACACGTTTTATTAAGGCATCAATCATATCTGATAGTTTTTATGGGTAGCAAAAATTTACGATTATGGCAGATGATGCCTCTTTAATTGAAATTATTATTTTATTATTGTGCGAAATAACCGCTTAATATTTAATTGAAAATATATTTATTTTGTGTAATAACCGCGCAATATTTAATTGAAAATTGATTTATTTTGCGAAATAACCGTCTACTATTTTATTGAAATTTGATTTATTTTCTTTATTTGTAGAATGTTGTCGTTACATGAAAGTGGTTTTATAGCAAAATGGAAAACAGACAGGTGGCCAGAGAGAAAATGCGACGAGACCCAGTCATTTAATATCGATGGAATATCATTGGAAGAAATACAAAGTTCGTTCTACCTTATTGCCATCGGTTTCGTGTGTTCCTGCATAGTACTGTCAATTGAAAAAATGTTATTTACATGTCACAATTACAAGAGTACAAAACGACAATTACCAAATGACCAAGTTGAAAAGCAAGCTTGATGTTTTGCTCAAGAACGGTGTTTGCTTATTTTCACTCTCAATGGTGAACATTTACGAGATGGAATAAACTGCTTGTCGAAAGGAAACTTATGATATATTTTACTTACCAGTGCTAATGATTTTCTACGGGTAAATTCGCTTCCTTCATCAAAAGAAGGCCACGATATATCAGAAATATTATTTATTTCCATAGTACATATGCAACAAACTTGGAGAAGAGAATGATAGTATTAGGTAGTAAAATAATGTAGATATTCAGACGGTAGAAGCTCTTTTGAATTTACGCAAACATGTTGCAATAGTACACAATATATTTTCTGACTGTTGTTTCCCAGCATGATGTCATGTCAAATATTTCAATGTATTATGTTTGTCAGGTTATGTCTGTCACATACATGTGTCTAGATTTATATTGTTATTACCGTAGTGCTGTCACCTATGCGTCAATTATAGAACAAATATTCTAGTGTATGCTTGCGGTGTTGTGTCATTAAAATGTTTAATCCTTCCAAATTCTTCTGGGGCCATCATAGTCGTGATCGTATGGTAGTTGGATTTACAACTATCTATGTAATCAGTGCCTATCATTTAATTGATCATTACCATGACAGAAGTACAAGTTGTCCTTGGATTGATTGATGATTTGATTTATCGTTTTTAACACCACTTTCAGCAATATTTCAGCTATATGATGGCGACCATTGTTAGTGGTGGAGTAACAGGAGAGAACTACCGACCATGCGCAAGCAACTGGTAATCTTTATCACTTCCGAATGCGAGTCGAGTGCACCCTTTTTGTAATTTCCAAAGCCGGAAGCGAACCCACGTAGTATTGGTAATAGGCTTGAAGGAGTTGTTAGGTAATCCAACTACCTAACTCATTGATCCATCCTTGGAAGCACAATCGCACGTAATAAATCAATGTCTAGCACAAAATAAAAAACTTAGGTACCCTCTACGGTATGAGATGACAATAATGACTAAGCGACACAGAGTTTGTTTTCATTTACATTAGACAAATTTGTCTGATCTCCAACGTATTTGCAATCACTGTGTCAGAATGAATAATGCTAGATTGGACAAACTAAGCACCCTCTCAGTTTTTCTGACGACCGGACGGACATAGAGAGTACTTTCTAGACATACAAGCGCGGTTGTTTAAGCAGATAAAGACAAACACGTGAAATAAATTCACCGTGTAGACCAATTTCACGTTGTTTTTACCAGGAAATAAAAATATGAAACATTTATCAAACACCATTACCACGTGTGTTTCCTGCAATTTTAACTTTGTATGAACGTATTTTTGCCATAAAATTGCAAGAAAACATTTAATATAGCTTAATTGTAAGGTCTTTACAGTTCCCATGAACTGTTTTTGGTATATTTGTTAACGACGTTGTATTTCATCAATAAATACTATCATTATTCATTCCAAAGTTAGTAAAGTTGATGTCTTTGGAAAATTCATAATTTTTATTTTTAGTGTTAGAGCTATGGTGTTTAATGTCACCTTTAACAATATTTCAGTTCAGTCATATCTTGGTGGAGGAAACCGGAGCACTCCGAGAAAACCACCGACCTGTCGCAAATCACTGACAAACTTTATCACATAATCTAACTATCATACAATCACGACCATAATCACCCTTTAATATTATTAAGACTTGTTCATCTTTAAATATTTTAAACGAATAATCAAAACAAAATTACTTAAATATTTAAATTCTACAATTATTGTCTTTTAAGAAACGTTATTGATCTATATACTAATTAAAAATGCTACTTTTACTGTCGTATAAAGTCATATTGACACGGCAGATGTCAGATAAAATTGCGTTTGCGGCGGGACAAACAACCACTAAACGACTCTGATATGTGCATCTCAGAATAAGAGTCCAAGATCTTGTCAAGTTTCCCTTCCTTCCTCCATGTTTGACATCCGTCATGCATCGAGGACATGGAAATCGTGGTAGGCAGATTAAAATAAGTAGACAAACACATGAATCTTTGTAGTTAAACATACTTCTCCATATACAAACAAGTAATCCAATCAATTAACACACAAAACAGAACGATCACAAGATGATCACCGTTGTAATCGGAAGTCGTAATTTGATAGCAACACTTGTCTTGTATTTTTGCTTGGTCGAATGTTCATACAAGTATACTTGTTTGTCTGCTCTTAGCATTGTGTTCAGATGAATAATTGGGAATTCTTAAACTAGTTGAAGCCGGACATTGAGCTAGTTCTAAATGTTTATATTGGGTTGATGTGGTTGTCTGTTGTGATTAAAGACAGGTTTGAAGATGCAAAAGTGGTAATCAGAAGCCGTAAATCAAAGAAGAAGAGACAATACAATGGCCAAAATAACAAGGACAAAAGGACAAACAATTATGCACAAAACACTAAGCGGAAAACTAAGGATTATATAATATATATAAGACATGTCTTTGAAACAGGTTGATGACTTGATTGATTTTTGGTGTTTTAACGACGCCACTTTCAGCAATATTTCAGTTATATCATGGCGACCAGTTTTAGTGGTGGAAGAAGCCAGAGTACCCAGACAGAATCACCGACCATGGGCAAGCAACTGGTAAACGTTATCACTTGCGGTTGGGAGTCGAGTGCACCTTTTTGGTAATTTACAAAGCCTTTGAAACAGGAGGAGATAAACAGTAATGCGGTCGATAGTCGAAACAACCACATCAATGTAAACCACTCATCTCAATATGGCTTAGCATAAGCTACAAATGAATAAAATAGATGAAAACGACAGCCGATGATAGGCATCGTAGCTCTGACAGAAAAACAAAACATGTTGCTAGTTTAAGCTGATTAATTAAATATATAAGAGGTGTTAAAAGTCCGTTCCTCATTCTTTACATATCACCGAGCTTGAAACAAGCGTAATACGACGGGTCCCAGTAGTGACGAAGGGACTTCTTACCCCTCCGAAGCACCTGAATTCATCCCGTTCTGTTCTGTGGGTCGTGTTTTTCAATCTTAATTTTCTGTGTAGTGACATTTAGATTATTGCTTATCCTGTCGCCTTTTTGTTTTTGGCCACTGTATTGCCTGTCATTCAAGAAGAGTTTGAAGATACCAAAGAGGTAATCAGCATGCTTAAATGGAAGACGGAGAGACAACACAATGGCAGAAGAAAAGGGGAAAGAGGACAAACAATGATCTACAAAACATACACATAAAACATCTAGTAACACGAACCCCACTAAAAACCGGAGGTATACTCATGTGCTTCGGAATGGAAGGCAGTTCATGCTCCACTCGTGACCCCGTGGTTTTACTCTAGTTACAAACCCGATGATAAGTGATGAAGGAGGAGAGGACTGGATTCTGATTACTTTTTTGGCATCTTCAAACTATTTAGGAACCCGCTTGAATTAAGATCAAACAGTCAATAACGATTTCCCGACTTGAAACAATTGTAACTGAACATACTGAATTAAACTAAATCTCTCTGTTGTTTCTTCTAGAATATAACACACACATGTACAGTAAAATGTTGAAATTTCTCATTGGAATTAAACAAACTGCATCAAAGGTCTACTGGATAGTCAGTGTGCTCGCCTCGGAGTACTTTTTGGTATTTCTCTGTTAAACACGCAGCACTAAGAGACAAGAGCAAAGACCGGTTGGCTCGGAATTAGAATTATGTGTCCGAGTGGAGCTACATGTCAACCCACGGACTGTTGTTTCAATGAGCTAGGACTATAAAAATTCAACTCTACGTAATGATCTACTACAAAACGTCATCATCATCTTCTGATCAAAAATGTAACATTTTCTCGCCATTATATAGCTGAAAAATTGCTGAGTTGATGTTAAACAATAATCACTGACTTGTGTGATTAACTGGAAAACAACATATAAATAAACACAAAAGAGTTGTAGTGAAAATAAATGAAGATAGGAATAATTTATCAAGTTTTAATGTATGTACTTTCTTCATTGCATATTACTGTAAAATATAGCATATGTTGTGTTGTGTTTGGAAGAAAACAAATAAAAGTGACATAACTGTAATTGTCAATAGTCGACTAGTTGTGATTTAATCAGTTTAATTGCACCATTTACATTTGATATTACTCTTTTAGACTAAGTGGTGTCATTAGCATACTTCCCTTATTTGTTATTTTTAATTGGTCATTATGGTATTGTACATTAGATATCATATTTTTTATCGTCATTCAGACGAAAGAGAAAATACAACAAAAATACATTTGGACTGATAAACATGTATCCTGGATTTCATCGATCGTGTTGTTCAATCATTATTTTTCTGTGCAGTGTTTTGTCTTTTTGCCCTTTTTACTTAGCCATTGTATTGTCTGTCCTTCTTCAATTAACGGCTTCTGATTACCCCTTTGGTATATTTAAACTGTTTATGTGGCATTCATTATTGTGTTATAAATATGCGATATTATACAAATATTCCATAAGATTGTGGTCAATATGCAAGAATATTTTCCCGAGGTACTTTGAATTGCATGGATGTGTTAGATTGCCCGACGCCACGGGCAATCTAACACATCCATGCAATTCAAGGTACCGAGGGAAAAATGTTTTTGTATATTGACCACAATCTTATGGAACACAATGAAAATATCACACATTAACGTAAACATCTATGACAAAACTGCAACAAGTCAACAAAATAGTGATTAAGATGTTGAATAAACACGAAATTAGAGGATGAAATCAAGAAACGTCGTTATAGATAGAAAGTTCACAAAAAAAATAGCAAAAACGAACAATTAATGAGTCACCAGGCTCTTAGAAAATCCCGTGGAAGCGACGACCAATGTATAGAATTTTGTGGTATTACTTGTTGAGAATGTTGTATGAAAAAAAATATCAGAATTAATAAGACAGATATAAAAAAAAAGAAAAAATGAAAAAAAAAAGTTGAATAAAACTGAAAAAAAAATTGAAAAAAAGTAAAAAAAATGAAAAGAAAAAGAAACGTCATTTTCGGTCAAACCACTCGAAAAAAAATGGGCGGGAACCCCAATTAAGGTGTGGCATGCGCGCACCCTTCCACCCCTTCGAGGTCACGTCACTTCCGGTCAAAGCACCCAAAAAACGGGCAGGAAACCCCCCCCCCCCCCGATTCCGGTTGCGCATGCGCGCACCCGAGGGAACTCCTTCCGGTCCTATGTCTTCCGGTTAGAGCCGCTTCCGGTGACGTCACTTCTGGTCACTTCCCATCATGGCCGCTTCCGGTGACGTCACTTCCGGTAGCTCCACCTCAAATATGACTCGAAAACCTCTTTTACTACTCTGGTGTCTTTGAATCATCAACTGTATAGCGTGATGTTGCAATGCAAGCCTAAATTGGGACAAAAAAATATCACGGAATTTATATTTCCTTTATAATGTCATTGACTTGTTATTGGTTTTAATGATTGACACAAACCTCTATTCGTTGACTTTGAATCTTTTTTAACTATTACTCTATGAATACCTCCAATAATTAAATGCTGTCATTTTCTAGATCAGTGGTATTCGTTGACGTGAAATCTTTTTTAACTAGATCAGTGGAGACGAATTGCTTCGGCACTGACATCGATTATTAGAAAAAACATTTTCATCGAAATTTGCAGTTCCTAAATCATTTAGATATCAAACTATGGTTCTCCACCCTCAGGCATAGGTGCCCTTACCCGATGTTGGCTATGCTGTTTACGTCATATAGTTTTCTTGCTCCCAAAGACATTTAAATTATTTGGAATTCAAATATATTGGCTTTGAGCCTACCTGATGAAGGTTATTCCAGAAACGCGTCGTGCTGACTGAATTGGATATCGACGATTTTATTAAATGTTCATGAATTCATTGTTGTATGATTCAGTTACTTACCTTCATTCATTTAACCTACTTTTGTACTGTCCATGTTAGTTTGTCATTCATCTTTGTGATACTATCTGATTATTTTGGGTAGAAGCAAATATGTGCAGGTTTCTTTATGGATAGTTTATATGTATTGCCATTGGAGATCCCATTATCAGGAAGCGCTAGGGAGGATTGGGAGCCCATTATCCGGTTTAACCCCGTAATATATGTGTGCTTGTCTCAATCCAGGACATGTAATTTGCAATGAGTTGAAGTGAGAGGTGATTGTTCGTTTTGTAAATGCAATTATTCACCATTACTCTTTAAACTGTCTTTTCATAATGATGTACACATTTTATATGGTTCATTTACAAAGTAGTTATACTTTTTAAGAATGTCCCCTGCGTTCATTTATCCATCAATACAACTGATAGCAACGCAATTACTGAAATATTTATGAAATAGTTGTTAAATATTCACCACTCTAAACCCAATTATTTTTAAATGTAAACTTGTACATAAATTCCTTAATATCAAGTCATGAAACCAATGAACCAAATAAGCTTAATACCGCATAAACTACTTACCACTGACGTCGTAATTGAATAGGCTATTGAGACATAACAGTATTTACTTCCGCCAGAAGTATAAATAACTCCATTAAATATTACAAAGAACCAATCATCAAATGGTACATCTAAATGTTAATATGATTCAAATTATTTAAATTTTGTATGATTGATCTAATTAAACGTAAAAAAAAAAACAAGAATTAGTTATTAATCATAACAAATTTTTTTTTTTTTTTTTTTTTTCCAATATTATGTATCTTTACGTTCTGAATTCCGTGTTGTGTTGTCCACTACGATTGTCCCATGAAAACGATGACCGGTTTGTCTTTACCTCTAGTTGTTTGCAATAGGGCTCTTGTGCCAATTAATAAACTCGTGATTTATAGCCAAATTATTGCCTTCTGTATTAAGAACAGTGACTAAGATAAAGAGTGATTCAATGTGCAATTACTACTGTCAAAGAAGGTTTCACAACTGTACATGTGTATCGGAATACTGTGTGTATGGTACTTCTGTAATGCTGAATAAACTGTCTGCATGTACATGTTCTAACTAAATAAACACAAAGATTATATAAGCAAAAACAATGATTTATTATACTAACATGGTACTATACATAATATACACTTTAATATAAATTGGAAAACTTGGGGACTAACAGCTGTTTGACATACATTTAGAAAACTGAAATATTCTAGAGGTATCCCCCTTTTACCATAGAAAATAAAAAGATTGTAACTTGAGAGGGAATGAGATACGAAAGTTAATGTGTACAATTAGTATCGAATCGGTCAAATACAGATGCAAACAAAGTGAAGCAGCTGTAGCCCCCAAGTTGAAGGGAATGGAACCTTTGTTGTCAGTACAAAACATTTAAACAATACTATGATCGGTCTCTGCGAGCTGTTTCTGAGCCTGTTGAATTACTTTTGGTGAAGTATGAATATATCTAGTGTAGCAGTCTGAAGATCACCTACCTAGAGTTTGGATTAAATGATCCTCAAGTCTAGCTTCATGAGCAAGCGGCAGCTGCTCCAATTCTGAAAGAGTGACCATTGCAAGAATCACTACATTCAGTAGGCCTATCACTAGCTAAACAATTATCCAACAAGTGAAAAATAACACTGTTATTATAATTTGACTTGGCAATCAAACAGATATTTCTAGATAGCATATCAAAAAGTCGTGGACTTGACCGACAACCAAATGGTAATCTTTCAAAATTATAATATAAATTGTCCCATTTAAAACAAAAAAGATGCCATTGTTTTGGACTAATAGGCAGTTGTTTGAACGCATCAGAAATGTCCAGCTTACAGCAAATACTATTGGGACCAAATTCTTGGACTACACGAATAGCATCATCAAGTTTGATATAAGATAAAGAACATTAATCTTTATCAATTAACTCATTAACACTTTAATGGTCTTCATTGTTGTGTGGTGAGGAGAGGTCCAGAAGTCTTTCTTTAAAGAATAGTTGTGTGTAGCAATACATATAGGACTGACTCTTTAAGATTGAAAAGGGGGTTTTATAAAAGATCCATAAATAAAACCTTTTTTTTTATTTCATCTTCTAATAACAAATTGACTGTCTCTGGATCTCTCCTTGCCGATAAAGCATTTTTACAGTCATATGTTACAATATTATAATCAGAAATGAACATGTCAAAACCATACTCAATAGCATTGCAAAGATGTAACGTATATACTTTATCTGGGTGATTAGCTAATTCAAGTCTTAATTGATTGTAATTAATAGAGGTTGAAGCTTCTTGAAGTCATTTCTTTGTTGGTACAGATTGTTGACCTGGTTGATTCTGTTTTGTCGAATTAACTTCTTGGCTCTTATTATGACAATTGAATTTTCCATGAGTTGTCGACTTGCACTGCTTGCAAACATGGGAATACTGACAATAAGGTTTGACACATCCTCGGGCCCAATTAAAATTGTTACATACCTGGCGTCCATCGTGATATAATATATTACGTCCCAAAGTATCAGATGTTTTAGAAAAAACTTGGAAATTACTTCCTATTGTTTTTTTTTGGACACATTGCGGTCGTGTGCAAAGTTGAATTGCACCTTGAACAGTTATTAACTCTTGATCCGGCACAAATTTTTTGACGTAGATCAACATCACCTCTTGACCAATCGATCTTAATGTTGTGCTATAATAGAATTATAGCACACTTGGCAGACAACATCTTCTGATATTCAAAAAAATTTACTCGGCTAAATTTATGCTGTTTCAATAATATGTGTCAAGTATAACTCAAGTTCTTCTGCTCTTGACGAAAAAGCTGAACACATAATTCTCTTGTATCCGCCAGACGCGATAATAAATTCATCCAAGGACTAATTTCTCGATAGACGTTCATCCTTGTCTTGATCTTTTCTTTTGATTGGAGTTTCGTAATTAGGAATTAATAGTAAATTTAAGTTGCCATCTTTACCTGAAATAATTTGATTTCTTATTTCTGGTGAAATCATGTTCAAGTCTGCCACTGATGTAGATGGAGCACCGAACGATGCTCTAGGCCTGTTGACAGAATAAATCGGTAAAGTGTGGTTACATGCTAATTGATCTGTTCCGAGAGGGGTGGGTGGGTTGTATGAAGGCATATTCGTAGATGTGACAGCCATTGCAGTGTGGAGATTAAATGTTGGCGGTACTGGTTCGCTACCCAAACTGTAGTTTATTGTATTTTGTCGATTGTTACTGTTAGCTAATTGTTGCATTGTTTGTTGACATAGTTGTATAGTATTTGCAATCAGCTTACCCATGTCATTGGAAGATGCGTGAAACAGATGCGCACTACTGCTTGCGTTGATGTTTGGGTTGCTCCGCGTAGCATCAATGTGATTACTCGGTCCATGTTCTGTGATAGTCGCACTTTCTACACAATTACGATCCGTCGTGCACCATGCACTGATATATAATCTAAGAGGTCAACAGAAAATATTGAAGTGAGGCTGGATGTTATCTTTACTGTCATAAAACAAGGGTCGACCACAGGTTAGATGAGGATGGGGGCACATGGGGGTTAGATATAATTTCTATAAACTACAATTATGTTATAATTTTCATATTAACGTTTTTGCATCTGTACAAATCCAGGAAAATAAGTGTTAATAAATAGGTCAGTTAGAGATACCGATATTGTTCCTTCCTACGATTTTGATATTTGATTTTGGAATTGTTCAGACAGTGTGGAATGTTGTTGTTGTTCATTTTATCACAAGAACGCTAACACATGTTATAATACAAACAAACACACAGTACACATGGACGATCTGGGTAAATACACAACAACAACAGTACACAATAACAAACCAAGACAAAAGAACACAAAGGTTAGACAACCCTAGATGTAACATCTTATGCTCTATATACTGTTTCCTTATTATTTTATTTGATCACCCCATTAAAGGAACTAGTGTTTCACATCTTTATATTTCGAATCTTTTGACTTTGATCGAATGTGATCCAGTTAATCCAGAAACGGACCTTGGGTAATACATTAGATATCTAAGTTTTTTTGGTTTTAGGCTGGAGCCATGCTGTGAATAGCTAGATATTAATCAAATTTAAATACGAGGCTGATTTCTCACTATTGGAGTTTTTATGATTTAATTTGAAATTCACTTAAGAAATAATTAACTAATATCCTGCCAACCCATGTTAAAACTCAAAGCAAGACGGTAATTTATATTTACGTTTGTAGACAATGTCGCACCCAATTTATCCTGCCAAATTCGAGCAGACGATAAATTATCAACATGTACTTTTACGACGGGAAAGTCAGTCGCATTGATGAAACATCCGTAACAATAATATTATGTTTGCCAGTTGTAATTGCACGTTGCATATTATTAAGTTTGGATATATTGATTATTTTCAGTGAATATAGATGTTTAAAACGTTAACAACTGTGTAAATAATTTTATTTTGTGATTTTATCACCTGGCGTAAATGTGGCTTGGTCATGTTCTACGTAAACCATCTGAACTCATGAGAAAAGTAGCCCTAAGATGGACACCAGAAGGCAAAAGAAAAAGAGGATGACCAAAAACAACATGGAGGCGCACCATCGAAAATGAAATAAAGGAAAGATGATACACCTGGGGCACAGTAGAAAGAAAAGCCAACAACAGAGAGTGGAGGAAACTTGTCCTTGCCCTATGTGCCATGAGGCATAGCGAGGACTAAGTAAGTAAGTTAAATGTGTACCGCGCATGTTCTAATGAAATTTTGTTATCTGATTTATCGCTCGTTTGTTTGCAAAGCGAAAGAAGGACGTCATACTAGAATTAGAGATAAACGGTCACTACTAAGACAAGTATTGGGAGAGATGAAACCATCACTTATGAATTGATTTAAACACTATTTTCTAGAGAAAAAAAACACAAATGATACATAATATACAATTATTTCAAAATGTGGATTGGGACACAAGCGTAAAAGCTTATGTGAATTCGTCTCCACCGAAGGATGGACAACTATGGCACCGACTGTTGACTGCCATATTACAAGTATGGAGATTTGGACAGAGACGAATTGTTTCATTATTTTCAATGTACTACATTCTCCTATTCTTTATCGAGGCCGTCGCGGTCGTTATCTTATGGTAGTTAGATTTACAATTACCTATGCAATGAGTGCTTATCATCACTAACGTTGTGTGTTCGAATCCTGCTCATGGCTTTCCTTTTCATAGCATTACACCCCGTCCATTCCACCAGACGCGCTAAAAAAAACTCTGTGTGTTTGTTCCATGTGAACATTCATCAGTACCAAGTAAATGTGGATCGAAAAATCAAGTTCATTTCTAGAGGACTGTTTCCATAGAAACAATTCTTGCAACGACCTTTTAAAAATTCTCTATGTAGACATTAAAAGTAATTTATAGAGCAAACTTGTAGATGCTTCTGATATTTATTGCTTGGGTGCCATTACCACAAACCATATTTATATGGAATATATTGCTTTACTATTTTTCAAACATTTTTTTACGTTTCTAAAGACAGGATGTAATTAACATTATACACTAACATTGCAGCACATATAGCACTTTCCCAATATGTTAATATTTGTCTTTGTAATTTGGTTTCTCGTACAATAAAATTCAAAAGGGCCAATTTAGACATTAAAATGATTTCAGTGACATATAACCATAGCAATTAAAACAAAACATGGCAATGTACAGGAATCAAATATAAATTCCATAAAATAAAAAAATAAAAAACCGGAAATGAATAGTTATGGAAGAATAACTTTCTCAGTTTGTTTTCGCTTGCATTTCTGTTTGTTTTATTATTAGTTTGTCCTGTATCTAGATCGGTCCCTTTTGGTCGAAATAAATAAATAAACTAATTAAAAAATGATTAAAGAGATAAAACTTGATACATAGGTCATAGATGTGTCTTGTTATCCTTTAGGTGCAATTTTAACATCAATCATTGCTTAAGTAATTCACAAAACTAGTAAATAAAACATTATACATAACAATCGTTACTTAATTAATCTACCGCTATTAAAAAGGTGGTTTTCTCCGGGTACTCCGGTTTCCTCCACCAATAAAACTGACCGCCACGATATAACTGAAATATTTTTGAAAGTGGCGTTAAACACCATCAAACAAACAAGCTAACAATTAAAAGAAGAAGAGTTTCATCATGAATGAAGCACATGTTTTTTTTTCGTGATCGTCCCCTTACTCGAAATTATAGAATAAGACAGTATATATAGGATAGTGATGTGTCTTGACATTTCTTAGGTGCAGTTTTATCATCAAGCGTTATTTAATTAATTTACAGCTATTAAAAAGTGGAAGAATTTAATCACTATTGAAAAGCATTTTTTTTCTTTCGGAACGTTCCTTTACTCGACAATAAAAAATTAAAAAATTATACATTGTACATTGATGTGTCTTGTCATCTCTCTTATTCCTGAAACCCATTTTTTTCTTCCTTTGTTGACACATATATAATGGAATGTGATCTAAGACAGTCACAGCTCTTTACCAAAATGAACTGATAACTATCACTCACATGCTCTAGTAAATACGTGGGCATCTATTTTAGTGTATGAATACTAAAAATAATATACAAAGACATATTACATATTTAATTATCATACCAATTAAAACCTCAAATTTCACGAAGTAAACAAAAACATGATGTTAATATGATTAGGTCAGTGAAATCGATTAACACTAAGCCTAGTGAAATGGAGAAAAAACAATTAGCACAACGTCAGAACAGTTCAAAGACCTAATTTAATTTAAAATTAACTCGTTCATCAATATTATTAGCTGCGGAACCGTAGCCCTTTATGGTCTTTTTCTTTTTTTTTTTTTGGCGGGCCGCGGATTTCACCCTATAAAAAATTTCCGGAACTGTGACCAAGAATTCGTCGCACCTTTCAACAGTAATTTTCACAACAAAACGGTTTGTTTACGTTTTACCGGAGGTTTTGCACGGCGATTTTTTATCTAAAATAACATATTTATTCAACCTAGAGGGAAATATTTTACATATATTAACAAGAAATGTTATTTTCTTCTATGATTATTCCAACTGAGGTGAACTCTCATTCAACATTTTCAAGTTTTTCATGTAAACAAACCGAACACGTGTTTTGCTGTTAGAGTTACCTCTCAGAAGTCATGTGACCTCAAAGCGAGAATACCACAAAGACAAGATGGCGGGATTAAGTAGGTGAAATTTGTTAATATCGAAACATTTTGTATTATAATGAGCTAGAAATGTATAATTATAAGTAAGTAAATATGAAAAGCGATAGATAAATATGTAACGAAACGAGTTATCCACATGACTCCGCTCTCACAAAGCATTTTGTTGTGAAAATCACTGTTGAAAGGTGCGACGAATTGTTGGTCTCAGTTCCGCAAATTTTTGATAGGGTGAAATCCGTAGCACTATGGTCCGCAAAAAAAGGGACCATAAAGGGCTACGGTTCCGCAGCTACAATATTATATACATTATACTATCAAGTGAAAAAAGGTGTCCTTTTTTTTCTTTGGCCATTGTGTTGTCTGTCATTTTTCTGTTTACGGATTCTGATTACCCCTTTGGTATTTTCAGTCTCTTCTCATATCTTTCTCATGTGTGTCTTTCAATTGTCAAATCGATCCAAATCGAGAGATAAAAAACATACATCTGTAACCACAAATACATATACATTGCATTTGTTCCTATTATTGTGGTTTAATCGTTAAATCGATATCTAGTTATTCACTTTAATTTGATGTAATAACTTTTTAATTGGCCCTTTTTATAAGAGTGTGGGTTACTTTTTGAAGACTGTAATTAACTTGATTTTTCAATTATTTTTGTTTCTATTCTGGTATTTAAACTGGTTTGCTACATGTATATCAAAACTTTTAAGCACTTTTGTGTACTTTGTAGATCTGAGAAATACCACAGAATTTGATGGATGATTATAAATTGATATAACGAGGTTATCTCCCTTTTATTAATTTAGATTATTATGTTTTATCATCTATTTTTTCTTCTTCAAACAATGATAAAATTGCGGTTAATTGTTTAATATCGCTTTCAATCTATATCTTTCTGTGGTCTTCTTTAATATGATTCCAATTATTCTTTTCTTAATAAGTCTTCGAAGGCACACAATATTGGTACGTTCGTCCTTTTGATCTGAGTACAGCATTGACAATCTATATATAAAAGAGCGTCATCAAAGCAGTAGATTAAAATATAATGGGTTTGTATTGTTTAGACAATCGCTGTGGAGTTGACGTAGGTCGTTAGATTGACATTTCAAACATCTTGTATTATTTTTTTTTTTAAGAGAATGTTTATTATTTCCTTGTATGTAGAAAATGTCATATGTGAAGGTTGACATTTAAGTTCTTCCTGTAAATATTTGTATTTATGTTCGTCTTTGACATGTCTGTATTTTTAATTTAAGTTCTTCATATCTATGTTTTTATCCTATACATGTTCGTATTTGTGTTTGTGCTATTCCTAGATATGTCTGTATTTTCCTTAATATGTTTGTATTTTTCTAGATATGTTGGTTTAAAGTTCTTCCTAGACATATTTGTATTTTCTATTTATGTTCTTTCTGGATATGTTTTATTCTGTATTAAAGTTCTTCATATGTACGTTTTTATCATAGACATGTCTGTATTTTGTATTTAAGTTCTTCAAATTTACGCTTTTTATCCTAGACATGTTCGTATTTGTGTTTATGTTCTTCTTAAACATGTTTGTATTTTGCATCCAAGTTTTTCCTTGATATATTTGTACCTTATATTAAGTTTTTTCTAGACATGTTCGTATTTGTGTTTATGTTTTTCTTAAACATGTTTTTATTTTGTATCTAAGTTCTTCCTTGATATATTTGTATCTTATATTATGTTCTTTCTAGACATGTCCGTATTTGTGTTTTTGTTCCTCCTATGCATTGTGTGCCTATGTTCCTCCTAAGCATGTTCGTGCTTGTATCTAAGTTCCTCCTAAGCATGTTCGTGCTTGTATCTAGGTTCCTCCTAAGCATGTTCATGTTTGTATTTAAGTTCCTCCTAAACATGTTCGTATTTGTATTTAAGTTCCTCCTAAACATGTTCGTGTTTGTATTTAAGTTCCTCCTAAGCATGTTTGTGTTTGTATTTAAGTTCCTCCTAAACATGTTCGTGTTTGTGTTTAAGTTCCTCCTAAACATGTTTGTGTTTGTATTTAAGTTCCTCCTAAACATGTTCGTATTTGTATTTAAGTTCCTCCTAGACATGTTTGTGTTTGTATTTAAGTTCCTCCTAAACATGTTCGTGTTTGTATTTAAGTTCCTCCTAAACATGTTTGTGTTTGTATTTAAGTTCCTCCTAAACATGTTCGTGTTTGTATTTAAGCTTCTCCTAAGCATGTTCGTGTCTGTATTTAAGTTCCTCCTAAACATGTTCGTGTTTGTATTTAAGTTCCTCCTAGACATGTTTGTGTTTTGTATTTAAGTTCTTCCTTGATATATTTGTATATTATATTAAGTTCTTTCTAGACATGTTCGTATTTATACTTATGTTTTTCGTAAACATGTTTCTATTTTGTATTTATGTTCATCCTAGATATGCTTGCATTTTGTATTTGATGTCGTCGTAAGCATGTTTGTATATGCATTTAAGTTCTTCCTAGATATGTTTGCATTTTGTATTTGAATTCTTTCTAGAATTGTTTGTATCTTATATTTAAGTTATTTATATATATGTTCGTATATGTGGCTATGTTCTTCCTAGATATGTTTGTATTGTTTATTTAAGCTCTTCTTCGACATGTTTGTAGCTATGTTCTTCCTAGATATGCTTGTGTTTAGTATTTAAGTTCTTCCTCGACAGATATCTTTGGAATTTCCATTTAAGTTTTTCCTGGACATATTTGTATTTTGTATTTATGTTCTTCCTAAGCATGCTTGCATATATTTCTTGTATTTATGTTCTTCCTAGATATGTTTATATTTTGCACTTATGTTCTTCCTAGTTATGCTTGTAAGTTGTAGTTAAATTCTTCATAGCCATGCTTCGTTCTTCATTGTCATTTTTCCATATTGTATTTAAGTGCTTCATAGATATGTTTGTATCCAAGTTTTTCCGTATTATTTTTAAATGATTGTATAAATGCTTGATGAAATAAATTATTATGGTGACATTGCATTTTTGCATTGTATTACTATTAACCTTATCTCAGTAATGAAACGTGTTAACATCGGTAGGGATAACTTTTGAAGATTGAGTCTTATAGATAGTTAAACATATATTCTTTCGACGTGTTGCCTGTTAATACATACTATTCTTCCCAAGTTTTTTCACAACACTTTAATAGCAATTATCATTGTCAAAAACTGATTTAGTGTAAGTGCCTCTATTGACATACTAAGTTATGTTTATCGTCCTACCAGCAGGTCAACATCACTATCATCACAAAGTATTATCTATCCTGGTAGTAATTAGTCACTAATTACAAATTTAATTAGGCATGGTCTATATTCATACAATATGTATTTAAAAACCCATAATCGTTTAAAACATTGCATTGTATATAACCTACGTACAGTACGTCTTGTTGTAAGAATCAATCTTAGCTAAATTAATTTACGGATGTGTTTGTCCTTTTTGTTTCTATTATTTTATTTCTTTTAAGAAATACTTTGAACGTTTGATGAAAGTAAATATTAACGATCAAACAAATTTATTTTTATGTTTGATGTCTTGTAGCATGATGTCCGTATTGTCCTAATATTACGCTGTGTTTGCTTTACCTAGAGCATTGTTGAAGTTCATTATGTCTATGTCTCAGCGTTTTCATTAATCTTTATATCATTGTTTGTATATCTGGATGATCATCATTTTACTTACATGCACTATGGATTGTTCCTTTGCTACTTTAGTTATTATTTCGTTTTACTCGAATGAAACCGTGCGTTTTAGCCAATGAAACCCTTTCCTTATGTCGTTTATCTTAGTAGATATGAATGGTACCTTTGTTTGTTTCATTACCAATTCGTTTTACCTGAATATGACGTTCCGTTTTCACCATCAAGACCATTTTCTTGTGTATTTTAACTTTTGATATATCACACCAAGTATGCGCGCTCTTGTATACATGTGCTACGGGTATCGCTTTCACTCATGTTTTTGCGATTTCCTAATTGGAATTTGGAACTGTTTTGACGTTGTGGTATTTTTTACATTCAATATAGATACAATATTTCTTTCATATGTATCATATTATGCAACAGAGGTATTTCAACAGGCCTAGAAGAAAGAGGATACAGTCATCATGACAAATCGTCGGGTTTGTAACAATAATAACATGACGGGTGCCACACGTGGAGCAGTTTCTGCTTACCCATTCGAAGTAACTGCGTTCTCCGCGGGTCTTAGTCCGGTTCGTGTCGCTAGATCATTAGTTTAATGTATAATGTTTTGTAGATCGTTGTTTGTATGTTAGTCTTGTTGTGTCTTTGCTATTGTATTTTCTGTCCTTCTTCTACTTACGGCTTCTGATTACCCCTATGGTATCTTAGATTTACGGCTTCTGATTACCCCTATGGTATCTTCGACTTACGGCTTCTGATTACCCCTATGGTATCTTAGATTTACGGCTTCTGATTACCCCTATGGTATCTTCGACTTACGGCTTCTGATTACCCCTATGGTATCTTCAACTTACGGCTTCTGATTACCCCTATGGTATCGACTTGCGACTTCTGATTACCCATATGGTATCTTAGACTTACGGTTTCTGATTAACCCTATGGTATCTTAGAATTACGACTTCTGATTACCCCTATGGTATCTTAAATTTACGGCTTCTGATTACCCCTATGGTATCTTAGACTTACGCCTTCTGATTACCCCTATGGTATCTTAGACTTACCGCTTCTGAGTACCCCTATGGTATCTTCGACTTACGGCTTCTGATTACCCCTATGGTATCTTCGACTTACGGCTTCTGATTACCCCTATGGTATCTTCGACTTACGGCTTCTGATTACCCCTATGGTATCTTCGACTTACGGCTTCTAATTACCCCTATGGTATCTTCGACTTACGGCTTCTGATTACCCCTATGGTATCTTCGACTTACGGCTTCTGATTACCCCTATGGTATCTTCAAACGGTTCTTCAAGCTTTGTTCTAACATCATATCTATAGGATATACGAAGTTACACTAATCACAACAATACGAACCAATCATCTTGTAAACTTTAAACATCTAAGCATGCAAAATTCAATATTCGCATCGATACTTTTTTGTGTTCAATTAACTTACTATTGTACCGCTAATGTTTATGTTGTCATATCATTCATTTTTGTTCATAGAGTGTTGTTATGGAGTTGGTGTGAATCTGTGTAGGCTCTTTCATTGATTGTATATATCTCATCGCCGTTGGAGCTCTAATTATCAAGAGGGGGTGGGTGCGATCCCATCACCGCATGTGTATGCCTGTCCCTAGTTAGGATTTGGATTCCCACAGGCATTTGTCATTGTATTTTTGTCTTCAATGACTTGAGATGAGAGGCAGTGGATCGCTTTGTTGATATTATTGGAATTCTTGGCCATCAATGTTTACACTTTATTTCATAATGCTGCAATTATTGATATTATGGGAATGACACATATATATACAATATTGGTCTGTTGACGGTAAATATATAATTTATTTGACGAGGCTGAGAAACGGGGTGAAAGACGAGTTTTTAGCGAGTCTTTCTCCCCGTTTCGCGCCGAGTCAAATAAATTCTATATTTACCGTCAACAGACCAATATTGTATTTATCCTGCAATCCACGATGTCCTAAGAAATCATTTTAACTCGTAAAAATGCATTTTTTATAATGCATTATATCCCAACGGAATCCTCACTATTTGGCGTAGTAAAATACTAGACTTTTTTTTACCGACAAAAATTCGCAAGCAAATAGTTCTCAAAAGGAAGTGAAATAACTTTATTTAAATGAAGATTTATTGATTAAAATGAAAATCTATATAGAAAATTGATAGTTTAGAACCTGAAATATATATATTTAATATGTTTTTCATAGATATGAAAACACATTAATTTATATCGCATACGTCACATGTGTGTGTACGACGCTCATAAATGTGCACAGATTGTAAACATTACACATCGACGGTTCGAGCAAGTTTTATGTTACCTAGGCAGAGTAGAAAAAAACAGAAAGATTAATCATTTATTTCAACAAACTGAACTGATTCACAGAAATTTCGCTTGACATATTTGTATTGGCACAATAGGAAGAAACATTTGGATTACTTCGACACGAAACATCACAAGTGCTACTGGCTGTAGACTTTGTGGAGGTTTTACGAGGTAAGTTTGCTGAAAACTGCACTGGTACCAAAGCATTTCTATTAGTTTCAGTGTTGCTGAGGATGTTTGATATTTTCTTGTGTCTTTCCTCACTCAATGTTGAGTAATTATTAATAAATGCCACATTTTTATGCCCTGATATTTGCATAATATCTATCCCTTCCACATTGTGTTCTCTTAACTTCTGGACGGGATAAGATATTTTCTGGCACTCATTGATTAATGTCTAATTTGCAACAATCCTTCATTTTTTTCATGAGACTGGAAAGTTTTCTTTCGTGCACTTTTCTACCTGTTTCTAAAGCTCGTACAAATAGATTATGTATTTTGCGACAATGCAAGTATATAAAGGAGGAGAAGCTAATACCAATCCTCTGGACTTTACATAGGTTTCAATGGAAAATTGGAATATATTTTTATAAGAATAAAATAAAACTTTCATATATAAATTGAAGAAAATCAAAATAGAGATCTGATTTAGTGTCAACAAGCACCAGATATGATTTTAATTACTATATTTAACTTCTGTTTGTATATCATAATCAAATGAATTAGTATGCATTGAAGTCTATTTAGAATCCCCACCAACTATTTTCTTCATATCAAATTTGCTATTATTAAACCATAATCCATGGATTGATAAATCACGTAAAGCGATATCACTAAGAAACCAAGAATATTATGAACATAGGTTTATTGCATAAGTGTTGTGACCAGAAAAATATTAGAGTGAAGGATATATTTTTCTGGAACGAACAATATTTACATGATAATGTTGGCTGTTGTGAGTAATGACTAATGTGCGAATATATTTTCTGAGTCAGGTCATACAAAAATGCATTATGAAAGCTTGAAACTTCAAACATTCAAACATTGCTAAGTTAGTCTGCATTTTTTCCTTTTTTCTTGTTACTTTATTAGTAAATATATAATAACATGTATTTTAATTATAATCAATGCTATATTAATGTCTTTCAGATGAATGGCTGAGTTAATGGTCTAACAGTGTACAATGTACATGTGATGTTTGAAATAAGTGCAAAGACTATATATATGAAAGAAATAATTGTATAAAAACCTATGGACGTTTTATAAAGATCTGATTAAACAAAAGGACATTTTTCAAGAACTATCACTCAGTTGTTGCATACAGGCCAGGGGTATGTGAATCAGTTTCAAATGGAATTGCACAAAATAAAAAATGTACTGTAATCCTGATCAACAGTGAGTAGAATTCCAGCAGATAAAACACTAGTTTCAACTGACAAATCATACAACTTTGTTGGAATTTTGCAAAAGAAAAAAATGTTTTAAAAAAAGATGCAAAATGATTGGAGGAAGTGACTGAATACAATTATTCCAAATGGTTAAAACAAATTATATAGATATTTTATGGTGTCATAAAGAATTCAGAATATAAATAATTATCTATAATTTTAAAGTGACTTGATGCAATAGCAGGAATATGTGATCTTTTCACCTTGAAGAAGTATACTATCTGATATGTTGAAGTAATTGATGTGAATTAATTGAACATTTAATATGAAGAAGTTTTATAATAAAATATATGTAGTATTAATCTTAGAGTTTGATGTTCAAATTGTACTGAGTTATTTAACCATATAACTCATAAGTGTGTTTAGTAAAGATGGTGGTGTGTGACTGCCCAGAACGTTTCTGTTATAAAGGATGTTAATTTCCTCATCTGTTGGAGGGCATGCCCTCTTTGGATTATTCCCTTTGTCCTGTAGTTTTAGCTGCTTTTGTTTTGTTTTCAAAGCTTCCCAGTCAAGTTATAAATGATTCGGATTTGTTTAAGATTTTTGTTTTGTTTTCTATTGACTTCTAGGATTTTTTTTATCGTAAAATATGTATAAAAAATATGAAATTTTAAAATTATTAGATTCATTTTGTCGGTTCGTATTTACAAATAGTGAGAAACGAAAACATTTATTAGAAAAAGACGACGGTCGATTATTGACATTGGTTACGGTTCATATTTTAACTCCTTCACAGGAGAGCAAAAACACAAAAAAGTAGTTCCGGAATATATATAGGCGGGGCTTAAAAGTTTATTCGTAGGTTTAAAAGTTTATTCGTAGGCTGAAAAGTTTATTCGTCTAGTACGAATAAAGCAAAATTTATTCGCATAGCATATTTGTACAACAAATGTACTGATTACAGGATAAATATATTTCCTACCTTTTTTTAAAAAATCATGGTTATCTAAGACTTTACAAAAAAAAATTCACCAATTTGTATGTATTTCAAATATTCTACTGTATCTGTGTATATGAAAGAACAAAATGATTTTTATGCTAAATTTCTAATTAATTTACAATTTTATACACTAAGTAAAAGCCATGTTATAGATTACATACTGCAAAAGTTGCCGTTAAGGACCAATCAATCAATCAATAAACTAAGAAAAGGCCATGATATAGTTACAATACTACAAAAGTTGGCGTTAAACACCAACCAATCAATCGATAAATTAAGACAAGGCCATGATATAGCTAAAATTCTGCTAAAGTTGGCGTTAAACACCATTCAACCAACCAATCAATCAATCCACTAATAAAAGGAAAACCATTTTATGGTTGACTTTGTTTATTTGTACAATTATCTGTGGTTGTGGTTGTATAGTGAAGTTTATAGTTATGGTATTTCTTTAATATGTGTTCACACATAATAACAATGCATGATAGTGATATCCCTAAAGCTATAAGATAAAATGAGCTTTGCATTTCTTCAAAAGATATCCTCTTGGTAATGAATGATTGCGAGTCGTCGGTTTGTGGTTGTGGCCATCTCACTGATTTCCACTTCGATATAAATCCGTTCTCATGTAATGAAATTAGGCTGAAAAAAATAAAAACGACAGGTAAAATAACTAGAGGCTCAGTGGGCTGAGCCTGTGTCGCTCACCTTTCATTCTGCTTTGAGGAAACTTAATACAGAGCCTTCCATATGTGCTTTCCACCAGGTTTCGGTTCATTTCGCCAAGCAGTTTCATAGAAGAAGATTTTTAGAAATCAACCAACCAGAAACAAGAATTCCCTATGGCAGCCATGTTTGTTAACAGATCGGGATGAAACTAGTATTCTTAATAGAGAACCTTCCATAGATGTTTGATGCCAAGTTTCAGTTCATTTGGGAAAGCGGTTTCAGAAGAGAAGATTTTTTAGAAATCAACCAATCAGAAAAAAGAATGGCCTGTGGCGTTCATGTTTGTTAACAGATTGGAATTAAATGAGCATCTTTAAAGAGGACCTTCCAAGGATGCTTCCTATCAAGTTTTGATTCATTTGGCCAAGCGATTTCAGAGGAGAATATTTTTTTAGAAATAAACCAATCAGAATAAAGAATGGCCTGTAGTGGCCATATTTGTTAACGGATCGGGACAACATGACCAATATTTATAGAGGACCTTCCATGGATGCTTCCTACCAACTTTCAGTTCATTTGGGAAAGTGATTTCAGAGGAGAAGATTTCTTGAAATCAACCTATCAAAAACAAGAGTGGTCTGTGGCGGCCATGTTTGTTAGCAGATCGGAACTAAATGAGCAATCTTTATAGAGAACCTTCCAAGGATGCTTCCTACCAACTTTCAGTTCATTTGGGAAAGTGGTTTCAGAGGAGAAGAATTTTTAGAAATTAACCTATCAAAAACAAGAATGGCCTGTGGCGGCCATGTTTGTTAGAGGATCGGAACTAAATGAGCAATCTTCATAGAGGACCTTCCAAGGATGCTTCCTACCAAGTTTTATTTGATTCATTTGGCCAGGTGGTTTCAGAGAAGATTTTTTAGAAATCAATCAATCTGAAACAAGAATGGCCTGTGGCGGCCATGTTTGCTAACGGATCGGGACGAAATGAGAATTCTTTATAGAGGACTTTCCATAGATGCTTCCTACCAAGTTTCGGTTCATTTGGCCAAGCGGTTTCAGAGGAGAAGATTTTAAAAAATCGGACAATCAGACACAAGAATTGCCTGTGGCGGCCATGTTTGTTAATAGATCGAGACAAAATTAGCAATCTTTATAGAAGACCTTCCATAGATGATACCTACCAAATTTCAGTTCATTTAGGAAAGCGATTTCAGAGGAGAAGATTTTTTAGAAATCAACCAATCAAAAGTAAGAATGGCCTGTGGCGGCCATGTTTGTTAGCGGATCGGACCTAAATGCTCAATCTTTATAGAGGACATTCCAAGGATGCTTCATATCAAGTTTCGATTCATTTGGCCAAGCGGTTTCAGAGGAGAAGATTAAAATGTGAAAAGTTAGCGACGACGGACGACAGACGACGGACGCCAAGTGATGGCAAAAGCTCACATTGTCTTTGGCCAGGTGAGCTAAAAATGAATGGTTGATAAACAATGAACAATTAGATGATGTAAATAATATGTAAATTGGGTTTATACACCAAAAGGCATGCAAATTTCTTCATAAACAAAAATGGTGGATGCTGTATTTCTTCATAGTGCAAATTATTGTTTTCTACGAATTCATCACCATTATAGACGTATTATGAGAAATCTGTAAATTGCATTTTATATTTACGAAAATAATGTTGCCCGTGTTAAAACTGGATACAAACTATGGCTTCCATGAATTATTTCTTATTTATACGTAAGGTCAATTTCTCACATAGCCGAATTAGACCATTATGTTACGGTCCTTTAGTTTACTTGCCCTCGGAATCTTTCTAATTATTTGGTTTTCCAATTGCTTGACTTTGAGCATACCTGATGAAGGTTATTTCAGAAACCCGTAATATATTAGCTATTTACGTAATTATTACAATTTTCAGTCAATATAATAATGTTATAAATAACAACATATGATACTTACGCATTTGAAACCATCCTGACAAATGGAGAATTGTTGCTCATTGCAAATGCCAATGAATCAGGGGAAATACTTTCACCTAAAATTATTAAGTCTGAATTGTTTGCAGTTTCAAAGTCACTGACTTCCCGCCCTATGATAAAGGCATAATTTCCTTCAGCCACTTTTCGATAATGTTCTGCTGCAGATGTTGATAACACTCCAGGGTCCGTTTTGTTGAATTCGACGATCCCGCTCCATATCTTTGCATAAGATGCAACTGGAGAACCCTGAAGAATACAAAAATGATTGAAATGCGAAAAACTGCTTGGAAAGCTGTTGTCCGATGTTCACCTTTAAAGTGGCGCTAAGCACAACAACCAAACCTGTATGTACTACTGAACACTAGAAAGTCAATGATCTGTTTTATTTAAATCATCTATAGATACACTTTCTGAATTGGTCAATGAGTGTGTGCACATTATGATATACATGAAAGTGAGCAATAATCTATATACGTGTTAGGAGTTTCAATTTTGCGATTTTTGATATTGTTCCAACAGTGTGTTGTTTTTTTTGCCATGTTACGATATTTGTATGCGTGTTTTAAGGAAGACAACAATGTTAATAAAGACTTGTTTATCATATATGTTGTGACACCAGCAGACAAAGTATCCAATAATAAAATGCTTATTAAATTGACTGCTAAATAACATATCTGGGTGTGATAAGAAATGTAAAATATCAGTAAGAGGAAACAGTAAAAAGGACAAGTCCGAGTAGATAAATTAAACATAGTGAGAGCAGCTTGCCGATACCGAAAGGGATAAATCATGGAAGAGACAACACAACTGCAAAAACAATAAAACAACAATGCAAAGTTTCACTTAAAACACTACACTTAAGATAGAGTACACCCGTAAATCGGAGAGGACAGACAGCACAATGGCCACAAAAACAGGACAACAGGACAAACAATGATCTACAAAACATACACATAAAACTAAAGATCGAGTAACACGAACTCCAATAAAAACCGGGGATGAACTCATTTCCTGCTCCACATGTGAAACTCGTCGTTTTCCTACGGCATAATTTCAATTATTATATAAAGTATATTACTGTAACACTCTATTGCTATAAAAACGACAATGGTCCACATATTTCGATAGTGACATTTTGCAAGTGATGCTTACTGATTGGTGTGTAAACGTATCGGGATCCAGCATTCTGAAGTGACGTCCTTTACTATTTTGACCGATGAGTGAATCAATTGAAGCCAGTATGTGCACGTAACAGACAAAAACGTTTCGCAAGCGTATCAGTAGGGCACTTTCAGACACTATAGTTGACAAAAACATAATTGTATAATATCAACGACAAAGGACTTATTTAGAACTTATTTCAGAAACGCCTCGTGCGCACTAAATTTGATATCTAAATTCTATTTCTTAACCGTTATTAAACTCCAAAATGTTGATAAACACAATACAGCAGAATATAAGAGCGTCTATTACATCAACAGTTAGCTATGATATTCCATACATCTTTGAAACATAAAGGTACATGTAGTGAAACAAGCAAATATTAAGGTCTTACAATGGAAGCGCGCATATGGCTAGTGTGGTGAACGTCAAGAAATTTCGCGGAATTTGAGTTTATCTCAATTTACTGCATCAAAATGGAGATACATAATTGTATTTTAATCTTTACCGACGTCGATCGTCCGATTTCCGGCGGTTGCTATGTAAACTCAATTTCCGGTAGTAAAACCAGCTACTGACCTCGAAAAAACACGACATATATTATAGTTATCTGCTGATATCTAACTTTAAACCCTTACATGAAGCTAACCACATCGGTGGTGTAATGGTTAGCGTGCTCGCCTCGAGTGCGGTAGATCGTGGGTTCGAGCACCGGTCGGGTCAAACCACAGACTGTAAAATTGGTATTTGTTGCTTCTCCGCTAAGCACGCAGTATTAAGGAGTAAGAGCAAAGACTGGTTGGCTTGGAATCAGAATAATGTGCCCGAGTGGAGCGACATGTCTACCCGTGGACTGTTGTTTCAGTGAGCCATCACTATAACAATCCAACTCAGCGTGTTGGTCTAGAACAAAGCGGACCTCATTATCATATCATTGAAAATTAGCTTGTTCTCGCCATGGTATAGATGAAAAATTGCTGAGTTCGCGCTAAACAACAATCACTCACTCACTCACTTAGATGAAACTGTTTTGAGTTTAAAAAGAAATATGTACATTGAAATGTAGATATATAATATACTGCGTACGACGCATTACAGGAATAACCTTTATCAGACACGCCCAAAATCAAAAATTTGGAAAGCCAAAAAAAATCAGAAGTCTTTGAGATCTAGAAAATTAAAGGGCCTAAACAGGATAGCCATAATCGACTAAGCGTAGTGGATATGAGCATAGTTTTAATAATAATTACATTATTTAGGAACTGAAAATGTCAATAACAAATACATTTAATAAACCATGTCAGTGCCGAAACACCGACTACTGGGCGAATGATACTCTCGAGAACTAATAGTCCAGCAACAGAGGTATTGACCAAGTAATAATAAGAAAAACGTATATAGATAGTGTGGGCTGTTGTTTTTATTTTTATATCATAAAACGATTCAAAACTCTCAAAACTATGTGATACACCCTACCCGCCATCCAATATGCCTTCCATTATTATAGATTGAAATTTCTATGAATGCCAAAACACGGAATCACATGAAGTGTTAAATTTAATATTATGTTCCGACTTGTTATATAAAATTTAGAAGTCAATTAGAAAACCAGGTGAGAGATTACAGGCTCATGGGGACCTCTAGTTTACTTCTGTATATACCATTGTTAAGAAAGGTTGTCATCGACTTCAGGATAATATCCAATTGGTTGTTTATTATCCATGTACGAAATGGTTAAATTTTAAAACAATAAACAATGACTAAAAACAAATAAATCAAATATATGGATCTATATAAAGATTTATGTATTCTGGAAAAATCTGCGTTTCTATAGGGAAATATGATTTCCATGACAACGGACAAAAGTCGAGTTTTATTATTTTATTCCTAAACTGTCTATGTCATGCTTATTAAAAGGCATATACATTATACACACATAATGTAAAATAACTATGTATTGTGATATGTAACTGTTTCAGAGAAAGCTACATTCATATGGATTCATGAAGGAAAATGAGACAGTCCAATTAAGCAATACATTACACTATGTTTGTGTAAGATGAAAATGGCCATTCATTATGACAACACAAAATATAAACAATCTTATTTTGTGTCATATTTTATGCACACCTCCATCATTTGGTCGTGTTAGCTAAATCAGCCGACCAACTACCCCCCACCCCCGAAAAAGAAAAAACAAACAAACAAAAAGCAAAATAACAAAAAACAAAACCAAAACAAAACAAAACAAAGACAAATAACAAAAAACAAAACAAACAAAACAGGAAAAGAAAAAAAAGACAAAAGTCGTAGGTTTAAAGTGTCATAATTATGTAATGGTTCATATATGTTTAAAAAGTAAATTGATTTGAAAATTGTGTTGCTGATTATATTTGAAGTATCTAAAAGCACTATTGTTATTATCTGTCTGCATATTGGAGTTTTAATATCAATTTGTAACTTAATCTAACGTTTTAGTGATTGCAAACGTTACTAATTTCAAATATTAAGTCTTTTGTATTCCACATATTTGCTGTTGTATTGGTGTAACTAATATTGAATAACAATGAATATTTTATGAAAACAAAATACTTTGCATTACATAACAATAAATTATGCACATTTATCAAATTCTAAAATAATACTTTTGTCTCATTTGAATTTAAATTTTCATTATTTTCCATTTCTGAATAAAAAATCATTCACTGAATGCTATTAAAATCCATACATGTTTAATATTTTTTTCTGTTGTTTCGCATTTTTCTATTTTCAGCAAACTAACGTATTAACTGACATACAATAAAAGCAAAATAGGTAACGATAAATATTATAAAGATAACGGCGACAGTTTCACAAATGGTATCCATATTGTAATTAGTGGAACATCTTTATACAGCACAAAAATATGTCAGAGTTAAACCGGTGCACGTATAAATATAGACTTATGGGCCATACTTTGTACCACTTAGTAGATTGATCTTCACGTGAATTTAGAAGTAGCTAAATTAAGCTTCTGATTACCCCTATAGTTACATTACACATTTATTTAGGTAGATATCTGGTCCATGTGGTGTTAAATTTCATTATCTTGTATCGTTTTCACCGGTTGTTGACTGATTTTGTCTGTTTATATACTTATGAGTTTTGACTTTCCCTTTGTAAGATTGTTCGGAGTTCGGTAATTTTGTTATTACCCTTATTTGTAACTTAGAAACTTAAGAAAAATCATCAATATATATTTCGAATAAAATGAAAATAAAAAAATACCACAATGTAAATCCAACTACCATACGATTGCGACCACGCCGGCCCCGCCAAATAATAGGAACAATATTTCCTGTCAATGGCTAATACGTCGTTACTGCAAGTGGTTTTCTTTAAAGATACAAGCAATTATCACCACACAAAGTCATGTCTCGTTCCAATTTACATTTTTTGTATAAATATAATCTTATCATTTCCAATTTACATAGAAATCGGAGATATTTTGCTATAAAACTTCACACATGGTTTTGTCTATCATATTTCTTGAAGACAAACATAAAATGTTATTGCATTTATCAATATTTTATGAGTATCAACAGTTTTTTCAACACCGTATCTGTTTCTCGATACAGCCGCCCGATTACAGTGACCCGTGACCCAGATTAGCAGGTTCCAGCAGTTTTTTCTTAATAATGTTGTATAACCATCCAATTTAGTGCGCTCGATGGGCTTAAGGAATACTCTTTATATTTATCAGGTAAGCTCATAGTCAAGATTCGAAAGCCAAATAATTCAAAAGTCTTTGGGATCAATTAACGAAAGGTCCTACAATAGACAACCAAAACCGGGGTGGAGTTCATGTTGCTAGAACTTTAGTTTTCTATGTACTGTATTGTAGATCGTTGTTTGTCCTTTTGTCCTTTTTTTTTTCTTTTTGGCCATTGTGTTGTCTTATCTGTCTGATTGCCCCTTTGGTATCTTCAAACTCTTCTTAAAGTGACATGAACACTGTTCATAGTTAGTACATACCTTAAAAATTGAAGGATACGCGCTATTTCCTAACGTACCCCATTTATATACTTTCTGTTTTATCATTTCATCTACAGTTGTAAACGGTAATTTCTGTTTGTTGATAGCTAACGTTGCTGTAAGGTTTCCACTATAGACTGCTATAGATATAATACAAAAAATCCACCAACTACTGATAATGGTCCTCCCTGCAGTTGACGTCGGGAGATTTTCTCCTCCTGAAAAATAATATATGTATATGAATTAATTTGATATTAATTGTTGGAGAATATATATACACCTACATAGACTTGCATTCTTACTTGTACAATAATACATCCAGCAATGCTATTGCCTCTAATATCAGTCACAAGTCGCTGATGCAGGTCGATGTTACATGGCAATGTTTTTGCAGTTCTTATTTAAGAAACAGGCTTAAGAAGTTGACAAATGTTGTAATGGGAAAATTAGGTAAACTCATTCACGAACAAAACTGTCCTCACGACATGTTTTTATTTCATTAATCATAGCATCATTAGTGTACATGTTAGATATATTATTATTGAAATAAAGAACAAGTTGTCCAAATTGGATATAACGGGTCGCTTCTTTTGATTTAATAGTAATGTATATTATACATATTTATATACGTTATAAATAAAACAGAAGAGACAATCATAAAAGGACATTCCAGACGCATGTACAGCCGGCATGAATACAAACAAAACAAAACAAATAAAAAGATGAGTAATACGTATTCCACCAATTTTTCAAAGATTGCAATAATATGAAAAACTAAATATACCACCCCGGCATAACAATTCTAAAATCCAATCAGTAAGTCGCAAAAACAGAGGCAAAATGTATGCCCCTAAAACACATATACATGATCCCACACTTTGCTGGTTTTGTACGGGCACTTCAATAAAACTTGGCTGGTTGTTATTGTTTTATGGGCCCAAATCTCCCCTGCCAGTGACATTATGCAATTATGAAAGTATTGTTCTTGTACCCACTCCCTTTGTAAGATTGTTCGGAGTTCGGTAATTTTGTTATTACCCTTATATGACAATAAGCGTTGTTGTGACGACCACGGAGTCCTAATTTTATTATTTCTTACTGTCTACCCTTTATGCCACAAAGCTATCTGATGAAACCGATACATCAATATATATCAGAAATCTTGCTGAAAAACGTTTCATTTCCTTTAGCTCGCACTGAATATGATCAATTAAGTAAGTTAATAAAGAATTTGAAAACAAATATCTTACCTTAGAGGGTTAAATGGAGATTAATACATGACCTTTTTCATATCAGCCCGGGTATCATCCCGAGACACAGTCGAGGGATGATAGCCCGGATGATATGGAAAAGGTCATGTATTAATCTTTTTATCATACACTTCCGACAAATTGTTCAATGAAACAAATAAACAAAATGAAATAATTAAATGAATTTATATGAAAGCTTGAGTGTGTATTCAACAGATACATTTTCAGAACACTATTCTCAAACACGATCATTTCTACCCCCATAAATATTAATGGCAACATTTCATATGACGGGATTTTGAAACATAGAAAATATAGATTTGATTTTTTAGTGTCATTTATTTTATTTATCGTGAATTATGACGAGGGAATTGCCCCTGAATCGTTTTCATTCAAAATCATTTTACGTTCTCCGTGATATAATCATCTATCTTCTAACGTTTCTGTTATTTTTATTTAATGTGGTCTTCTTAACGACAATTTCCCCCTCTCCTGTCGATTTGTTAATACTACAGACATCCTTACTGTTACACTGGTCACTTCCACCGATTCTTGTTCACACGATTATTAGCGAGCATCGGAAGATGCGAGCTAAACAGCAACGTGTGCATAAGGAGATAAATCAATATATACGATCAATACCAACCGGAAGTGGACTCTAAGCTTCAGCATAGAATGACCAATCGGAGTGAATCACCGAAAATAGCCTATTAATTTGAATAAAAAATAACTATCCAGTTTAAAAATAACCCCAAAAAATTAGAAAGGAACCCGTACAGTTTCTTTACACGAAACGATTAATTTATTTAAAGAATGGACAATCGTTAGACCTTCTTGTTTCGCCCCTAAAAAAAGTCGTCCCCGATATATTTCGGCCCTAAAGAAAAGTCGTCCCCGATATATCTCGGCCCAAAAAATCTCCTTTGCAATGGAATTAACTGGGTAAGTCGAAATGGAGAACAAAGAAAACTAATCAAGAATAATGAAGAAAAGAACCCAAAACTACTATTTGTACATGTACATGTCTATGCGTAGATGCGATGCCCGCCTGTAGGCTGTGCCTAATCCATATTAGGGAAGTAACAAGGATAAAAACGTACTTTTAACAATTTACGTTGGGTTTCATATTCTTCAAGAAATGTGATCATCATAATGTACTTCCTGTTAAATGTGATTAGTAAACAGTATTTTACGTGAACCGTGATGAGACCCATATCTCCCACTCAACGTTGTGTGTCGGGTAATGTTTATAAACAGACGTCATCGGAAATACCGGAAGTAACTTGCACGAGACGTACTGTTATGAGTTTTTTGCACGAGACGTCTCTGATATGGGTTATCAGCCTGGGGGTAAAATTATGGCTAGTTTACTTCCGGTCGTTACACATATGTAATAACTACCATATCAATGCCAGTATATGATAAATGTTATTTAAAGCATGCTTATACATATATAACACTGCATTCGCTCAGTTAATTGTTCCATAATCTGATTGCCCCTTTGGTATCTTCAAACTCTTCTATATATAAACTAATATATATGTCATTTATAAGAGCGAAAGCTTGGGCCAATAAAACTAGTTTAACCTCGTCACGTTTTATTGAAGTGCCTGTACCAAGCAAGAAAAGTGCGCGGTCATGTATTTGTGTGTTAGGAGTATCGATTTTGCTCTCTTTGTACCATTTTTCTATTGGGTTTTTGAACTGTTCCGACAGTGTACTATTGCTTGGTTCTCATTTCATTCCAAATCTACACATGGTTAGAGTTATGGAGTTTAACGCCACGTTCAACAATATTTCCGTTATATCGTGGTGGTCAGTTTTATTGGTGGGGGAAAGCAGAGTATCCGAAGAAAACAGACATGCCGCAGGTCACTGACAAGCTTTATCACATAATATTGTATCGAGTACACCTCTCCTGACCGGGATTTGAACTGAGAACGTCAGTGATTGCATAGGTAGTTATCAACCGAACTGCCATACGATCACGACAACGACGACCACTATCATTACAGATGAATATTATTTATAATTCCTAATTTTGAATTATAGAAATCAAATAATTTTCTTTGTTTTGAGTTTGTTTTTTGTTTTTGTATATTTGCTTTGTTTTGTGTTTTGATCATATATAAATCATTTAAATGTCTTTGTTTCCAATAACACAACTACTTTAGCAATATTATAGAACAAGACTGATTGTTTTTCCAATTCGGAAATTAAGGTATTGCAAATGTTCCCTTTGTACCATTTTAAATACATAAAACTATATTTAAGTGTTGAATAATACAATAAATTGTTAATTCATAAAATAAATTACTTGCAACGTATCGTATTAACATTTGTCTAATTGTGTTTGTTTATGTATTAAACAAACTTCCGTGGTTTTCAATATTACTATCGAACCTTGATATTTATGTAATTCAAGTACAATGATACCATTAAGGAAATTCTAACGTAATAGCGCTAGCACAAATAGCAATAATAATTAGAGAAAATATCATCATTTTAACTGAAATTGACACATTTGTTGCGGGAAAGATGATAGTGAAGTCTTTTTTAAGCTCACCTTGCCAAATGCAACGTGATCTTTTTCCATCACTTGTCGTCCGTCGTCCGTCGTCTGCCTGCCTGAAACTTGGTAAGAAGCATCTATGGAAAGTCCTCTATAAAGAATGCTCATTTCGTCCTGATCCATTAACAAACATGGCCGCCACAGACAATTCTTGTTTCTGATTGGCCGATTTTTTAAATCTTCTCCTCTGAAACCGCTTGGCCAAATGAACCGAAACTTGGTAGGAAGCATCTATGGAAGGTCCTCTAAAACGTTTGCTCATTTTGTCTCGATTGGTTAACAAACATGGCCGCCACAGGCAATTCTTGTTTCAGATTGGTTGATTTCTAAAAAAATCTTCTCCTCTGTATAAAGAATGATAACTCTTGTTTAAATACAGATATCTGTATTCAAAATGCAGTTATCTCTATACAGATATCGGAATTGAATTACAGATATATGCCTCTGAAACCCCTCAGCCAAATGAACTGAACTTGGTAGGGAACATCTATGGATGGTTCTCTATAAAGATTGCTCATTTCGTCCCATTCCATTAACAAACATGGACGCCACAGGCAATTCTTGTGTCTGATTGGTTGATTTCTAAACAATCTTCTCCTCCATTAAAAGAAAGATAACTCTTGTTTAAATACAGATATATGTATTCAAAATGCAGTTATCTCTATACAGATATCTGAATTGAATTACAGATATATGCCTCTGAAACCCCTCAGCCACATGAACTGAAACTTGGTAGGAAGCATCTATGGGCGGTCCTCTATAAAGAGTGCTCATTTCGTCCCGATCCATTAACAAACATGGCCGCCACATGCAATTCTAGTTTCTGATTGGTCGATTCCTAAATATTTTCTCCTCTGAAACCGCTTGGCCAAATAATCCGAAACTTGGTAGGAAGCATCTATGGAAGGTCCTCTATAAAGAATGCTCATTCTGTCCTGATCCGTTAACACACATGGCCGCCACAGGCGATTCTTGTTTCTGATTGGCTGATTTTTCAGATTCTTCTCCTCTGAAATCTTTTGGCTAAATGAACCGAAACTTGGTAGGAAGCATCTATGGAAAGTTCTCTATTGCGATTGCTCATTTCGTCTTGATCCGTTAACAAACATGGCCGCCACATACAATTCTTGTTTCTGATTGGTTGATTTCTAAAATTCTTCTCCTCTGAAACCTCTTTGCTAAATCAACCGAAACTTGATAGGATGCATCTATGGGCGGTCCACTATATTGATTGCTCATTTCGTTTTGATCCATTAACAAACATGGCCGCCACAGACAATTCTTGTTTCTGATTGGTCGATTTCTAAAAAATCTTCTACTCTGAAACAGCTTGGCCAAATGGACCGAAACGTGGTAGGAAGCATCTATGGAAGGTCCTCTATGGGAATTGCTCATTCCGTTTTGATCCGTTAACAGACATGACCGTCCTAGGAAATTCTTGTTTCTTATAAGTCGATTTCTAAAACAGCTTTTCCTCTGAAGCCGCTTGGCCAAATGATCTGAAACTTGGTAAGAAGCATCTATGGAAGGTCCTCTATAGAGATTGCTCATTTCGTTTTGATCCATTAACAAACATGGCTGTCACAGGAAATTCTTGTTTTAGATTGGTTGATTTCTAAAAATCATCTACTCTGAAACAGCTTGGCCAAATGATATGAAACTTGGCAAGAAGCATGTATGGAAGGTCCTCTATAGAGATTGCTCATTTCGTTTTGATCCATTAACAAACATGGCTGTCACAGGAAATTCTTGTTTTAGATTGGTTGATTTCTAAAAATCATCTTCTCTGAAACTGCTCTGCCAAAATGAACCGAAATTTGGTGGAAAGCACCAATGGAAGGTTCTGTATTAAGTTTCCTCAAAGCAGAATGAAAGGTGAGCGACACAGGGTCAGCCCACTGAGCCTCACGTTTTATTGCCCCTTCGGTATTCTCGAACATTTATTTACATTAACTTTGATATTGCATTGTTTTATGAAAGAAATCAATGGGCCCATTTGAAACCAAACTTGGCGAGAGAAACGTCTGGAATATGTTTCCTTTCAACATTGCGACTGTAACATAAGCATGTAGATATCTAAATTAGTGTGTGCGACGCGTTAACATTGTCGTCCATACTGCATATTATAATGTTGCGTTGCCATCCCATCTTAACACCGACTGGAATTTACGACTGTAAAGAATATCATATGTAATTAAATGTTGGAAATTGTTACTGTACATTTATCATGTTTTAGCGATAATAATAGAGATGCACACTTTTCGGCCACACATGTCCCTACTAATCTACCTGGGACATATTTGATGATATCATGACTGACAATACAAAATATTTCACATGATACCATTGGAAGTGTTGGTAGTGACGTTCGTGTTGCTCGATCTTTGTTTACTATGAAATGCTTTGAAGATTGTTGTTTGTCCTTTTGTTAAGACCACGAACATCTAAAGCGCCTGTCACATTTGTTGTGTTTAATATTGATTGATATAACTGTTATGCTTACCTTGTGCAAGAAGTGCTCCAAACATGTAAAAGAAGCAGTCGTATAAATTAGGAGGCGGTTTGTTCGATACGTCACTATATTTAGGATGCCATCTTTCTAGCAGGAAGAAAATTAATGACACAAGAAGAAGACTAATTATCATTAAAGCATATACTATATCGGTGTACGGGTTTAGTAATGTCCGCCATTTATTCACACGTGGCTTTGCAAATACAACCGTCACATAGTCAAATATGATTGGATAAGTAAAATCAACTACTTGTTCACGCTCTGTATTTATAGTGAGCGTTGAAGCAACAAGGTCAGCTTTCTGAAAAGATAACAATAAATTAATTGTTTATTCTATCTGTATGATCATCGTACACCCTTCCATGATGTTATTCCTAAATCATGCATACATTGTTGTATGTACATTTTGTATTAAAAAAAAAATTGTTTCAGACAATAAAATTTGGTCTCTGCCATGTAGAGCATCCTCCGATTTGTTCCTTACAATATAAGCTAATTGTGAAAATTTGCAAGTTATCGGCCCTACACATATCCGTGCTTGCCTCTTGTCCGGCAAGTCGTTGATTTGAGCCCCGGTCGGATCAAACCACAGAGCATTAAATTGGTATTTGCTGCTTCTCGACTAAGCATGCAGCATTAGAAAGTGAAAGAAAATACTGGTTGACTCGGAATCATGGTAATGTTTCGGGGTAGAGCGACAGATCTACCCACAGACTGTTGTGTCAGTGAGTTAGCACTAAGAAAATACAACTAATCGTGTTGGTCTAGTACAAAGCGGACATCATTATCGTCACATTGAATCTAACTTGTTCTTGTCATGATATAGCTGGGGTATTAGTCATTTGGCCTTAATCAACAATAACTAACTCTCTCTCTCTCTGCCTCTATCAACGTTTCAAGATTCTTGTAAGACTAGCAATAAATTATTCTAAGCGATTTACTCAATAGCATATCCTCCTAAGCTCAAATTAAAAGCATTTTTTTTATTCGTCCCGTTTTTATTATCACGGATTTCAATAATTTTGCAGATTGTTTTCACGGGTTATTTCGCTACAGTGCACAATTAAGATTGGTGGTATTCTAAGCTGTCCGAATATGCCGCTACAACCAAGTGATCAGTCAGACTTTCCATTCTTTTGCCTCGTTCCTGAAGAAGGTTATTGCGAAAACGCCCTAATTTAGATATTATTATTTTTATTATTTTATTTGTGTCCACCCCCGGTTTTAAGTGGTGTTCGTGTTCATCAATCTAGAGTTGTGTGTGCAATGTTTTGTAGATCACTGTTTGTCTCTTATCTTTAATAGTCATTGTATTGTTTGGCATTCTTCGATTTACAGCTTCTGTTTACCCCTTTTGGTATCTTCAAACTGTTCATCCTAAATAATCAGAAAAAGATGTTTTCAATCTTTCTCATCTTTTGACTTTGAGTGTACCCGAAAAAGGTTGTCCCAGAAACGTGTCGTGCCCACCACATTAAGAATAAGATGAGCTTGATGATACCAAAGAGGTAATCAGAATCCGTAAATCGAAGAAGAACAGACAACACAATGGCCAAAAGAAAAAGGACAAAAGGACAAACAACGCTCTACAAAACATACATATAAAACTAAAGACCGAGTCACACGAACCCTACTGAAAACAGGGGGTGAACTCAGATGCTCCGGAAGGGTAATCAGACATTTTTTCATCATTCTTTGATACTACTTACATCACGTTGAATCATACCAACCATACCAGTCCATGTTCCATTCGGAAGATTTGTACCAAAGGCCTTATCTGGAGGAACAAACACTTCATACCTACAATTGTATTATGATTTATATCATTTCATCGAACCACTATTAATCTATTTTACAATATACCTGGAATTCGAATTTTATCTTTCATAATTTTTAAACTTAACAAGAAAAGATATTGTTGTGACTCTGCATGTAAGAAAGATCTTTTGGCCATTGTGTTGTCTGTTCTTCTTCGATATACGGATTCTGGATGACCCCTTTGGTATCTTCAAATTCTTCTCACATGAGACATCAAAACTTATAGCAATATTTTCATTGTTGTTCTCCATCTCCCAGTCACTTTCAAGATGTCAACTATGATCAAAGAGTTTATCTCTGTGTGGGCACTAAGTGTTCAAATACATTAAGTTTGTTTTAATAAACGAAATACATAATGCAATCATTCAATGGAGAAATGAAATTAGACCTGTATTTTCAGGTGTTTTTGGCACAGTACATTGTTTCTAGGAATGAATATCACCATACAATGTTATGTTTATCTACACGAAAGGTCATTAATTATGTGCAACTTGAGGAATAATACAGAAAACAATACATACATATTTTCTAAGGGGCCGTCGTGGTCGTGATCGTATGGTAGTTGGATTTTAAACTACCAATGCAATCAGTGCCTATTACCACTGATGTTGTGAGTTCGAATCTCGACCAGGGTGAGGTGTACAGCAATATGTGATAAAGTTTGTCAGTGACTTTCGACAGGTCGATGGTTTTCTCCGGGTCCTCCGGTTTCTCCCACCAATAAAACTGACCGCCACGATATAACTGAAATATTGTTTAAAGTGGCGTTAAACACAAACAAACAAACAAACACATTTTCAACTGTGATTAGAACAATCATATAAGAATAATAAAATAGATGATTCATTCTTTTCGTCGCTTGTTTTCTCCTTTAAGACAGTTTGAAAGTTTGGGGATACGAAAGGGGTAATCCGAAGCCGTAAATAGAAGGACAGACAATACAATTCACAAACGAAATAAGATATGAAATACAAACAATCATCTTCAATACATTACAAAGACAAACAAGGATGTATATGTTAAGAACATATGTTGAAACTGCCGACTTTTCCGGAGCACCTGAGTTCAGCCCCGGTTTTTAGTGGGGTTCGTATTGCTCGGTCTTTTGTTTTATGTGTATGTTTTGTAGATCGTTGTTTGTCCTTTTGTCCCTTTTCTTTTGACCATTGTGTTGTGTTTTCTTCTTCGAATTACGGATTCTGATTACCCATTTGACATCTTCAAACTCTTCTTGAAAGTAAAATATTGAGCATTGAGTAAAAAAAATATTTCCTTGTTTTCTCTAAATGGTAGAAGCTGGTTATTTTAGTGTACTTTCTCTTTCTCCGCCACACGCTCAGGCAAGGAGATGTCAAACCAAATAAGGCTGTAGACGACTTCTAAGCTAAAAGAGTATTTTCTTTAGAAAATTGGTATTGATAAAGACTGTAATTAAACCTCTAATACATTGGGTCATTCGCCTGACATTTGTACGTGTTAGTTTTATGTGTTCATATAACTGTATTATGGCGTACTTACGTAAAATTTAACTTTTGTGCCAATGCGTTCAGTATATCAATACACAGGCCAGTGAAATTACCATTAATATCAATTGTTGCGCACATTCCCCACTGCAATAAAAATAGTAATAGTATTTATTGTCTTTAAAGTGTAACCTTAAACATAAGATACAATACTATTGAAACAAAATGGCGGCCGTATGGGATATGACGGGTTTCTTTTTCCACGTGAGTATTCAGATGACGGCCGAGATGCGTCTAATAGCGGCCCGTAACTGATATCAGAGCATTGCTTGAGGTATTATTGTACAAATCCTGCATACCGTTTTGAAAAGAAGATAATTTAAGCAAACGATTGATCCAGATACAAATACTAAAGTACCAACTTGATTTTCTGCTAAATATATATTCATTATTACAAAGCAAAATAAGCAAATTCATCTTTCTTTGATGAAATATAGTGATAACGGCAACTACAATATATATAGACTGTTTTTAAACTACAACATACCTCTATGGTTGTTACACGAATCATTCTTCTGTTTAATCCGTATTCTGTATTGGGATAAAGATTGCCGTGATATCTCGTTTCTCCTGCTGAACTGATAGATCCCACAGATATCAAGCCACGCCCTTTATCTACCCAAACCAATGATTCAAGACTAAGAAATACATCAGACTGTGTGCTAATCGTTCCTTCCTGAATAAAACCAAAGTCACATGTATTGTTAACAAAAAAAAACATTTATTGCAACATTAAAGTAAAAGACTCTTTATTTGTTTTCCTCATCTATAAAAACTTACTACGGAAGACCCTTAATATTAAGGGGCTGTCGTGACCATGATCGCATGGTAGTTGGATTTTGAACTACCTATGCAATCAGTGTCTATCACCAGTAACGTAAAGTTCGAATCCACAATCCTAACCGATATTCCAAAGATATTAAATTATTGTGTCGGAAGAATTCAAAATTGACACAAATGTAAAGTATGAGTTCAATGTGCAGTGTCATATGGTGTCATAGTATACATGTATGTGGTACACGTATTGCATAGCGAAATTAGGCATAGAAGTATCAGTATTTCTATTTGACAAAATATCTGTATGACAATGACAATTACTGACAAAAACGTTTAACAAAAACGTAGATATCTAATTTCTGGAATAACCTTCCTCAGGAATCCAAACAGTCAAAATATTGCAAAGCCAAATAATTTAATAAAAATGTAGATAATATCAAATTTAGTTTCGCGTGACGTGTCTCTGGAATAATCTTCATGTGGTACGCTACAAATTGAAAGATTGAAAGGTCAAATAATTTTTTTTTTTTTTTTTTTGGGAGCGATGAAACCAAAGGCCCTTAACATGACAGCCAAAAACCGTTATGGTTACCTATGCTTGAGGGACGAGAACACTCGTTTTAATAATAATCACATTATTTAGGAACTCTAATCTTCAGTAATAAATATATCTAAACAGCATTACCTTGCAATTGTTTACAGTCTTCATAGATATTTCTTTTAGAAAAAGTACATTATCTAGTTGAATTAAATTTAATTCTTCTTGTGTGAAATCGGAATAACTAAAAACAATCCATTTTGAAACATGTTGTATCCTCATTTGCTCTTGTACATTTGCATGATCGAAATGCTGTGCCTGTTCAAAAGAAAATAACTTTATGCTAAAGAATTTCATAAATACTCAATGGTCATAATTCTATCTTAATTACTTTAACTCCAACACTATTTATGGAAGATCAGGCAGGATAGTTGCCGTCATGTATTTTTTACTAGGAGTATCGATATTGTCTCTTTCTACGATTTTGATAATTGATTTTGAAATTGGTCCGATAGCGTGGTATTTCTGCTCGGGTTGTTTGGTTTTTTTTTTTGGTTTTTTTTTTTTTCATGTTATTAATTATAGTAAACAAATAACAAATTAATTATTCATATTCGTGCAAATATATGCATAGCTAATTACTGCCAGGAAAGTAAAACAAACACATGGATAAGAACAGCATTTCAATTTACTGGACTATTTACCATTGACTGTATAACTTGAAATTGAAAATATGAAATAAAGACGATGATGATTAGATTTCCTTTTCTAAATTTAGTTTCAAACTGTTTTTTGATAGTTTTAAATGTGGTAAATTTTACTTATTTCGTGGAATTAACTTGTTCTCAATTTTGCATTTTTCACGAGAGGCAAAATATGACCCCTTTTTAAGATTCCACAATGACAAATCTCCACTATACAATAAGCTGGAGTATAACAGCCTTTAACCAGAATACTAATTCTTAAAAGATAAATTTATTATCGCTGTTCGAAAATGTCAATGGTATCCATTTGTATAAGTATTCTAACCTCCCCATTTAAAGGGGCATTATCTGCCAAAATCGTAAATTTGTGTTACCGATAAAGATTATCAGGTACGATTGATGCCTTAATAAAACGTGTTTCTGTAACTTATAAATGTTATGAAATGTACGCGCATCGGGGGAAAAAGGTGCAACTGCTCGTATTTTGAGATCGATCAATAAATGGACGCCATTTTATTAATTATCGGCATTGTTTACGGGGTTTGCCGAATCGTCATTAAATCAGTACAACAATGCACTTATTTCTTATTTTCTGTGAATCTGCTTTTTGTCGGCGTTAATTACGGACAAAGAACCATGCAAGTTTGCAGTTAATAAGCGACAAAATACAAATTATTTGTTTTTACCTGTCACTAGTAAGGTCAGTTGCATACGGAGAAAGCGAGGTCAAATTATTTGCTTGCAAGGAAATAATAAATCGATGGTAATTTTTGTTCTCAAAAGGCGAAAAGTGGTACGAAAAGCTGGTTAATGTGAAATATTTACCTTTATTTCATCATTTTAAAACTATTTACCAATTTCCAAAACATATATTTTTTTTTGTCAAAATCGTAGCTAATGCCTCTTTAAACAATGATATAATTACTTTGTGTGGTTCAATGAATAATTCATTAGAAGAAAATTCATTGATATCTTTGATGGATTTCCGTTTGATAATGCATTAGTGGTGGAAAAGAGAACCGTTGCATCATAATATGCCGTATACAAAAATGGGGCATAAAACAGAAAATACATTTTTACTTAATCACGTTTAATAATGTTTGATTCACATAATCACAATCTCTGTCCAGCGAAAGTGTGTGTGATGTTCGTGACAGCAGCATTGATGGGTGTCAAATTACAATTCACGAAACCAATATTTAGAGTGTCCATTAGTTGCATTGATGCATACACGACAACGGCGTCTCATTGAAACAACGAGCGTGTTGAACGATGCGTGTGGAATGTCATTCCAGATCCAGACTAATGATGGGTAATTTTCCTGCCATCTTTGACGATTGATTTGGCAAATTTCGTAAGCGTTATTCCATTTCATCCCAGACGTGGTGAGAAATCGGACGAAAGCAGAAAGCCAATATAAGTTGTAATTGTCTGCCGTTTCGTAGCGAAGGATTTGCGTAACGGAACAACTAAATACTGATGTGAAATTTGATAAAAAAAAATATCTTCGTGATTTTTAGTATGAGGTTACTGATACTGATATTATCAATGGGAAATTTATCAGTGATATGAGTAAATTTTCTTGTCATAAATTATTTAATGAACCCCACATATGGTAATTACATAATTGTTTCGATGGGGAGAATAGAATACTTAAACAAATGGAAACCATTGACATTTTCGAGCTGCGATTATTAATATATCTCTATAGAATTAGCATTACGGTTAAATGTTGTTCAACATCAGCAAAAGGGCTTTGCTAAAAAGAAATTGATCAGTGGAATTCAATATCTAGAATATGCATACTTAAGAAAGATTAAATTCCAAAAATAAGTAAAGTTTACCTCTTTTTGAAACTAACAAATATAATTCAAAAATAGGTACATATATTTAGCATCTTTTTGAAACTATATTATAAAAAATACAGTTTGAAACCGAATTCTGACATAGAAAAGGGTGTAGTAATCCTCACGGTTTATTTGTTTCATTATACATTTCAAGTTATTAATTCAATGGTAAATCGTGCAGTAAAATGTAGTATGGTGAGCTGGCAATGAAGCTTATCCTCATTGATTAATTACACTTTTACAACGTTTTAGGAGAGACCAAAATTTCAATGCCTCGAAGGTATTTTAGGCGGCCATCATTATCGTATGGTAGTTGGATTTACAACCACCAGTGCAATCAGTGCATATCACCACTATAGTTGTGAGTTCGAATCCCGCTCATGGCGAAGTAAACACGATAAAACATTATGTGATCAAGTTTGATATTATTTTACGTTCCATTTCGTTATTCACTATTAGTATGAAATAGTATATATGATCAATTAGTTGAAGTGTTGTATACCAAACATTCAACAGATCAATCTTTTACGATCGCCACCATGATGTCTGTGTTACAAATGACCACGGCTATGGTCCGTTTGTCGTAATCATAATTCCATATTTTACTCATCCATGACTGATTACCGGCTTAGTACCAAGAGTAAACACGATGGGTGCAACTAGTGGGACAGGAACCGCTTACCCTTCTTAATTACCTGGGTTCATCGCGATTTTGTGTCGAGTTCTTGTTGCTCAATCTTTAGTTTTCTGTGTAGTGCTTTGTAGATCATTGTTTGTCCTTTTGTCCTTTTTTACTTTATGCCATTGTATTGTCTGTCCTTCGATTTACATTTCTGATTGTCATTTTGATATCTTCAAACTTTTCTTATGATACAGTCGTGATCCACAAATACGTGAGTTGAAATCTGACTTAACTTAGTTACTTTGTGTATATGTAAAATGTGCCATTGTGCAATATACACTGTGGCATTTATCCCTATGGTATCCAGACTTTGGGTCCATTACTTTGAAATGTAATTGATAACATTACAATTACTTTTCAATTTTCATGATTAAATTACATTACAATTACATAGCTTTTCAGATGTAATTGATTAAATTACAATTACTTTTGAAATGTAATTGATTTCATTACTAATTACATTTAATGCCTTAGCAACCAAAGGGGTCGTCGTGGTCGTGATTGGTATTTTCAACCTCTTCTTGCTAACGATTTTCCCCAACATACATAGCACGTAAACAAAAACAAGATAGATTCTCACAAGATTTTCTGCTAATACTGCAAAAACTATGGTCTATCAATTTTTACGAATGATATACATAATAAAAAAATGTAATGATTTCCCATAGAAGATTTAGAGTGCTTTTTGTAATTTAATGCGATATTCGATACTGATATTATTCTCTCGGTATTAAGTTCAACCTTTTGACTAGACATTTTTTGCAACAACGCAGCTCACTTGATTATATGTCAAGGTCAGGAGTTTTTCTTTACTTGTGAAAACACGCTTACATGATTCCATCATGTTACTAAAAGGGGGACGTTTTTACCCCAATAAACTAGTTTAACCCTTTAATAAAATGAAGAAAAACATATCACACTGTTCCAAATTGTTTCGTTAGTTGCTAGGTTTTTTTGGGGGGTTTCGTTTCTTGTTGTATGTGCCCCTCCCAATTCAGAAGACTGAGCGGCCATTATATGTGTTCTAGGGATATTAATTTTTCCTGTTTTTAGTATTGTCCAATTCGATTTGGGAACTGCTATGTCGGTGTGGTAATTTGTTTTTCATCTTATTTCATCATTAAAAACGTAGAATCCGTTCACTAATACTTGCATGTACATTTTCTTTGTAAAACGTTTAAATTAATGAGATTATTTGTAATATAAATCGCATGGATTTGTTTTATTATCTCATTGGTAATATCCTCAAAGGAAAATTTTAAATTATATATTTTACTTGCTGTCAGAAGTCACCAGCCTTATTATTCAGTAAAGAAAATAACTATTAGATTATATAATCTGTTGTGTCATCTATTACAGGTATAATTAGCGTCCGTATCTCTGTTTCTTAGTCGTTCTATTATTGATCATTTCTACCTTAACAGTCAATTCAAGAGCAACAAAACGTCTCCGTTAAATAAAATTCTGAAATACTAAAACTCCTTCTACAAATAGTCAATTCATAAATTAAACAAACTCCTTCGACTAATAGTCAATTTAAAAAAATTAAAAAAGCTCCTTCGACAAATAGTCAATTCAAGAACAATAATACCCATTTGGTATATAGACTGTCAGATAAAGAACAATGAAACTCCATGGACAATTGTGTATCGCTTGATTGAAATGACACGCATGAATAATTGCATTAATCTTCTATGGAGGTTTTTAAACTGATATATTGAAAATAAATAATACGCATGTTGTGCCAAGCTTTACAATGAATTTACGTTCGGTCTTTTATTCAAAGCAGTGTCTTTCGAACTGGCTGAGAGATTGTAGTTTGCAAAATCTAATTCACATTAATAGTAAGACGTAATGACATCGATTTATATTGGAAACATATACAAGTACATTATGATGGCGATATTTGTTCATATTGGTTAAGATGACGTCATCACTGCGAAATTTTTACAGGTCGTCACCATGACTTGGTTAACCGTTACGGAAGATCTATGTCACAAATGACCACGGATATGATCCACCTGTCGTAAAAACTTTCCGGTCCTTTCCTCATTTCATGACTTATCACTGGGTTTGTAACTAGAATAACACGACGGGTGCTACAAGTGGAGCAGAAACTACCTACCCTTCCGGAGCACCTGCGTTCACCCCCGGTTTTAGTGGGGTTCGTGTTACTCGATATTTAGGTTTATGTGTAATGTGTTGTAGATCGTTGCTTTTCCTTTTGTCCTTTTTCCTTTGGCCATTATGCTGTCTGTCCTTCTTCCATTTACGTATTCTGATTACTTCTTTGGCATCTTCAAACTATTCTTATAAGATTATTTCTACCGTATTTTGTTTTCTTGTTGTCATTTTTCAAAATACGATTGATTGATTGATTGATTGATTGATTGATTGATTGATTGATTGATTGATTGATTGATTGATTGATTGATTGATTGATTGATTGATCGGTCGACCGATTGATTGATTGATTGATTGATTGATTGATTGATTGATTGATTGATTGATTGATTGATTGATTGATTGATTGATTGGTTGATTGATTGATTGATTGATTGATTGATTGATTGATTGATTTATTGATTTATTGATTTATTGATTTATTGATTGATTGATTGATTGATTGATTGATTGATTGATTGATTGATTGATTGATTGATTGATTGATTGATTGATTGATTGATTGATTGATTGATTGATTGATTGATTGATTGATTGATTGATTCTTAACGTTCAACGAGCTCTATTTCCGCTATGTTCAGGACGAGAACAAGTTCGATAATACATAAAAGCTGTATAAAAATGAGATCGGTTTTGGGTCAAATGGATCATCGACTTTTTCCTGCCACTGAAAAAAGTATGGAAAGTTGGGTAGGGAGGAAAACATTATTCTTTTGTGGCGACTACAATGCGACAACTCTTTTTCTACAACAGAGGTTCATGGCGTGCATGAAGTGTGGTACTCTCCAAACACGTTATCCACCCTGGTTCTGGGTCAGGCTATTATAAACTGACAATCCCCATCGGGAGGACTCCCTCTATGCGCCACCCGGAGACTCGATAAGCAGCTCTGTATGTTTGAGCTCTGGTAAGCTTCACCAGCATCCATTAAAATATGAAAGATGTGTACATTATAATGCACTTAACGACCAACCTAAGCTTTCGCTAAGTAAAATAATTTGTGCCGTAAGTATTTCTATTATTCATTGCTGTGACCTTATTAATAGATCTAGCTATTGACCTCTGGGGGTGGATCGGTCACCAATCGAATCAATCGATGGGTAATATACACATTCAATTTACCATCTATTTTGTGACATATGTTTTGGGTTTGATGTAATTTTCTTGAACTGTTTTGTGCCCTGTTGTCCATCAATAACATATTTTCCGGGGATAGAATAGATTTGTGTTGTTAAAAACAAAACACATATAGAACAATACCCAGTTTATCTATCGTCTTCATGTCATTTTTATGAATTGAATTTTCCACTAGCCAGTAAAGCGTATTAATCTTATTCTCCAGATTTCCATATATGGCTCTGCCTTCTTAGTTCTATCGTTATTTTTAGGAATGATTTTATCCAATCATAGGTCGTCAAATAAATACAACATCGTACAAAGTATATTATCCTGACAATAACATTCTAATTTCATATTTATCCAGACCCAGACATAATAATGTGTGCTATTTATTTTTTCGATTGATGTCGTGTTTTGTTTGTGTTTAAAGGTTTTTAGTTTTCTTGATGTTGTTGGATCTACTGACCATCACTGTTTAAATTGTCTTTACATAATAGTTTATTATAACATGGACAATAAACAAAAATACCGATGTCATTTAAACAGTACTTACTGAATGAAATACTCTGAGGCAGGATTGAGTGTGACAAATTATTGTAATATTTAAAGCGTCATCTATATCATCCATATTCAAGTTTGACATTATCACAGAAAGTTCTCCGTCGTTGTAATTATCTATATTATATGAAGTCAAGAAAACACACTGGTGTGATAATGTAAGGGCGACAGTAGAAGCTATTGAAACTGAAACGACAAGAAAATGAACTTAACTTTGATCAGAAATGTAAATGAATTTATCTTATTTAGGCATTTGTTACATTTTTGTTTCGTAGATTTTTCATGTTTTATTTGCTATTTGTATTTATTTAAGCATACTGGTGTCCAACATGATTTCCATATCATATACTTTTCATGCCATTTAACTGTAACATGACGTAACAAAGACATTACATTAATTGGACTAAATTTGCTACAAAAGATAATTGATCGAAACAAAATCTGCATTCAATAAGATATTGATCCTCCGTAATTTATGAGACAACAGATTGGTCTCAAAATCTATTAACTACTAATATATTTATATAAATCTTTAAATCTTAGTTGGGGCCGTTGTGGTCGTGATCGTATGTTAGTTGGATTTGCAACTTTCTATGCAATCAGTGCCTATCAACCACTAACGTTGTGAGTTCAAAACCCGCTCAGGGAATGTGCATTCGATACAAGTTTGTTAGTAACTTGCGGCAGGTCGGTGGTTTTCTCCGAGCACTCCGGTTTCCTCCACCAATAAAACTAACCGCCACGATATAGCTGAATTATTGTTGTAAGTGACGCTAAACACCACAACCATAACATTAACTACTATAGATATTAGTTGTTATCAGATGAACCTCTGGACTTATGATACTAACATACATGGACCTTCTGTGGAATGCTGAACCACAGAAATATTTGTTAACAGTGAGTGCAATATATGCTGTTGAATAACAAATAACTATTTTATATTTACCCGATTGACTATCGTGAAAAAGTACCATTTTCTGCCATTTTACATATCGAAGAACTGATACAAGTGCGTTAGCCTCTGTGGGTTTAGAAAAGTTTCTGTAGGTGGAGGTATTTGAATATTTGCATACGAATTGCAATGAGGTGTTCAATATACTACTGGAATGAATGACGACTTTATCCATGTAAAAATTGATTTGTTTAATGTGATTGTTACCGACATTCTGTAAGATAACTTTACTTGAGTAGTCGTTATAAAACCAAGACATGTTCTGTGATAACATCTGAACTGAAAAATTCCAATACATTTTATGGTTAATTGAAAATGTGGTAAACTGACAAATAAACAATAATGAAAATCTGATGAAACAAGTATTTAATTTGGATGTGCTATTTTTGTTTCTTTATCATTGTTTTTGTATCGCGTCATTCGGACTAAATAAAAAAAGATATATCGGTGGTGTAATGGCTAGCGTGCTCGCCTCGAGTGCTGTAGATCGTGGGTTCGATCCCCGATCGGGTCAAACCATCCACTATAAGATTGGTATATGTTGCCCCTCCGCTAAGCACGCAGCATTAAGGAGAAAGAACAAAGACTGGTTTGCTCGAAATCAGGATAATGTGTCCGAGTGATCCGACACGTCCATCCGCAGACTGTTGTTTCAGTGAACTAGTACTGTAAAAATCCAACTATGCATGTTGGTCTAGTACAAAGTGAACCTCATCATCATCTCATTGACAATTAACTTAATCTCGCCATTGTTGATTTGGCGCTAAACAACACTCACTCACTCACTAAATTAAATATGTTACGGGGGTTTATTACTGTCACTTGGTCGATACCTCTGCTGATTGACTGACATTTATCAGATAGCGGGAGTAGTTTTTTCTGTGAAGGAGATATTGCGCACTGCTGTAGACTGAACATTTTTATGTTGAACATGTATGATGCCAAAGTAATCAATATAGTTGTTCAAAATATAACATTTGCAAATGTGGCGGCGTTTAACTTACTCATCATCGAAAGTACGACGCCGGTCTAAAATGTATGTGTTAGGCAATATCCATACATATAGCTATAACTATAAAACCAAACTGTTTGTGCTAATAATATCCTTCATTTCAATTAGTAAGGAAGCATATGGCTGTAAATGAACATGATAGACTATGCTACATTTCACTTAGACGCCAATTAAAGTACCGGGACAGTACTTTTCTTGTTGTTCTAACTATTTCAGTTGCAACAGCGTCTCCAACAATGAGCAATAACTCATACACTGAAATGAGAGTGAAACGGCTCTAGCCTGCAATATTGAGTGGTATTCCTTACTTCTGTCGATAAACGTTACTTATGGGCAAACAAGCTGAGATCTAGGTTCGGTTTTGGTGTATATTATCAATAAAAAAAAGTCTGCTTAGAGACAATATCATGACGGGAGGGTTGGTATCCGCCATGTTGTGGTACATGTCTCAAGTCAGGAACTCGATTACCAACGTCATATGTCATGTTCTTTTTTGTGTTCAGTGAGTAAACATGAAAGGTGAATGTTCGTATTGTTTATATTGGTTGAATTGTTGACCCTTATTGATTTTACTTGAGTAACACGATGGGTGCTACTAGTGGAGAAGGAACTGACTACCCTTCCCGAACACCCGAGTTCACCCTCAGTTTTTAGTGGGGTTCGTGTTGCTCGATATTTAGTTTTATATGTAATGTTTTGTAAATCGTTTTTTGTCCTTTTGTCTTTTTACTTTTGACCATTGGGTTGTCTGTGCTTCTTCGATTTACGGATTCTGATTACCCCTTTTGTATCTTCAAACTTTTAATAATACATATATTATATATTTACCAGTCTTCACAACTATATACCACAGTCTGCCTTCATCCACACAAGACATATTATGACTGTTACATTTTGTATCTACATGTATGATAGCAATACTATTTCCTTCGTTAGTTGATATATTTTCACTTAAGTTACCTGCAATTAAATGTTAATTAATTAAAATGATTAAGACAACAAAGTTAATTTTTTTCAATAATATAAACAACGTACTCTAACTAATAAATGACAAGTAAAATATACTACACTGACGGAACTGTTCCACAATCCAATCGAAAAAATCGTGGAATATCGATATCCAAATATTTTTTCTGACATGGTCCAGGCACTTCAACTAAACGTGTCGGTATTAAGAAAAGGTTGAAGATGTCAACATGTGTAGTTTTATGGACCTATAAGATAACACAAAAAGAACACATGAAACCGGGGGGGGGGGGGGGGGGAGTTTTCATAATGGTAAGTATCTTCTGTCTAATCATGATACGCTTCACTTTGTGGTATTTCTATTTTCATTATTGTTCTTAAATAATGTAATTATTGTTAAATAAGGGTAATAACAAAATTACCGAACTCCGAAAAATCTTACAAAGGGAAAGCCAAAACTCATAAGTATATAAACAGACAAAATCAGTCAACAACCGGAAAACTGTGAAAACCGTAATGACCCTGACTTGGTACAGGCATTTCTAAAGAAATGGTGGGTTGAATCAGATTTTAAAGCGCCAAACCTCCCGCTTTCATTACGGCTCAAAGGTTCCGGCTGTCACTATAACAGTATTTATAACAATACTGGAACAAAATAGGTAAAATAGTTGTCAAAGCAGTACCAGGACTAAGATGAATCTCCCTCAGTATTCCAGATACGTTTCGTGTGCACTAAATTAGATTTAAATAGGCGGGGTTTTTTTTCTTTCGTTTTTTACAATTTTCTGAAGTCAACGTCTTAGTTAATTTTGACTATATTGTATTGCTTGTTTTTAATTTTAGCCTTTATGTATATATGCGTCTTAAGCAATTACAGTCGATGTGTATAGAAGTTATCACTTTACACGCTGTTGATCTAATGCTCTTGAAATGTACTGTTCCGCATTGTAAATATAGAATCGTATTTAAACTTTGTAGGCTTGTGTCTGCATGCTTCAAATATTTACAGTTTACTTAGTTCAAAAGCTCATTGTGAGCTTACGTAATATTGTTCATATATCTTGCCGACTTGCAATAAAGCTTATCTTAGATTATGAACCAACATAGATATCATTATGTGAGGGAGCAAAAAAAAATGCGACATAAAAATGGGAAAGATAATGTGGCACAATATATTAATCAAATTCATTTTTGGGATAACAATAAAACAATTGAAAGATGCCCGAATTATTGGCAGACCAACATTTTAAACATTATAAATGCGTTCTAGAAAAACAAATAGTTGCATTGTAATTAAACACTTATTACCGCTGTGTATTTATGACAATTTTTAATGGTAGTTAAATAATGATTGCGTAAGTTACAACTATCAATATTGATCAAGCATATCATATGTAAGGAGTTAATAGCATAACGCTATAAAATTATCATCATGAGTAGCCTTCATGTATGTTCTTACGTCAACTTCACGTATACCCTTCAACAAGTTTCGCACTATTCAAAGTAATATAACCACTGCGTAAACACTAGGGGATAACAGATATCACATAGAAGAGAACCTTTGTAACAACATAATTCAAATTGCGAACTTTATTTAATGTCTACAGATTGCAATTAGGCATCGTTTGCATATAGTGTGTGACACAAGTGCTTAACGATAGACAACCACAGCGTTTATTGTTTGATTTGCATCAAGCAGTGGTTTTGAGATCATTTGGAGTTAATCGTTTTTTTGTTTCTTTTTTACAATTTTCTTAAGATAACTTTAGCTGATTTGTGCTATCCTGTAATTGTTTATGCCTTTGCTTTGCTTGCTTTAAGTTTAGCCTTTATGGGAATACGCCTCTTGAGCAATTGAAATCGATGTGTACAGAGATGATTGCTTTACACTCTGTTGGTCGAATTCTCGTGAAGTGTACGGTTCCGCATTGTACATATGGAACCTTGTTTTATCTTTCTTTGTAGGCTTGTGTCTGCAAGCTTCAAATATTTATAGTTTGCTTTGTCAGTTCAAATGCCCATTGCAAGCTTACATAATATATTATTCATATCTCTTGCCTACTTGAAATAAAGCTTATTTTATCTTATGTTATGAGGTAATGTAGATATCATATGTGAGGGACCAAAAAAAATGCGACTTAAAAATGGGGAAGATAATGTGGCACAATATATTAACCAAATTCATTTTTGGGATAGCAATAAAACAATTGAAAGATGCCCGAATTATTGGCAGGCCAACATCTTAAACATTATAAATGAGTTCTAGAAAAACAAATAAGTTACATTGTAATTAAACAATTATCACCGGCTGTGTATTTATGACAATTTTTAATGGTAGTCAAATAATGATTGCGTAAGTTACAACTATCAATATTGATCAAGCATATTATATGTAAGGCGTTAATAATATAAAGCTATAAACTTCTCGTCATGAGTAGCCTTCATGTATAAATATATGTAAATATAGCACCCTTCAACAAGTATCGCACGATTTAAAGTAGAATATCCACTGCGTAGACACCAGGAGATAACCATCTTAAAGATATAGTTCAAATTCCGAACGTCTTTAATGTCGACAGATTGCATTTAATTATCGCTTACATCTAGTGTGTGACACACATGCTTAGAGATAAACAACCACAGCGTCTATTATCTGACTTGCATCAAACAATGGTTTTGAAATCAATATAAACTAATTGCGTAAGAAACGCTTAAACTATTAGAGTGCTAATCAGAAGCTTTAAATCGAATATAATTGATCAAAAGACATTGATATAAGGCTGTTACGTAATTGCACATTTTAACAGAAATCAAATTTGATTGTAAAAAATAAATTTCTGTTGTGAGAAAAATAGATCGTAATCAACATAACTATCACGTGACAACAACATTGCAAATAATATTAAATAAGCTTGTATCTTCTAGTCATGAACTGCAATCAATCATAGGCTAATTGTATTTATCAAATGAAAGACTAAAAAGAAGCTAGCTTGATCCTTTAATTTCACGTAATGTACTTTCATTAATTAATTCTAAGTTTGGTAATTATGTTGATCGCATCTATCACATTGAGATTAAAATAAAGTATACCACAGATAGTCACAGATAGGTGTGTTTCATTCCTTGACGTAAACGTTCCTGGTCATTAACAGCGAAGTCTGGTTAAGAACGAAACGACAAAAATTATTACAATTTCCCCATTGTGAATTTTCCATTTATAGGGTATGATCATTCAAGCACACCTGCATATTGTGTACATATATCTCAGTTGATACGATATTCCAAAGCCTGTGATTCGCATCATTATTTCCTTGATAGAGGTTTACTGACAACTATGAAGTTATTGAATGAAATTTTCCTATTCGTTAGTTCTACGATGACTTAGTTATCTATACCGAAATATCTATTTTAATGATGACCACTGATATGTTCCGTTTGCCGTAATCGCAATCCCGTTCATTCCTCATACATGACCTATTAGCGGATTGGCAACAAGAGAAATAGGACACACACGCGCCACTGATAGAGAAGGAACTTCCGGCGCACTTGAGTCCACCCTGCTTTTATGTGGTTCGTTTTGCTCGATATTATGTTCTGTGTAGTGCTTTGTGGATCATTGATTGTCCTTGTATGATTTTTTTTATAATTGTGTAGTCTGTCCTTTTTCTATTTATAAATTCTGATTACCCCTTTTGTATCTTCAAATTTTTTAATCAACAATGGATTTTCTTAGGGTGTTATTTACTATTTAAAATATTTAGATCAACAATGTTATCAAGGTATGTGTGCATGCTCTCTATCAAACAATGAAGACAAACTAACAACCCTTGGAACAATCGATATTGGCTTTCATTCTCATTTTATTTACATCTGAACATTTACTTTATTCAACATATTAATTCACAATATTGTTTTTCATTTGGACAATAAAAACGTAGATATCAAATTTAGTGCGCACGACGCGTTTCTGTAATAACGTTCATAAGGCACGCTTTAAATCGAAAGATTGGAAAGCCAGATACAATGTAATTAAAAATTTTGGGATCAATAAAACTAAAGGGCCCAGACAGGACAGCCAAAATCTGCCAAAGTCACCCATGCCCCAGATAAGAAAACCTTCGCTTTACCATGGGTAGAACCATACCTTTCCATTACAGCACAAATGCTGCCGTTAGAGTGGAAATGGATAACGTCTCTACTCTGCATAGCCGGGCTATGTGTACTTACCCTTCTTGAGGAGATGCGTTTTGAAAATATTGAAAGAGTATGTAAATAAAGCTATTTGTTAATTGCCTCTTCCCTTTCAAGTGAATGAGTGAGTGACTGTTGTCTAACGCCAACTCGACAATTTTTCAGCTATATCATGGCGAGAACAAATTAATTTTCAATGAGATAATGATGAGGTCTGCTTGGTACTAGATCAACACGCTTAGTTGGGTTTTTTTTAGTGCTAACTCACTGAAACAATAGTCCGCGGAAAGACATGTTACCCCATTCGGGCACATTATCGTTCCCTTTCAAAGAACAGTGTTCTCATGTGTCAAATAATAAAAACACAATCACCTCTTCTCCGCTCAATCAGATATCTTGATTTAAAGCTCGCTTACGTATCCAGCCCAGCTTCTTTTTTTTTCTTTTTCTTTTTTTTTTCTTTTTTTTTTTATTTATTTAACTTTTATCAAATGCCATCAAAGAATTGTCTATTTACAGTTTTAATTACATGAATAAAAATAGAATTGTTATTTAATAATAGTATAGTATATTACCATGTAATATAATCGTAGATATTGAATATGAGTTTCTGGAATAACCTTCATCAAAATCGAAAGATTGGAAAGCCAGATAATATATAAGTCTTTAGGAGCAAGTAAACCAAAGGGTCTAAAAACAGAACAGCCAAAATCAGCTGAGGTCGCATATGTGAATTATATTAATGTTTTTATCATTTAGGAACTGTAAATTTCAATAATAAATATATAAATATATATCTAATAAGCCATGTCAGTACCGAAGCAGTGACTACTGAGAGGATGACACCTTGGGGTAGCATGGTCAGTTTTAAAGTCTCAAAAATAAATGTACTCTAACTCTAAGCGTAATCATAGATTTCAAAGCTGGTTCTGAATATCATAGGATGATCCAGTGAGTGAAATTGGTTGCAAAACTTTCTTTTGTAATATTTACCAACATATTGGCGCACCCCTACCCTTTGTGAGCCACACATGTAACTCTAGATCTGCCTCTCAAGTAAGTCGTATGTAAGAATTGTATTATTGAATGAGGTCTATTGTCAATTCTAAATTGCATAAAGTTAATAATTTTAATCAATTCTCGGTGTAGTGATTATGTTCTTAATTGATCATACAACACTCTTTGTGTGCCACTAATGTAACTCTAGACCTGCTTTTCAAATAAGTCATATGGAAGAATTTTATTATTAAATGAGGTCTATTGTCAATTCTAAATTGCATAAAGTTAATAATTTTAATCAATGTGTTATGTATAGGTTAAACAATAGTTGTCCATGTTTTATGAATTTTAAAGCCCTAGACGAGGCCGAGAGTTTTAAATGTTCATAAAACATGGACGACTATTGCTTTATCAATTTAGAACAAAATCACTTCTCTGAGAATGTTAAATAGTGTAGCGGCTAACATAAAAAAATCACCCAAATATTTCACTTGTAGAGACAAGCATGAAATTTGGCACACATATCTGTCAGATAATACTGTTTCTAAAATCATCATTGGCCATCGCAATTTCCGCCATTTTCAAGATGGCTGCCACTAAGACAAAATGGCGACATTTTCATACTGAATGGCTTCACGTACTGTCTATTTACTGTCATATTTATCATTGTTTGGCCGTTTTGTGGTATATTTTTGCATAACTAAGCTTTGTATTTATAAGATATTTTAATCATCCTGCTTTAAAAAAAAAGAAGGCAAAATGACTTCCTCATAACGCATTTCAGGTCTGAAATATATCGATTTCTACTTGTGAATTAATTAAAGAGTAAATTGCAAACACTACCATGGCACAATGGTGCAATTTATTACCGTGAAACTCGTCATGGGGTTCAGTGTTAGCTTTGTTTTATCTTAAAACAAAGTCTCCCAACGACATCACGATCCGCCCTGTAGAAGGTCGTGATGCCGCATCCGAATTGATGGAGTGGGCCAACGCGGGAGAGCCGAGCCAAGAGGGACGAGGCTTGAGTCCCTCGGATGGTGTACAGATCGCACGGGAGTTTAATAACACTGGATGAACGATCGGACTGGGTGTAGGAATTCCATCATTGAACCCAGTTGTATCCCATACAAAAATGTGTGTAAGCTGTAGGTGGTAAAAGGATAATCCCTCAGCCTTTCAACTTAATATTTGAGATATCGTCTATTTTCTTTATTTCTTTATTCAATTGTTTTTGTCTATTCGTTTTTCATATTTTTGTTTTTGATTATTGGTTACTATGTCGAAAAGAATTCGGCTTTCTTTGTCAGCTCAGGAGAAGCAGAGCACAGATTGGTCGAAGTGTTTTATTTGTCAGGAAGACAAGCATGAGGCACTCAAATCACCTCCAATGAAAATTGATTTGGCAAAATCAGGATACAGAACCTTGTCAAAAAATATTCCCGAGTTTGCCAAGATCAACGAAATGCCAATTCCTCTCGATATACGTCGAATCGCCGAAGGAGATGGAATAGAGGCTGCTTTTGTAAAAACAAACCAGGCAAAATATCATGAGTCATGCAGGCTGATGTTCAATAACACAAAACTTCAAAGAGTCCAAAAGAGACATCAGCCTCCCGATACAAGCCTTTCCGATGTACCATCGTCATTCAAATTTACAGGAAAAAGTTCGACTGCACCAACAGAAGAGCGATCATTACATCTTGAAGAATGTTTCATCTGTGAGAAACAAGCATCGCGTTCTGAACTCCTTGAAGCTATGACGATGCAACTCAACACAAGACTCCATCAGTGTGCACAGAACTTGCAAGATCAAAAACTTTTGGCAAAATTAAGCGCAGGAGATGTTGTGGCACAAGAGCTAAAGTATCATGGGGCATGTCTAACATCGTTGCACAACAAGGAAAGAGCCCATTTAAGGATGAAACAATCGATGACAAGATGCAGACGCCGAAGGTGAAATCAATCAGATTGTTTTTGCTGAGTTAGTGACTCACGTAGTGGAAGCACAACCCGGAAGCACAGTAGGTGTGGTATTTAAACTAGCTGACCTGTGCAATTTATACGAATCCAGACTTAAACAGTTTGAAACTAATTCGCCATTCAACAGAACATGTCTGAAAAATAAATTGCTGTTAAAAATCCCAGAGCTAAAACCATTTCACAAAGGACGAGAGGTTTTACTGGTTTTTGAAAAAGATGTTGGAACAGCACTTGTTTCTGCCTGTGACTATACTGATGCCATGTATCTTGCTAAAGCAAGTGAAATTGTCCGCAGAGAAATATTCACTGAACAAAATTAATTCTCTGGTCATTTTGATAGAGATTCTGTCGTTGATTCTGTTCCACGTTGTTTAGTTGAACTTGTGTCAATGATTGAGCACGGACCTGATATTAAGTCTCAAATAGAAAATGGTCTAACAAAGTCAGATTTTGCTATAACACAACTTTTGTACTTCAACTGTCACAAAAAATGGACCAAAAACACAAGTGAACACTCGAGACATTCAAGTGACCGTGGACCACCTTTTGCTATTTATGTAGGTCTTCTCTTGTATGCAAAGACAAAAAAGCGGCAATTGATAGACGCCGTTTCAGCATGGCATTTGCATCTCATATGACCGAGTGTTGGAAATATCTACTCAGCTTGGGGAATCTGTTCTTAGTCAATTCATGGAAGATGTCGTTGTTTGTCCAGCCATTTTGCAAAAATGTTTATTGACAACGTCTGCAGTTGACAACATAGATCATAATCCTTCTGCAACAACAGCAACAACTTCATGTCATGGCACCGGTATATCTGTTTTTCAGCATCCAGTTTCGTCAACATTCTCTGATTCCCGAACGTTTGAATTCAAAGGTCAAAATCCAAAGTCAAAAGCTATCAGCTGTCTCCCCGAAACATACACAAATGTAAAACCAGCATTCTTGAAATCAAAACCAAATCCACCGATCCTACAAACACCAATGAGCATGTCTGATCTCGATCGAAACCCCCGTCTTGAGTATGAGTGGCTTCAATTTGTAAATTTAACCAATGAAGTGTTAGATGTTGCGACAGTGTCATTGTCAGCATATCATTCGTCGAAAAGGAGAGGACCACACGTTAACATCAGCATTTCATCATTGACGTCGTTACTAAGGAAGAAAATGTTGTCAGCAACAAAGCTATAGATACCGACTTTATAGCACCTTGCACCCATGAGGAAGCTGACACTCGTATGTTTCTGCATGCATAACATGCAGCAATAGGAGGTAGCAAGTCGATTAACATAGTAAGTTCTGATACAGATGTTGTTGTTATAGGTGTGGCTGTGTTTGATGATTTGAATGTGGATCACCTATGGATGACTTTTGGAAAAGGCAAAGAATTGCGATGGATACCAATTCATGATATTGTTAGAGCGCTAGGTCCTAGGTCGAAAGCATTACCCTTCTTTCATGCATTCACATGTTGTGATGCCGTGTCTGCATTTGTTGGAAAAGGTCAAAGACAGTATAGCAGGCCTGGAATGTGCTTGAGAATGCAACACAAGTATTCCATTGCTTAAGTTCTCCATGTGACAATTTGACACAAAGTGAAATCGGTGTACTCGAAGAATTTGTTGTCATCATGTACGACCGGTTCAGCAGTACCAATAAAGTAAATGACGCGCGCCTTGACCTTTTTGCCCGTAAACATCGTCCCTATAATGGCATTCCTCCCTCAAGAGCTGCTCTTGTTGAGCATATCAAAAGATCTGTCTTGCAAGCAGGACATACTTGGGGGCAGCTTTACCATCACCTTCCAGGTGGGGTTGGGAAAAAGATAGCGGAGTTTGGGTCCCACACTGGACATGTGCAGTGAACATATACCGGTATATGAAATGATACTTTTATCGTATGCTTAACCCCTTTTTGATTGATTATTTCAAAGGAAATTGAAATGTTGCAAAAAAAAAACTTGAAAATACCAGATAAACGTTATGAAAATTGACGCCATTTTGAGAATCGTGGCGGCTATTTTGAAAATGGCCGAAACCTGAATGGCCAACGATATTTCCTATTCAGGTACTAGACAAGGAAGCTTCATGCCAAATTTGGTGCTTGTCTCACCAAGTGAAATATTTTACCAACCATCCACTCCACTAAAAGGGCATATTCAAAGTCAATAATAATCTAATTAAGATTATACACTTTATGTACTTTAAAATTGACAATAGATCTAATTTGATTAAAAGATCATTATATATGATACATTCCAGAGGCAAATCCAGACTTTTAGATTGAGGCTACATTTATGGCTTACAATGTGTAGTGGTTGGACCCATTTTGGCAATACATTCCCGAAAAAAGGTTTTTTTTCCCTAGGGGCCCTTCCTTAGATTCAATTTTGATTTCCACAACTTGATAATCTATGGGTAGGTTTACAATTAGTGAACATTTATTCATGAGAATTATATGTATATATATTAATTGGTTTACATTTGAATTCCACGAATAATAAAAATAACAAAAGTTTGTCAAGGAAACTATATCTTTAAATTGACATCCAAATGTATTACAATTATAGCAGGGGAGGACACTTTTACATTTGTAGCAACATTTTGCTAATTTCCTCACATTTACGAGTAATACAATTATCATATTTTTTAAATGATAGATAACCACAATTGTAGTGAAATCCATTTACAACTCAATTATGGTTTTGCAGTAGCTCGACAATAGAAAACCAGTTTTGCATAGCATTTTATAAAACATAGAAGACAATGGATGACTTTGTTCAAAGAACATTTAATGTACACGACCTCCCTTCGGGCTTTAAATGTCCATTAATAAAACTATTTATATTCATCCCCGTCTGCTGGCACATTGAAACATGCATCTAGTAAAATATTAAATAGTTTTAACTCAACATACCATTAAAATACACACATAGAACATAGCAGAATTTATTTGGAAGTTTTATTGACCAGCGGAACAACATTGATTGTGCTTACCCTTCCGGAGCACCTGAGTTCACCCCCGGTTTTCAGTGGGGTTCGTGTTACTCGATCTTTAGTTTTATATGTATGTTTTGTAGATCGTTGTTTGTCTTTTTGTACTTTTTCTTTTGGCCATTGTGTTGTCTGTTCTTCTTCGATATACGGATTATGATTGCCCCTTTGGTATCTGCAAACTCTCCTTAATTGCAACTATAGAGAACCCATGGATTGTTTTCTGTCTTCACGATTGCTCAGTATTTCACAACATCAAACATGTAGTTTGTTGTTAAGCATGAACATATAACCCTTTGTTACTTTGATGGTTTGGTGTATGTCTACAATATGTACCAGTGCCTTTGTATTTACCATTAACAAAAATCATCGTAATGTTACATTTAAAACTTGTGGCACTAACTACTGACATTTAGCTCTAAACAGTTTACCGTTTTGCACAAGTACTACTCACAATGAAAATCAAAGATCATGATATTAGTTTACATGTACATGTACTCTAGGCTTTACAGATTATCACAACACCAATATGTATTATTCATGGGCAGATGTACTCTAATTATTATCAACTAACACGAGAACATTTTGAAGATACCAAAGGGGTCATCGGAAGCCATATATCGAAAAAGGACTGACAATGCCATTGCCAAAAGAAAACGGACTAAAGGAACAACAATGAGCTACAAAACACTACACAGAAAGCTAAAGATTCCGCAACACGAACTCTACTCAACACTGGAGGGAAATTCAGTTGCTCCGGAAGGGTAACCACTTCCTTCTCCGCTAGTGGGGCTTGTCATTGAGGCGACACAAGCGTTATGTGATATGGATATTGTGTCGCACACCAGTATGCGCAAAAATGTAAATGACATTGAAAATTTAACCCCTTAAAACATATACCAGTACAGACGAACCGAAAACCGGATTTGCGCGAAAATCGTAGAAAAGGGAACAAAACGACAAACAACGATCTACAAAACACTACACAGAAAACTAAAGATCGAGCACGAACACATCTGTAAACCGGGGTAAGCTCATGTCTTCCGGAAGGGTAAGAAGTTCCTGTTCTTCTAGTGGCAGGGGTAACACTCCCACTATTGAAGCTATGTTCTGCATAACGGATGTGACCAAGTTGTCTAGAGCGCTAGAAATAAGGCTGTAGCTTACCCAGGAAAGGCGTGAGGTTGAATCCCGTAGAAGGTAGAACAACAAATTGTCAGCTCAAGAAACTATAATTCTTACATTGTTGGCTTTTGTTTTGTCAGAACCAAACAACCAGAAAATATAAACATTCATATTTGTATTTTGTATTGTCGTTGAAGATACAATGATCAATTTGAGAAGTTTGGCATCTCATTAACTGGTTTAACCCCGCTACATTTATGTACATATCCGAAGGCAGAACCTGAATTTCTAGCACCATATGTCTTGGTACTTTTTTATATGATCGATGGCTTGATGCGAGAAGTGATTGCACTTTTTACTGTTATTGTTGGAATGTTGACCATCACTGTGTAAACATTCTGTTTCATAATAAACAGTTTTTACAACAATGGTAATCGTTTTTTTGCATTTACAGTCATGTGGTAATTTATATTGTAATCAATACAAAAACGTCAACATAAACGAATAATCAGAAATGGTTGTTAATGTATTATTATTATATTTGCTATGTTGCACAAATACACAACATTTTAAAGGGCAGCAGCCATGTTTAATTATTCAACAGTTAAATAAACTATTTTAATTGAAATCGATCACTACGTTGAGCTTTATAAAAATCTAGAAAGCTTCTCAAATAACAGTAGCAGAGTTAGGTAACAGATCGTGACCAAATATGTGGTTTGCACTTGGCTTTTATTCAATGTACTAATGAAGTGAAGACAAATACAATGCAGTTGTCTCTTAGGATGTCCTCTTCGTCTGATGGCGAAATGTGGAACTAACATGTGTGGGAATTAAGAGTCAACATCTACATGATTATATAAATAATTATAAAATAAACAAATCAACAACATACAGAAGGTCAAACCACAATTACAGACCAAAACAAATTACTGACGATATCTCTCTTAAGCAAGCACACGGAAGAGTTTGAAAATACCAAAGGGGTAAAAAGAATTCGTAAATCGAAGAAAGACAGACAATACAATGGCCAAAAGAAAAAGGAAAAAAGAACAAACAATGATCTACAAAACATTACACATAAAACTAAAGATAGAGTAACACCAGGGCTGAAGTCGGGTACTCCGGAAAGGTAAGCAGTTCCTCCTCCACTGGTGGAACCCGTCGCGTTAGCATATTTTCTGCATATATTGTTGTAACTCTTGTAATTCTGTATTAAATTACTCTTACTATATATGTGTATGTAGCTGATATTTTGATTGTACACATACTATGGGCAGACTTGTAAAATATTGAATTGAATTGAATAACATATGAAAGAAAAGGGAACTGATCAAATACAATTTCAATTTAGAATAATGTGAATTAATGGAGAACACAGAAACGTTGCAAATATACACAAAAAAGTAAGCGTACAAAGACTTATTATGACCAATTTAGATAGGAGAATATAATAACAACGACCCTGAATTGCCTAAAGGCACTCCAACCTAAAGACATGTTGGTTGGCTATTTGACATGGAATTAGAAGCATCGAAATTCTACTTTAATTCGCGTAAATCCATTTCATTCATTTTAATCAAATGCAAAGAAAAGTAAAGACGTCAAGGTCGAGTTCGATGTAAAATCAGAAAATAAATAATACTAAACAGACAAAATAATTAAGCTTGTACAATTTCAGAGATCATTCGAAGGCCACACAATATTATCGTAATATGAAATTAAATTTCATAAAAGATAATTATTTAAAATATAATTTAAACTAATAAAGCAATAGTCTTAGAAAGCAGGTTAAAATGATAGAAGAAGTGTAAAAAAGACATTTGTTAACATGACGGGTGTCACTAGTGAATCAAGAACTGCTTACCCTTCCGGAGCACCTGAGTTCACCCCCTGTTTTAGTGGGTTTCGTGTTACTCGATCTTTAGTTGTATGTGTATGCTTTGTAGATCGTTGTTTGTCCTTTTGTACTTTTTCTTTTGGCCATTGTGTTGTCTGTTCTTCTTCGATACACGGATTCTGATTACCCCTTTGGTATCTTCAAACTCTTCTCATACTAATTATATGATAAAAAAAATACTTAAATAAAAAAAAAATATAAACTTTAGTGTGCACGACGCTGTTCTAGAATAACCTTCATCAAGTACACTCATAATCAAAAGATTGGAAAGCTAAATAATTCTTTTGAAAATAGTTTTGGGGAGCAAATAATTCAAAGTACCTAAACAGAATAACCAAAGTTGACTACGGTCATCTATTAAATATTGGAAAGCTAAATAACTTAAAGAGGCATTAGCTACAACTTTGACCAATGGAAATTGGTAAATAGCTTTAAAATGATGAAATAAAGGTAAATATTTCACATTAAACAGCTTATCGTACCACTTTTCGCCTTTTGAGAACGAAAATTACCATCGATTTGTTATTTCCTTGCAAGCAAATAATTTGACCTCGCTTTCTCCGTATGCAACTGACCTTACTAGTGACAGGTAAAAACGAATAATTTGTATTTTGTCGCTTATTAACTGCAAACTTGCATGGTTCTTTGTCCGTAATTAACGCGACTAAAAGCAGATTCACAGAAAATAAGAAATAAGTGCATTGTTGTATTGATTTATTGACGATTCGGCAAACTCCGTAAGCAATTCCGATTATTAATAAGATGGCGTCCATTTCTTGATCGATCTCAAAACACGAGCCTTCGCACCTTTTTCCCCCGATGCACGTACATTTCATAACATTCATAAGTTACAGAAACACGTTTTATTAAGTCATCAATCATATCTGATAGTTTTTATGGGTAACAAAAATTTACGATTTTGGCAGATAATGCCCCTTTAAAAATCTTTGGGAGCAATCAAACAATTAAACGGTTGAAATGAAGTAATTGATGAGGAAAGGTTAATTGTTACTAAGACAATCAATCGCATTATGAAATCAAAATATTGTTATTTTATAATAATGATGACCTGTTAGTAATTACTAATCATGCATTTCTTCAGAAACATCAATAAATCTGTTTACATAATGGTAGTGATAAAATGAAAAACAAAAATTACCACACTATCTATAGATTAGTCGATAGGCATACAAAATGCACGTATCAAAAAAAAAATATATTGTTCACAACGCATTTCTGGAATAACCTTCCTCAGATACCCTCATAGTTCAAAGAATAGAAAGCCAAAAAAAGATAAGGAGAACCTTAGGTGCAGCAAGAAAATCAAAGGGCAGAAACAGGATATCTAAAATCGGATACTGTCACCTCTATCTGAGGAAGGAGAACCTTAGGTGCAGCAAGAAAATCAAAGGACAGAAACAGGATATCTAAAATGGGATACTGTCACCTCTATCTGAGGAAGGAGAACCTTAGGTGCAGCAAGAAAATCAAAGGGCAGAAACAGGATATCTAAAATCGGATACTGTCACCTCTATCTGAGGAAGGAGAACCTTAGGTGCAGCAAGAAAATCAAAGGGCAGAAACAGGATATCTAAAATCGGATATTGTCACCTCTATCTGAGGAAGGAGAACCTTAGGTGCAGCAAGAAAATCAAAGGGCAGAAACAGGATATCTAAAATCGGATACTGTCACCTCTATCTGAGGAAGGAGAACCTTAGGTGCAGCAAGAAAATCAAAGGGCAGAAACAGGATATCTAAAATCGGATACTGTCACCTCTATCTGAGGAAGGAGAACCTTAGGTGCAGCAAGAAAATCGAAGGGCAGAAACAGCATATCTAAAATCGGATACTGTCACCTCTATCTGAGGAAGGAGAACCTTAGGTGCAGCAAGAAAATCAAAGGGCAGAAACAGGATATCTAAAAATTGGATACTGTCACCTCTATCTGAGGAAGGAGAACCTTAGGTGCAGCAAGAAAATCAAAGGGCAGAAACAGGATATCTAAAATCGGATACTGTCACCTCTATCTGAGGAAGGAGAACCTTAGGTGCAGCAAGAAAATCAAAGGGCAGAAACAGGATATCTAAAATCGGATACTGTCACCTCTATCTGAGGAAGGAGAACCTTAGGTGCAGCAAGAAAATCAAAGGGCAGAAACAGGATATCTAAAATCGGATACTGTCACCTCTATCTGAGGAAGGAGAACCTTAGGTGCAGCAAGAAAATCAAAGGGCAGAAACAGGATATCTAAAATCGGATACTGTCACCTCTATCTGAGGAAGGAGAACCTTAGGTGCAGCAAGAAAATCAAAGGGCAGAAACAGGATATCTAAACTCGGATACTGTCACCTCTATCTGAGGAAGGAGAACCTTAGGTGCAGCAAGAAAATCAAAGGGCAGAAACAGGATATCTAAAATCGGATACTGTCACCTCTATCTGAGGAAGGAGAACCTTAGGTGCAGCAAGAAAATCAAAGGGCAGAAACAGGATATCTAAAATCGGATACTGTCACCTCTATCTGAGGAAGGAGGACCTTAGGTGCAGCAAGAAAATCAAAGGGCAGAAACAGGATATCTAAAATCGGATACTGTCACCTCTATCTGAGGAAGGAGAACCTTAGGTGCAGCAAGAAAATCAAAGGGCAGAAACAGGATATCTAAAATCGGATACTGTCACCTCTATCTGAGGAAGGAGAACCTTAGGTGCAGCAAGAAAATCAAAGGGCAGAAACAGGATATCTAAAATCGGATACTGTCACCTCTATCTGAGGAAGGAGAACCTTAGGTGCAGCAAGAAAATCAAAGGGCAGAAACAGGATATCTAAAATCGGATACTGTCACCTCTATCTGAGGAAGGAGAACTTTAGGTGCAGCAAGAAAATCAAAGGGCAGAAACAGGATATCTAAAATCGGATACTGTCACCTCTATCTGAGGAAGGAGAACCTTAGGTGCAGCAAGAAAATCAAAGGACAGAAACAGGATATCTAAAATCGGATACTGTCACCTCTATCTGAGGAAGGAGAACCTTAGGTGCAACAAGAAAATCAAAGGGCAGAAACAGGATATCTAAAATCGGATACTGTCACCTCTATCTGAGGAAGGAGAACCTTAGGTGCAGCAAGAAAATCAAAGGGCAGAAACAGGATATCTAAAATCGGATACTGTCACCTCTATCTGAGGAAGGAGAACCTTAGGTGCAGCAAGAAAATCAAAGGGCAGAAACAGGATATCTAAAATCGGATACTGTCACCTCTATCTGAGGAAGGAGAACCTTAGGTGCAACAAGAAAATCAAAGGGCAGAAACAGGATATCTAAAATCGGATACTGTCACCTCTATCTGAGGAAGGAGAACCTTAGGTGCAACAAGAAAATCAAAGGGCAGAAACAGGATATCTAAAATCGGATACTGTCACCTCTATCTGAGGAAGGAGAACCTTAGGTGCAGCAAGAAAATCAAAGGGCAGAAACAGGATATCTAAAATCGGATGCTGTCACCTCTATCTGAGGAAGGAGAACCTTAGGTGCAACAAGAAAATCAAAGGGCAGAAACAGGATATCTAAAATCGGATACTGTCACCTCTATCTGAGGAAGGAGAACCTTAGGTGCAGCAAGAAAATCAAAGGGCAGAAACAGGATATCTAAAATCGGATACTGTCACCTCTATCTGAGGAAGGAGAACCTTAGGTGCAGCAAGAAAATCAAAGGGCAGAAACAGGATATCTAAAATCGGATACTGTCACCTCTATCTGAGGAAGGAGAACCTTAGGTGCAGCAAGAAAATCAAAGGGCAGAAACAGGATATCTAAAATCGGATACTGTCACCTCTATCTGAGGAAGGAGAACCTTAGGTGCAGCAAGAAAATCAAAGGGCAGAAACAGGATATCTAAAATCGGATACTGTCACCTCTATCTGAGGAAGGAGAACCTTAGGTGCAGCAAGAAAATCAAAGGGCAGAAACAGGATATCTAAAATCGGATACTGTCACCTCTATCTGAGGAAGGAGAACCTTAGGTGCAGCAAGAAAATCAAAGGGCAGAAACAGGATATCTAAAATCGGATACTGTCACCTCTATCTGAGGAAGGAGAACCTTAGGTGCAACAAGAAAATCAAAGGGCAGAAACAGGATATCTAAAATCGGATACTGTCACCTCTATCTGAGGAAGGAGAACCTTAGGTGCAGCAAGAAAATCAAAGGGCAGAAACAGGATATCTAAAATCGGATACTGTCACCTCTATCTGAGGAAGGAGAACCTTAGGTGCAGCAAGAAAATCAAAGGGCAGAAACAGGATATCTAAAATCGGATACTGTCACCTCTATCTGAGGAAGGAGAACCTTAGGTGCAGCAAGAAAATCAAAGGGCAGAAACAGGATATCTAAAATCGGATACTGTCACCTCTATCTGAGGAAGGAGAACCTTAGGTGCAGCAAGAAAATCAAAGGGCAGAAACAGGATATCTAAAATCGGATACTGTCACCTCTATCTGAGGAAGGAGAACCTTAGGTGCAACAAGAAAATCAAAGGGCAGAAACAGGATATCTAAAATCGGATACTGTCACCTCTATCTGAGGAAGGAGAACCTTAGGTGCAGCAAGAAAATCAAAGGGCAGAAACAGGATATCTAAAATCGGATACTGTCACCTCTATCTGAGGAAGGAGAACCTTAGGTGCAACAAGAAAATCAAAGGGCAGAAACAGGATATCTAAAATCGGATACTGTCACCTCTATCTGAGGAAGGAGAACCTTAGGTGCAGCAAGAAAATCAAAGGGCAGAAACAGGATATCTAGAATCGGATACTGTCACCTCTATCTGAGGAAGGAGAACCTTAGGTGCAGCAAGAAAATCAAAGGGCAGAAACAGGATATCTAAAATCGGATACTGTCACCTCTATCTGAGGAAGGAGAACCTTAGGTGCAGCAAGAAAATCAAAGGGCAGAAACAGGATATCTAAAATCGGATACTGTCACCTCTATCTGAGGAAGGAGAACCTTAGGTGCAACAAGAAAATCAAAGGGCAGAAACAGGATATCTAAAATCGGATACTGTCACCTCTATCTGAGGAAGGAGAACCTTAGGTGCAGCAAGAAAATCAAAGGGCAGAAACAGGATATCTAAAATCGGATATTGTCACCTCTATCTGAGGAAGGAGAACCTTAGGTGCAGCAAGAAAATCAAAGGGCAGAAACAGGATATCTAAAATCGGATACTGTCACCTCTATCTGAGGAAGGAGAACCTTAGGTGCAGCAAGAAAATCAAAGGGCAGAAACAGGATATCTAAAATCGGATACTGTCACCTCTATCTGAGGAAGGAGAACCTTAGGTGCAGCAAGAAAATCAAAGGGCAGAAACAGGATATCTAAAATCGGATACTGTCACCTCTATCTGAGGTAGGAGAACCTTAGGTGCAACAAGAAAATCAAAGGGCAGAAACAGGATATCTAAAATCGGATACTGTCACCTCTATCTGAGGAAGGAGAACCTTAGGTGCAACAAGAAAATCAAAGGGCAGAAACAGGATATCTAAAATCGGATACTGTCACCTCTATCTGAGGAAGGAGAACCTTAGGTGCAGCAAGAAAATCAAAGGGCAGAAACAGGATATCTAAAATCGGATACTGTCACCTCTATCTGAGGAAGGAGAACCTTAGGTGCAGCAAGAAAATCAAAGGGCAGAAACAGGATATCTAAAATCGGATACTGTCACCTCTATCTGAGGAAGGAGAACCTTAGGTGCAACAAGAAAATCAAAGGGCAGAAACAGGATATCTAAAATCGGATACTGTCACCTCTATCTGAGGAAGGAGAACCTTAGGTGCAACAAGAAAATCAAAGGGCAGAAACAGGATATCTAAAATCGGATACTGTCACCTCTATCTGAGGAAGGAGAACCTTAGGTGCAACAAGAAAATCAAAGGGCAGAAACAGGATATCTAAAATCGGATACTGTCACCTCTATCTGAGGAAGGAGAACCTTAGGTGCAACAAGAAAATCAAAGGGCAGAAACAGGATATCTAAAATCGGATACTGTCACCTCTATCTGAGGAAGGAGAACCTTAGGTGCAACAAGAAAATCAAAGGGCAGAAACAGGATATCTAAAATCGGATACTGTCACCTCTATCTGAGGAAGGAGAACCTTAGGTGCAACAAGAAAATCAAAGGGCAGAAACAGGATATCTAAAATCGGATACTGTCACCTCTATCTGAGGAAGGAGAACCTTAGGTGCAACAAGAAAATCAAAGGGCAGAAACAGGATATCTAAAATCGGATACTGTCACCTCTATCTGAGGAAGGAGAACCTTAGGTGCAACAAGAAAATCAAAGGGCAGAAACAGGATATCTAAAATCGGATACTGTCACCTCTATCTGAGGAAGGAGAACCTTAGGTGCAACAAGAAAATCAAAGGGCAGAAACAGGATATCTAAAATCTGTCACCTCTATCTGAGGAAGGAGAACCTTAGGTGCAACAAGAAAATCAAAGGGCAGAAACAGGATATCTAAAATCTGTCACCTCTATCTGAGGAAGGAGAACCTTAGGTGCAACAAGAAAATCAAAGGGCAGAAACAGGATATCTAAAATGGGATACTGTCACCTCTATCTGAGGTAGGAGAACCTTATATTTAACAATGATGACATTACTTAGGAACTATACATTTCAACAATTTATATATAATAAACCATGTTAGTGACGAAACACTACTGACTGAAATATACCCTCAGGGACTAATAGTTCATCAGCTGATATACTGATAGCACCAAAATCTCCAATACTTATTGTTTATAGATGGGGTCCGAATGTTTTTAAAATATCTTATTTGTAGAAAAAACATTATTTTACTCATATTATTGAACCTTATTTAAAAGAGTTAAAACTTCATGTTAATCTCTAATTTTGTCTGTTTTCACTATTTATAAATCGTATTTATGGGTTTCCTCCACCAATAAAACTTACCGCCACGATATAACTGAAATATTGTTGAAAGTGGTGTTAAACACCATTAACCAAACCAAACAGTATTTAGGGATAAATGATCGTCAATGTCAAAAGCAGTAGGACGCACAGAATGTGTGTACATAAAAATAATGTTGTTCTTTGCCTTGCATATGCAATTAATTTGGATAGGAAAGAGAGACATTTAATCGCCAAACAGATACCAATCTGAGTAGTAATATCTTACTGTCAATAAAATGAAAAAGAAAAGCAAGCAACAACAAAACAACACAAAAACAAACAAAAAACAAAACAAAAAGCAAAAAGAGCAACAACAAAAAAGATAAACAAAAAACAAAAAACGAAAACACACTGTCGGAACTGTTCCAAAATCAAATAGAAAATTCGTAGTGAGAGGCAAAATGTCAATTAAATTATTTCACACGAATGTGCGAAATGAAACTCTTTTCTCAAACTAAAATCATTAAAAACAAATTAGTAAACTCACATGCAAAACTTGATTCCTCGTCACATTTTGATTGTTGAAGTCGTATATAAACAATAAATATCCACAACGTTATAAAGACACAATTCCCTAACATCATTATTATAGATAACAGTAATAGGATTTCTGGAAACAAACATATACATCTGATTTCTCCAATAGTTATGTTATTAATTGCTGCATTGCAATTTTAACCCTAAACCAGAAGCCATTTAATCATCCTTTATTTTTTATTGATTGGTAGTTATTTACACCTTAAAATCTTATCACATTAATATGACTATGTTCATTCTGGAACAAGAACGGTGTATAGACATTATTTGACATTTAAGGATTGATCGCAATTTTTGTTCGGTTGATGAAGAAATAACCTCAATCAGGTTGTACACACCGTGTAACCAGCAGGTTACCAAGGGGGGGAACAACCTGATTGAGGTTATTTCGAATGAATCGAACAAAAATTGCGATCAATCCTTATAAATTAATTCAAACTTTTTTTGCTCTGATATTGAAAAATATATTATTTTTTTTTCAAAATAAGGCAAATAATCGGAAATAAATTTAAATAACCCCAAAGGTGCCTCATTTAAAGAAAATCGCCTGATAACAATGACACGCAACGCCTTGGGGACGACGTCTATTTTCAGATTCAGTACATACGAAAATGTACTCAACTTTTTAAACCAATCAAAACACGTATAAAATGACATGCGACTCTAAAATTAATTTATATCGGATTGTCTTCAGAGTTTACGTAAACACATAATATCAGGTCTTCCTTTAACCATTATTTAGAAAGGATGTGAATGTAAATTAACATGATGTATCAATTACAATTAATGTACTATAATAAATGTCAGTAGTATTCATTTGAAATGTAGACAAATAAACTGCTTAAGATCTTCGTAAATGAAGAGAGGGGGGGGGGGGGGGAGAAATACGTGTGCATAATTCTTTGTTTGAATTTTTGATAATTAACAGTACCTA